>NEWO01000175.1:577295-620379 GCA_003013225.1 Phalaenopsis aphrodite
TATATATATATATATATATATATATATATATATATATATATATATATATATATATATATATATATATATCTATATATATATATATATCACATGTAGATGGATGCATTATAACTATATTTGTGAGAAATTTTATGAGCAAGAGAGAAGATGGCACTTAGAAGCAACATAGATTTTACCTCTGAATTAATATAGATAGAAGAATCAAGAAGCTTCACTCAATAATGTAAAGAAGAAATATTTTTGGGGGTATAAATAAGCAGAATTATTTCAACATTTTGAGAAAGAGTTTAAGAGGAGTCTTTTGCATTGGAAATTATATGCCCCCGACTGATTAAGTAGGATTGTTTTAGTCTCATAATGGAAACAATTGTCAAATTAATCCTCAAGTTCTTCAAATTCAGGTTAAAATATTCACTGTATATAGTTGTTAATAGGGCTGTCAAAATGGCTCGTTGCTTGTGTTCGGCTAAAAAGCTCGTGTTCGGCTCGTTCGCTAAGTTAACGAGCCGAACACGAACAAAGATTTGTTCGTTTGTGTTCACCTCGTTTTGGCTTGAAATACTATTAATCAATTATATATATATATATATATTAAAAACTTAATCGACTACAAGGCTATAAAGATTTATAATCAATTATAAGTACTAATTAAGAAAATAGAATAACAATTGTTAAATAGATTCAAATGATGTTTTAATATAAACAATAAATTTTTAAATCTTGCCCCAATCCTTAACGTCTTATGGCCACCTAATTTGGGTTGTCAAAACGATTCTTTGTTCGTGAACGACTCACTTAGCAAACGAGCCAAACACGAGCTGAGCCTGGGCTCGCTCGTGTTCGGCTCGTTTACACTGCTAGATTTGTTGATAGAGACTATTTTAGCCAACATTAAAAAAATATGAGGACTAATATGACACTTTTATAAAGTACAACAAAATCATGTAAACTATTAGGAGAGTATTATGACAATTTAAAAAATTACAAATTTAATAATCCAAATTATACTGACAGAGAAGTTAATGCAATTAATTTTTACTTAATGGACAAACAAAACAAAATTTTGGCAGACTTCAAAATTCTTCGTTTATGTGAAAAAAAAAATACTCATTTAAAAAATAATATTCGCTCATTATTTAATATCCAAAATTAAGTAACATGAGATTTTGATAAGCTGAATAAATAAAGCAATACAATGATTAGATCCCAAAATTTTGATGCATGCTAAAATAAATAATCCTTCATTCATTAATATTTATTCACCAATTAATATGTATGATTAAAGAGCTGACATTTTGATGCGCTGCCTTCGAAAAGTCGTTGATTTTGAAGTAATAAATATTCATTTATTAGTTGACATTAGTAAACATTATAAAGCTGTGATTGGAATTAAGAATGTTACAATGGATATCTTTTCCATATAAATTGAGGGAAAATAACTTCTAATGAAGAGCTACATTCATAATCCACTGATATGTGGACACGTGGATGTGACAAAAAAAAAATCTTTTTAGCATAGGGAAATATTTCTTCCGTATTATTCTACATTATTCATGTGTTATTGTGGTGGTATTCACGTGTTATTGTGTTCTGGGAATATTCCCGGTGTTATAATAATACAATAACACATCAATACTACCACAATAAAACCTGAATAATGCATAATAACACATGAGAAGTATTCTCATGTGTTACCGGACTGGATCACATGAATGCATGCGCTTTTCCTTGAAGCCACTTGTCCGCATATTAATGAACTCCGAAAGTAGTTCTATATCAGGAGTCCTGATGATAACACAACCTATTTAATGTAATTTAATTTATTTTATTTTTTACATGACTTATTGTTCATATTCATTTACTTTAATAACACAACCTTGTTAATTTATTTTATTTTATTCATATTCTCTTAAATTAATAACACGACCTTTTAATTTAATACATTATATTACGCTGGAATTTGATTCAACAATTCTAAAGCATTTTAAAACCATAATCTAAAGTCTATGAGGCAATATAATTGTAGGGCCGAAATTTCATAATTGAGGTTCAAAGTGAGAACAAGATATTGAGGGTGATAACTCATCGAACTAGATAGATAGCCCTGGTTAGATCGATCGATGGATCGGTTTAATTAGGGGGTTACGACCAATAACTAGTTACGATAACTTGCACATGCCAAAACAATCTAAGGCAGCTCGATAACTTGCCATTGAAATTCAAGTCATTCCCAGGTTGAGTTTGGCAGAGCTCAGATTAACTCGCCACATGACCAAGTTGATCGAAAAAGGCGTCACCAACAAACAATAATTGAGAAGTTTTTTTTTTAATAATTTATGTTTACTAAAAATGGAATATAATAAAAATTTAATTTGTGATGCATAAGCCAACCCATCTATAGTGATGTGACCATTGTAATATGAGAGAAGAATCCCCAAGTAAGAAAAAGAAGATCATTTTCTCATTCTTCTTACCTATTTTTTTTAGCTCAAATTCCTCATTATTTCATCCATTTTATTAGTAGTGATATGCCACCAACAAATTTTATCCTTTGTCATGAATCTCGAGGCAATATTTTGAGCAAAAAATATTCAAATCTTGATAAAAAATCATCCAGAGCTCCGATTTCAATAAATTTATAGTCAAATTGACCGGCTATATGGGAATGACCAAATGATATCAAAGTCAGTCCAATCCAAGTAAATCATGTTGGGATTTTTCTTTAAGATTCTCAAATTAATTAATGATAGGAATTAAATTTATTTCTTTAGAATTTTCTAAATTAATTTCAATACCCATTGAAATTCCCAATTTAATGACAATACCCATTGGAATTCCCAAATTAATTTCAATACCCTTTGAAATTCCCAATTTAATAGCAATACCCATTGGAATTCCCAAATTAATTAATTCTTTGTTTTAATTTTTAATACCTGTTGGAATTCCTTGGTGTTTTTAAGGGAAATAAATTTCATATTGTGGTCCATATAGCATCTAAGTTCAACACATGAATTTAGTAACATTCCATAATGTGGTCACATCCATTGAACTCTGTGATGGGCAGAATACTATAAATTAGATGTGATGCTTGCTGTTTTGGTCCCTAAGCTTGCTCATCTTCATTTTATTTGCATCATCGGGTTGTGAGTGAGAAAAACTTAGAAGATCTATAACAAAAAATTTGTCGTGTGAGCTGTGAGTGTAAACTCTGTTTGTATAAGTTATGACCGGAGGTATGCATGATCTTATCTCGCTTCCGCTTATCAATTCAAATATGTTTTTTAGATTGAATATGGTATTTAGATATTTTACATTTGGTATCAGAGCCGTGATTAACCTCTACCTTGCTTACTCTGTTTCACTCTATTTATGCGTAAATCTTGGTTGAGATATTAAAGTTAATGTCCGTTCTTATTGCCCATTTTTGTGAAAACGTTTTGATTTTAGGGCATTAGAATTTTGACGTTGTTAATCCAAAATAAAACCGAAAATCATTTTGAAATCAAGTTTCTAAGCTTTCTGTGATTTGAACCATTGATTTTGGCTGAGAAACCGTCAGGTTTCCCATTCGGAGCCGCGAGTCTGAAACGGGTCTAAATGACCCGGCTGAAGGATGAAGACGAGCCAAACGACTTGTCGTTTGGGCGTTGGTGAAAACGACGTGTCGTTTTCATTCGGCAAAAACCAACCTCTTCATGCAAAACGACATGTTATTTTGAGTCAATATATGTTACGTTAAATAATATTTATGCACTGTTATTCATTTTATTTACATTATTTATGATTATATGCAAATGTTTAGTACTTAATAAATAATTAATTAATGTTAGTTGATTCATATAATTTTAATTAATTATGGAATAGCCACAGAATCTTTAATCAATTAAAATTATATATTGAATTCAAGAATTACATTAAAATATTAGTTGTAATTAATCATAGGAATTTTTTTATATTTGTATGATTAATTATGATGAAATATCAACTTATATTTCTTAATCTACCCATAGGAATTAAGAAAAGGAACATAATTGGATAGTTTTATCATAAAGTTATTAAATGAATCTAATTTGAGTAGAATTTTTGCCCACAAGCAAATTTTATGAAACTAGATTCAATGATTTGAGCATGATTTACATTGGTAAAATATGATTTTTTGTTTTCGGGTCTCAAAAAAAAAACTAAAAATAAAAATAATGAGCATATATGTTTGATAATTTTTGCAGTTATTCAACCTGCGAACATTTCTGATTTTAAGTGTGATATTCCCGAATTAAAGGGTGATAACTATAAGGTGTGGAAAGAGAGAGTTCTTCTCCATTTAGAAAGGATGGATATTGATTATGCAATAAGAAAAGACGAATCACCTGCCATTATTGAAACCAGCATTCCGGATGCTGTTGATCTTTATGAAAAATGGGAGCGATCCAATCGCCTCTCTGTGATGTTTATAAAGACCAAAATATCTGCTGGTATCCGTGGTTCTGTCGAAGAGCACAATAAGGTCAATGACCTTTTAAAAGCCATCGATGAGCAGTTTGCAACATCTGACAAGGCTTTGGCCAACACCTTAATTATGCAATTTTCATCCATGAAGCTCACCGGAACTAAAGACGTGCGTGATCATATCATGCACATGAGGGATATAGCGGCTCAACTTGAAGCTTTGGAAGTTAAAATGTCAGAATCTTTTCTGGTTCATTTCATTCTGAACACTCTGCCCCAACAATATGGACCCTTCAAAATCTCTTATAACACACATAAAGACAAATGGTCAATTAATGAGCTGTTGACCATGTGTGTCCAAGAAGAAGGTAGATTGGAAATGGAAGAGGGTGAAAAGGTGAATTTTACTACTCAAGGAAAGAGAAAGTGGGATCAAGCCAAAAATAAGGGAAAGGGCAAGATTCCTCCTCAACCAGATATAAAGAAAGAGTCAAAGTGTTTCTTCTGTAAAAAGAAGGGGCACATAAAGAAAGACTGCATCAAGTTTAAGAACTGACTCGACAAGAAAGGTACTCAACTTTCATTCGTCTGTTATGAGTCTAGTATGGTTAGTGTTAATCATAACACATGGTAGATTGATTCTGGTTCTACAATCCATGTTTCTAATACCTTACAGGGTATACAAAACCTAAGGAAGCCAGTGGAAAGTGAACAATGCATCTATTCAGGAAGCAAGATGAGTTCACATGTAGAAGCCATTGACACGTGCAATTTGATTTTAAGCAGCAGTTTCATTTTACGTTTGGAAAAAACTTTTTATGTTCCAAGTTTCTCTAGGAATTTGATTTCTATTTCAAGGCTTGTACCTTTGGGTTTTTCCTTTAACTTTTTGGATTCTGGTTTTAGTTTATCTTATGAATCTAAGGTTATTGGTTATGGTACTTTGATTGATGGTCTTTACTCTATTGAATTGCAAAATGATACTGCTTATAATTCTATGCATATTACTGCTGGGTTAAAACGATGTGTTGTGAATGAGGAATCTTCTATGTTGTGGCACCAGAGATTAGGACACATCTCCATTAAGAGAATTAAAAGATTGGTAAATGAAGGGGTGCTTAGTACTTTGGAGTTTGCTGACTTTGAGACTTGTATAGATTGCATAAAGGGTAAGCAAACTAATAAGTCTAAAAAGGGTGCCAAGAGGAGCACAAACCTATTGGAGATTATACATACAAATATTTATTGTCCAGACATGAATATAGTTAGTCCAAAATACTTTGTCACCTTCATAGATGATTATTCACGATATATGTATCTGTACTTCGTTTTAAGGACGAAGCTTTGGATGCCTTTAAAATCTTTAAGGCTGAAGTGGAGAATCAATGTGGAAAGCAAATTAAAATCGTGAGGTCAGATAGAGGTGGAGAGTACAATGGAAGATACACAGAGAGTGGACAAGCACCTGGTCCATTTGCGAAGTTTCTTCAAGAACATGGGATTGTTGCCCAACACACTATGCCTGGTTCTTCGGATCAGAATGGTGTGGCAGAAAGAAGAAACCGAACTTTAATGGACATGGTGAGAAGTATGCGGAGTAACACAAAACTACCTGAATTCTTGTGGACTGAAGCTCTAAAGACGGCTGCGTATATATTAAACAGAGTTCCAACCAAGGCTGTTCCAAAGACGCCTTTTAAGTTATTCAAAGGTTGGAAACCAAGTTTGTGACATATACGCGTTTGGGGATGCCCGTCTGAAGTAAAAATTTATAACCCACAAGAAAAGAAGTAAGACCCAAGGACCATTAGTGGGTATTTTATTGGATATGCTGAAAGGTTTAAAGGGTATAGATTCTATTATCCGTCTTATAGCACTAGGACTGTGAAATCAAGAAATGCAAAATTTCTTGAGTATGACTTGATCAGTAGGAGTGATCAATTTTGAGATATTGTTTCGGAAAAGGATCACTGTGAAGCTCAACCCTCTAGGTCAAGTGACAGATTGATTGTTATTCACAACCCTCAAGGACAAACAAGTTTTAGACAACCAATTGTTGAAGTTCCACAAACTATTAATAATGATCAAGTAGATCAAGTTGTAAATAAGGAACAACAAGATATTGTTGTACAACCAGTTGAACAACATGCTCTTGAGGAGAATGTTGAAACAACGTTAAGAAGGTCTACTAGAGAAAGAAAATCAACTATATCTAGTGATTATGTTGTGTATCTTCAAGAATCAGACTATAACATTGGAGCTGAAAATGATCCTGAAACATTTTCACAAGCCACGAGTTCTAAAGAATCAGACTTGTGGCATAATACCATGAGAGACGAGATGGATTCTATGGCATCTAATCGAGTATGGGATCTCGTTGAGTTGCCTAATGGTGAAAAGCCATTGGATGTAAATAGGTTTTCAAAACAAAGAAAGACTCACAAGGTAACATTGAGAGACATAGGGCAAGACTCGTTGCCAAAGGATTCAATCAGAGGGAGGGAATTGACTATACAGAAACATTTTCTCCTGTATTTAAAAAAGATTCTCTCCGAGTAATTATGGCATTGGTAGCTCATTTTGATTTTGAGTTACATCAAATGGATGTGAAAACATCATTCCTTAATGGTGATCTAGAGGAAGAGGTTTACATGAAACAACCAGAAGGATTCTCCTATAGTGATGGTGAGCACTTGGTTTGCAAGCTAAATAAATCCATATATGGTTTAAAACAAGCCTCCTGTCAGTGGTATTTGAAATTTCATGAAGTTATTACTTCATTTGGTTTTGAAGAGAACGTCATGGATCAATGTTTATACCAGAAGGTTAGTGGGAGTAAAATTTGTTTTCTTGTACTGTATGTGGATGATATTTTACTTGCAACCAATGATAGGGGTTTACTTTATGAGGTGAAACAATTCCTCTCCAAGAACTTTGATATGAAGGATATGGATGAGGCATCTTATGTCATTGGCATTAAGATCCATAGGGACAGATCTCGATGTATTTTGGGTTTGTCTCAAGAGAACTATATCAATAAAGTTCTAGAGAGATTTCATATGAAGAATTGTTCACCGAGTATAACACCTATTGTGAAGGGTGATAGATTCGATTTGAGTCAATGCCCAAAAAATAATTTTGAACGGGAACACATGGAGAACATTTCATATGCTTCAGCTGTTGGAAGCCTTATGTATGCTCAGGTTTGTACCAGACCTGACATAGCATTTGCTGTTGGAGTGTTGGGAAGATATCAGAGTCATCCAAACATAGACCACTGGAAAGCTGCAAAGAAAGTAATGAGATATCTTCAAGGTACAAAGGACTACATGCTCATGTACAAACAAACTGATAATTTGGAGGTGATTGGCTACTCCGATTCAGACTACGCTGGCTGCATTGACTCAAGAAAATCAACATCAGGTTATATTTTCATGCTAACTGGTGGAGCTGTATCTTGGAGAAGTGCTAAGCAGACCTTAACTGCTACTTCCACTATGGAAGCTGAGTTCATATCCTGTTTTAAGGCTACCTCGCATGGTGTATGGTTGAAGAGTTTCATATATGGGCTTAGAGTCGTGGACTCTATTTCAAAGCCATTAAAGTTGTACTGTGACAACTCAGCTGCAGTATTTATGACTAAGAACAATAAGAGTGGAAGTCAAAGTAAACACATCGACATCAAATATTTAGCCATAAGAGAACGTGTTAAGGAAAAGAAAGTGGGCATTGAACACGTTAGCACTAAGTTGATGATTGCAGATCCTTTGACTAAAGGCATGCCACCAAAGAATTTTAAGGATCATGTAGTACGAATGGGACTTGGTTCCATAATGTAATTTACATTGTACGAAAATTTATTGAAACTCTTAATTCAGTTGATGATTTCTCATATGGTTTTGTGCACATATTTATTCATTCGTTTATTTTGAGAAATCTCATTCGGTTTGGACTTAGAATAGACATATGGTTTATTCATTAAGTTGTATGGGCTAGTGTTGAGAGACTTGATATAGTGTAATACATGAAAGATAATACTCACTATAAGAGGACCTATCGTCATGATTCATATATTTTGTTTCTCTATATGGTATGTGTTGAACTATATGGACCAAGTGGGAGAATGTTGAGATTTTTTCTTTAAGATTCCTAAATGAATTAATGATATGAATTAAATTTATTTCTTTAGAATTCTCTAAATTAATTTCAATACCCATTGAAATTCTCAATTTAATGACAATACCCATTGGAATTCCCAAATTAATTTCAATACCATTTGAAATTCCCAATTTAATAACAATACCCATTGGAATTCCCAAATTAATTAATTCTTTGTTTTAATTTTTAATACCCGTTGGAATTCCTTGGTGTTTTTAAATGAAATAAATTTCATAATGTGGTCTATATAACATCTAAGTTCAACACATGAATTTAGTAACATTCCATAATGTGGTCATATCCATTGAACTCTGTGATGGACAAAGTACTATAAATTAGATGTGATGTTTGCTGTTTTGGTCCCTAAGCTTGCTCCTCTTCATTTTATTTGCACCATCGGGTTGTGAGTGAGAAATGCTTAGAAGATTTATAACAGAAAATTTGTCGTGGGAGCTGTGAGTGTAAACTCTGTTCGTATAAGTTATGGTCGGAGGTATTCATGATCTTATCTCGCTTCTGCTTATCGATTCAAATATATTTTTTAGATTGAATATGATATCTAGATATTTTACAAATCAAGCACAAATCAAGCGATTAAATTATTTTTGGAAGATTTTCGGACACATTTAAAAGATCAAACGAATGTCGAATTCAGCAAGTTTATAGTTGAATCGAGCATCTCGACGAGATGAATCCAACGAGCCCAAGATTGCTTAATTCCAACATCGTTAAGGCACTCAAATGTCCATCAAACACCATCCGATCAAGGGAAGCTCTCCGGATCGCCCGATCAAAATGGTTCATATTCCTGCATTAATTGCACCCAGAACATTATAAATAGAGCCCCTCCCCTCACATGAGGGAGGGAGGTTTGAGAGAGAACTTGAGGGTTTGAGAAAGAGCTTAAGTTCAACATCATCCCAACCACCGCAGACTGCCGTCGACCACCACCGATCATCACTGACTTCTGTCGATTACCGCCGATTGTCATCAACTGTCGTCACCGCTAACTAGAGCCATCAGTCAACGTTGTATCTTGGAAAATCTAGTAACCCTTTCTTGTTTGTGGGACAAGAGACATCTGTAATTATCAACTTATAGTGAATTTGTTTAACTGGGTCAGACCCCGTGGTTTTTTCCCTTTACGAGTTTTTAACGTAAAAATTTCTGGTGTCATCACAGGTTGATTCCCTTTCATCTGAGTGTGTGCTGAATCCTAGTGCAACACTATGACGATAATCCATTACTCTACCACCCCGAATTTTCTAGCATGCATCAAGTAGTATGGATTCACGCATAAATTATGATCCAACAATAATATTTTTTAAATAGTTAATTATTATAAGTGAAAATTTTTTGTCATCACCAATTAATTGTAAGATAAATGTAATATATGATTATTCAATTAAAATATATAATATATTATTATCTTAAAAAAACTTCTATAATTTGAGATTTATTTTAATTGATAAAAATAACCATGTAAAAGTAATGCAAGGTAAATATAAATTGTATTTGGCAGAAAAAAAAGTCATAAGTATGGGGATGTGGGCACTGGGAGTGTAAACGAGTTAAGTCAAGCTCGAGTCATCCTCAGATTGAGCTTAAGTTTATGAGGTTAAGCCGGCTTGTATTACATAAAAGAGAGAAAATAATATAATTTAAGATATTGTTTTGATAAATAACAAATAGACTGAACAACTAGAAGAGAAATAATAAAAAATCATTTAATATAAAATATAAGATATTTTAAATATTTTAAAGATAAAATCATCAATTTAATATATTTTGAATATAATTTTGATACTTCATCAACAAATTTATCATATGACACAAATCTCAAGATAGCATTTTTGGCAAGAAATAATCAAAATTCATTTAAAAATTATCAAACACTCCAATTTCAACCAACTTACACTCAAACTGATACAATTGACGAGAAGAATCCAATGATACCAAAATTGGTCTAATCTGAGTCAAATCAAATCCATAAATATTTATGGATGCATTTAGTGCATACTTGAAAGGTCAAACATAATTGAAATTTCACAAACTTACAGTTAAATTAAATATCTCGACAAGACAAATCTAACAAACCAAATATCATTCAATTTTGAATTTTTGATATAATTAAAACACTTTAAATGTTAACAGAATGTCGTACATTCGAGGAAATCTCACAGGCTCTTTGATCAGAGTAGTCTGAATTCCTTTCTTATTGCAACCTGGACTCTATAAACAGAACCTTGTCCCCTCTTGAGAGGGGACCTAAACTTCAACCCAAAGAAGGGTCGGGAGAAGTAGGGGTGAAACACTATAACATTTTTATATTAAAAATTCAGAAAACACTTCTTATTTTTGTAGCTGCCGATCGCCATCAACCACTAGTCATCGACCGTCGTCTAATACCATCAGCCACCATTTGCTCCTTTCCACGAAATCCCTTGCGGAGTCACAACTTGCATTGCAGAATCCCAACATACATTGCAGAATAGTGAAACATTATAATTGTATGACCGAAAATTCATAATTCATGTTCAAAGTGAGTACAAGATATTAGAGTTGACAACTTGCCAAATCGGATAGATACTTATGCCAGGTTAATTTGGATCCATCAATTATGATAATTTACCCATAGATGTTGAATCAGACTAAGACACCTTGATAACTCACTAATGAAATTCAAGTCATCCTAAAGGTCGAGTTGGAGAGCTCTCCATCAGATTTATTCCTGTAAGAAGATTAACTCACTCCATGACCAAGTTGATAAAAAAAAAACGTCACCAACAAACTGCAAATATTGAGGAAAAACTTTTATAATGTATGATTATTCATTATATAGACAAGGATAATACTAATAGTAGTGCCACAAGTAGAAGTCAGTAGAGATGGAAGATACTTTATGATTGGAAAGTACTAAATAGTAGATTTGTAATGCATAAGTAAACCCCTGTTAAATTGATGCATTGTAATGCAAGAGAAGAATCCCCAAGTAAAAGAAGATCATTTTGTCAGTTCTTACCTTTTTTTCTTAGCTCAAACCTCTCATTATTTCATTCAATATATTAGTAGTATGGATTCACAAACATATCATGATCCAACAATAATCTTTTTAAAAATGGCTAATTATTATAAGTGAAAACCTTGGGTGGGTCATTGTGAACTAATTTGAAGTTAAATATAATATATGAATATTCAATTAAAATTTTTATTATATAATTAACTTAAATTAAAATCTTTAATTTGAGATTTAATTTAATTGATAAAAAAGAATTAAATATAAAATAATGCAAGGTAAATATAAATTGTATTTATCTGAAAAAAGATAAATTAATAGAATATTTTCAAATTGCAATAAATTAATAGAAAGAAGATTAAAAGGATAAGCTATGATAATAAAAGTAAGCATTTTCTAATTATTTCATTAATAAATATTAATTATATGCAATTAGAGTGCATAAGTTTTTATGTATTTGCAAATAAAATTTAAAAGTTAGATTTTTAATTCAGGATGCCTTTGTGGCATTATAATTATGTGATGAGTTAAGAAAATAGATAATATTGTGCTAATTAATGTGAATTTAGTTAGTTTTAAGAAATAATAATAATAATAAAACTCAAATATATGATAAGAAAAATGTATTTTTTATATAAAATAAGTATAGTATCTCATCACCTTAAGTATCATGATCAAAATAGCACTACATACACCAATATAATTTGTTGTTCAGTAAAATAAGTTAATTAAATTTCCAAGTAACATAATCAAATAATAAGTATATAAAATGAAATAATTATGTTGCTGACTAAAAAAATTGAATTGAAAAAAAATGAATTTAATGGTTGCAATATTTTTGATATTCAAAGAAAGAAAATGTGTATTCTAACTAATTTTATGGACAATATGCAATTTGCTTCTTCTTCATGAGAAAAACCCTCTAGATGTGATACACATCCACAAATTTTTATCATCGACATGTATCTCGAGGCATAAACATATATCTCGAGGTAATTTTTTGAGCAAGTAAAGTTTAAACCTCAATTAAAAATCATTTAGAATTTCAATTTCAACAAATTTATAGTCCAATTGACCGGCTCGATGACACAGAAGTTAGTCCAATCCGAGTCAAATCAATCCTAGATCTAGTTGTTAAGTCAGTTTGAAAAACATCTAGTGCCTAACTGGAAGGACAGATGAGTTCTAGAAGTGATAAGTTTATAGTCGAAGCGAGCATCTTGATTGAACAAATCCAACAAGGTCTAGATCACTCAATTCTAACATTGCTAAGGCACTAAAATATTTATAAAATTTTTGTCCAATTGAGGGAATCTTTCTGGGTTGTCCGATGGAGTGGCCTTGATTCCTTATTAGTAGGGAAGCCTCTTCCAGGCTCTATAAATAGACCCCTATCCCTTTCATGAAAGGGTACCTAGACCTTGAACTAGACGATGATTGGAGTCTACAGGAGGAGTTGAGGTCCAGTTTACTACAATGAAGGTAATACAAACTCCACCCACTCCCACAGCAGTCGAGCACCTTTCATCATCCCCTATTTGTTGTAACAAAATCTCTTTAAGGAATCATGACTTGCATTATGAAATCATGTCATTTGTTTCAGAATAATGAAGCATCCTGCAGACTAATGCAATGACAGACCCCAAAGATGGTGTAGTGGCGTAGTCTAAAGACTTTATAATGATGTATCTTGAAGACAGTGTAACGATGCATCCCAAAGATGGTGTAATAACTCATGTTAAATATGGTGTAATGACTTGCCCCACATTCGGTGTAACAACACATCTCAAATTTGGTGCAACAATGAGGCACATTTATAGTGCAATGATGCCTTCCAAAGATGGTGTTCAACACACCCTGCAATAACTGCTTATAATTGCTGTATTAAAGATATAATGAATTTCTCTAGACTTTCGAAGCTCTCTACATGACCAATTATAGCCAACCTGATCCACAACCCATGCAGCTCAATCTTGGCCTTTGTGGCCTACAAACATTATCACAACTCATAGAGCTCTTAGCTCCAACCTACATACATTATCATAGCTCATGTGGCTCTCAACATCAGTCTCTGCGGTCTACAGATGCTACTACAACTCCTTAATATGACCTTTGTGGCTAATAGATGCTCCTAAAGCAATCATCTACATCACATATGACCCACTTCTATCACAACTCTTAACTCTGATCTCTAAAAAAACTAGTGCTATAACCATTGTCTACAACATTCACAACGAACTCCTCCATAGCAATCAATTATGTTCTTAGCGACTGATATTGACTATTATTATTGAAATAACATTATCCATGAACTTTGTTATACTATCTTCCTTAGCTCAAAAGAAGAGTGATCTTGTGTACTCAACATTACATAATGAATTATTTCAATTAGGTTAAGTCTTGTGATTTTTTTCCCTTTTTAGGTTTTCCACGTTAAAACTTTACATGCCTCTATTTTAATTACCTAAGTGTGCGTTGGATTTTCATGCAAAGAAAAGATGCTAATAATTACTCTACCATTGTGGACATTCTAACACACAACAGTTTGTCTTTGTATGTGAGAAATGAAGTCTCGTTCAACTTAGTCGTTAAGTATGAGATGCCAAAACCCTACTTCATTTTTCAGTGATATACTTACTCTACCATTGTGGACTTTCTAACACACAATAATTTGTCTTTGTATGTGACAATTGAAGTCTCGTTCAACCTAGTCGTTAAGTATGAGCTGCCAAAACCCTACTTCATTTTTCAATGATATACACCATCCAGCTTATGGAGGAACCTCCTCTGCACCTCTTGAGTATCATTTCTAAAACATTTTTTGATGTAGGGATAACCTTCACTATAATAAAAAAATGTCATTCACATTAACATCTTGAGCATGATTGTCTTGGGGTAGTCTTCCAACATCCCATTCAGACATCAAGTATACAATAAGCATTTTTTAGGCTGGAGGGGCAACCTTCACAACAATCTTGAAAGATCATTCATATTAAAGTTCTATGCATGATTTTGGTGGGAGTATTCATCCCACGTATCTTGCAGACATCAAATATTCAAGAACCACTTTTAGATTGGGGGACAATTATGATCACAATAAGCATTTCCTCTGCACTCCCTCATCGTACTGAACTTCCTCTTCAACTTGAAAAGGAAGCTGATCTCTTCAAGGTTTGATACGTGAGTTGCTTTATAAGCTTGTGTAGAAAACACCCCCATTAGGAGACAACAAATTCAAAAATAATAACTAGCAAGTTTGCAAAAATCTTTCTTGCATATGATTGCAATCATATCTCTAAGAAAAACTATTGTCTGTTCTGACCTACACCTCAGCTTCTAGAAATACAACATATTTTGTAACTCCTCATTTAGGGTTTATTTGGTTACAAGATGACTCCAATCCAACCTCTTCTATCATAGGATATGATTATCTAGCTTCAACTAATAACCTCAAATGGGTAAAATATTCTTGGTGGATTCCCATCAACTTATTTTGTTATAAGGTACATTAGTCAAGTGAATGTGCTTTAACTAACAGACTAGAAATTATCAAACATTTGTAGTGACAGACGAGGTCTTCATCCATACCATTGGAAGACAAACCCAAGAACCAATTCTTAATGGGAATCTAGTAGTAGATACACTCCTCGCTACGAAGACCATTTTAGAGCTAGTGACAGATAAATACTCTACTGATACCCCTAAAAGATGAGCCCAAAAGGCAAGTCTCGATGAAAAGTTAGTAGTGAATTAATTCTTAACTAGAAAGACTCCTTGGGAGTAAGTAGTGTTTTTCATTATGTTTCTTTCTTTCTTTTTTTTTGAAGGAGTCGCCAACCTGTTGATCGTCGTATACTGCCCTTCTCCGAATAATTCTCTCTTTTAAATTATATGAATGACTTGGAGAAGAAGGGAACCGAAAAAGAGGGACATACAACAAAGATGACAACCACGAGAAAAAAAAACAAAACATAGAGAGTCTACATACAATACACCTCACAAGGATATGTTAAGTATGTCTGCATAAATGAGATTGGGCGAAGGTACCTTAGACCAATATCCGTGAAAGAATACCTACGTAGGCTACCCATAACTAGAGATTCAAGTAGATGACTATTCTGGGGTCAAGAGCACTCCCAATGAGGTGTGTACCACTTGGTTAATTACATCTTTGAGAATACCCAAGAATACTCACGATAAAAGATGTTTCTCTTATATTATCATAGAATTGAGAAAATAGGATTTTAAATGGAGGTTATTCTGTGCAGTAACACTCATATGCTTCAAAGCTCTGACTAAGTCATTCGCAGAGAGTGAGTCTCTCACATCCCAAATAAGTAGCGGCTTATCAGCACATGATAACCGCAAAATAACCAATAATCTTCTTGACTGGGGTACCCCAATACATCAAAGCACATCCGGGGCTGTAAGGGCAGAGAATAAATTGTGACATCTTAAACGAGTGATAGCTCATCAGCATAAGACAGTTGTCGGTGCTATTTTTGGTTGGAGTTGCCTGTAAGAAGCTGTCGGTTACCGGAATCGAAATCCTATTGCCCGCTTCGGAAGGACATTTTAATTTACATATATATTTAGTGTAGAAAAATATGAAATCAAACTGACCCCATATTTATCATAGTTTAAATGAAAGAGCACTGTACCTCAAATCCCGTATCTATCCCGAAGGATAAACACAATACTTGAGGATGAGGCTCGTTCAAATAAACTAAGAAATATATGACATCTGTTTGGTCTGTGAAACCTTTATATTTGCCGACAATTTTCCCTATTTAATATAAAGAATTAAATAGGGTTTATATTAACCTGGGTTCGACATGCTTCCTATAAGGGCAAACCCTTATAGTTAATTACATCTTAAATGATTGAAGTCACCTAAGAAGACTCTCGATAAAAATCAGGAAATATTATCTTCAAGGAGTTTCAAAGGGTATGACTCTTCAACGAGATTAGACGTAGAGGTATGAAAGGGGATTGGTTCAAATTTGAAACATTTTATTGTAGAATCCGAATGAGAAAGAACTAGGGGATGTCATGGATACAAAGGAGAACCCTGGTGACTTCCCAAGCTATCATAATGTTTGGCTTCAGTTTTGAATAGAAAATTTTAAGTGTTTCATCCTGCCAATTTTATTAGTTAGGGCTTCCATTCGTGTGAAAAGATCACACAAATAACCTGAAAGATGTGAGGATTTAGGTCGTGACAAATGATAACCTCAGAATCCTAATACAAGTTAGGGCTTATATTGTATAGCAGGGCTATACGAAGGCCTAAAGATAAGATGAGGATTTACGTTGCATAAACAAGCAACCTCGAAGTTCTATGACTTTGTTGTTTAAGTCTAAGGAAGGAAGATTAGTTTAGCTGCGGAAGACAGATTTTGCTGTCGAAGAAGGCTGTGCTGCCCACCATGCTAGCTCCAAGCTCCTCGCCATGACGAGTTTGAGTTTTCTAGTGTGTCAAGTTATGATGTTAAATCAGGTGGCCCTATGGTTAAAGTCCTTTAAATTTTATGAGGGCATGTTAAAGTTGATTAGAGCGACACCAGTTAGGATCCCATGGTTCCCTCGTTCCGGCACCACTATTTTCTATTGGATTCACTTAGTCTAAATGAACTTACTAAACTCAACTTAATGAGTTCCATAATTTCATTTACATCGTAGGAAGCCTCGTTAGCAACCGTAGGTTACCTCCTCCGAGGGATTCTCGATCATCCGATAAAGACGTCTTAATTTAATTGAAGTTGTAGTTTTGTGTGATGTTTGTGATTAAATTTTGAGTTGTATTATATTTTGAATATTGTGGTAGTGAATTTTATCTTGGCTGATTTTAGTTTTGGTTTTGGTTTTGGTTTTGTGGTTATCCTGATAGTTTTAATTTTCATGCAAGGTGGTGTCATTGTTTAACATGCAAGTTTGCAAGTATAAAAGTACAGTATGAAAGTACAAGAAAGACAACGCTGAAAATTGTAAAAGCGTACCTGACGAGTCTTCTCGTTCCATCGCTTGAAACTCAAGATGCATGTCAGGGCAATTTATATAGAGGTAAAAAGTAAGGTTTTGATAGTTTTCCTAACCCTATGTCATATCTTGGTGGGTCCTTAGGAATTTAATTAAAGATGATTTTGTCAAGCAAAACATATTAAGTTTAGTAGATCTTCAAGATATCCAACAAATCTAGAGAAAGAAGCAGGTCCGTGCTACTCTCTCGTTGTCTGGTGAAAAATTCGGAGTTCTTTTAAACTTATTATGTTGCTTAATAATTCATCCTGTAAATACCCTTAATGTTCAGTGAGTACTGATCTTTCAATTATCCCTAAGAATAGGGAAATTATCACTTGTGATTTAATTCAAGAATTATGTAGGTGAAGACCCTTAAAGAGGCAAGTTAGTGTTGTTGGAACACTTAGCCAAATTTTAACCCTAATTGGGCTTGTAGTGTTTGAAAGTTGTTTTAATTTTCAATAATATTTACTTTTCTAATCCTCATTTAAATGAAACTTGATTTAGCCTAAGTCACTACTAAGCCCTTAAGACCTAAGTGAGTGTCTTAATTAGTTTTGAAAAGGTTAGGCTTTAGGTGGTCATGATTTAAATTTTATTTGAAAATCAAAATAGGGGTATTAAATTGATTAATTATTGACTTCAAAAGTCATACCCCTAAGCCCTAAGTCCATTTTATTTTAATAAACTTCTAAATTTTACTAATTTAGAAATTTATTAACCTATCTTTTCGATTGAAAAAGTGAGGTTGGTTTCTATTAATTAACTCCTTGTGTTTCAAACATCAAATAAATTGATTAAGATCAGAGTTTACCCATTTTCCTTCTTGAATTAAGCCTAAATGTTAATTAAGGCTAAATTTCCAAAATTACACATTTGCCCCTAAGACTCTAATACTTCATAATTTGTCAAATTCAACTCAAATGACATTAAAATTTTTATGCTACCTCATTCAAGGGTCAATTAAGACATTAGAGGAGAAAATGTGATTTTTTCAAAATTTAATTTATTTACATAAATATTTTTTTTTGCAAAAATAAGATTTTTCAAAAAAAATTCCTAACTTGACCATGGTGACTCCTAATCTATTGAAATTTATGCAAAAATAAGCCTTTGGACCAAATTTAATTATTTTCTGGATTTTATTTGAATTTTAATAATTATTTTAAGTTCTGGAGTATTTATTAAATATAAAATATTTTAAATGGGGAAAATTAAATTTTGTATTTTTGGAAAGTCTCCCTAAGGTCAGCGAACTCAGGGAAGAAGACTTTATATTTTTCTGAATTTTATTTGATTTACTGGAATTATTTTAGTGAAAACTCATTTTTAGCCTTTAAAAATTATTTTTAAACTTTGAAATTCAGTTTCTTTATTTAGAAATCAAGAAAAATATTCTAATTGCTCCTAAGTGTTTAGGAAGCAATTTAAAATATTTCCATGAGTTTTATTATTTTTGTGAATTTTATGAATTTTTAATTATTTTAAATATTTAAAAATAGGTTAAAAATGAAGTTTTTATTTTAAATATCATTTTATTTTTAGAAAATACCCCTGATCACAGAGAACTTAAAAAATAAGTTTTTATAAAATTTTGAGTTATATTTTGATTTTAAAAAATCATTTAAATGCCAAAAGTGATGTTTATCTTTAAAAATCAACTTAAGTTATCAAATGAACTCAAAATATTTTGAAATTTTTATGGTGAGTTCTCTGGATCACAAATAACAGTGGAGATCAAAAATCAAGTCATTTTGATATTTATATTTTTCAAAATTAATATCTTAGTGATTTAGTGTTTGTGAAAATTAGGTGTATTAAATGAGTTGACTCATGATCATCATAAACCTTCCAAAATTTTCTTGGAATTTTCTAATCAACATGCTCATTTTCATGATTAATTTAAGCAAATAATGTGCATAAACTTGAAAAATATAGATCTCTGTCTAGAGACTTCCTATGACTTTGGAAAAATCAGAGGATGTTTCCCTTGATAGAGGATATAACATGTTAAAATTTCAATCCATGGTGAAGTGCCAAAATGCATGGATAATCAAAACATTCAAATCAATATTTATTTAATTAAAAATAAAATATTCATTAAATGGACTTCAAATTATTTCCATATTATTCTCCTCTATTTATTGAGCAAGCTGATATTTTTATTTTATTTTTGTGATTTTTCTACACCAAGATATGAATTTTTGAAGTTAGGGCTACTTAAATAAATAGGAAAATTCCCTATTTATCTATTTAAATGTGTGCTGACTAGATCCTAGGCAGCTCTGAAGGCACGCGTGGCGCACTCTGGTTGGACGCCGCCATCCATGTAGCTGCTGACTCAGCCCGTGATTTATGTTTCGAAGCGCTGTCCGGCTTGATCTCGTCCGTCCATTCGACACACGCTTGATCAAACGACTCCCCATCATCATCCCCGATAGAGCGATTCCGTGATCGTCCACACTAAAATCCTAAGATCTCAGTCAGACGAACATATCCATACGGTAATCATACAATTAAATTAAGCATAATCAAATGGAAAAGTTTTATACCTTTGCTCTGAGAAGTGAAGCTTCAATCACAGGGTCTTGGCACGTTCGTTGGGGTCCAAGGAGGCTAGGGATTAAGCCTCTTGCTGTGGTGTAAGGCTTAGGTATGAATTCGACCAAGCTCGATTTCAGGTGTTGGTCTAGAGCTATGGTGTAGGCTATTTCAGAGGGGAATTTTATGGGGCTTTGGCTTCTTTCTTGGTTGTGAAGGTGTGGGCACAAGTAATTGAAGTTTGGTGGAATGTGAAAGTGTAATGAGTTCTGTCCTGGTATTGGGCAGAGGTTTGAGCTCAAAATCAAGCTTCCACAGTGGAATTCAGTGGGGGAGGAGGGTTGGATTGCACTGAGGGGATCTCAGAGAAGCTTTGTGAGAAGTTTGGGAGGCTCTCTCTAAGAAAGGATGTGGAGGTGAGTTTTTATAAAAATGGCCATGGGGTGGCTCTCAGGGCATAAGTTTGGGTGCATTGTGGTGCTTAGGTGGAGGGTAGAGGAGCTCTACAGTTTAATTTGGATGAGCTGGTCTCTAGGTTTGATTTGGGTGAAACTCCATGGGCGTGGCTCTCAGTTTGGCCATTTTCCGGCCACTAGGCTGGCCGGCCTGCCAGGGGGAGGTGGCTAGGAGGGAATCTGTCAAAGCAACTTAATGCCATGAGATTTAATTTTGGCAAAAATATCCTAAGCTTAAGCAAAAAATGGAATGAAATCCCTTAATTTATGGGACCTTTGGTCCATGGCTTATTTTAGGTGCTTAGATGGGTTTTGGCTTAGTCTTAGGGTCTAACCAATGGCTAATGTGGAGTTAATTTGGTGACTTTGGGGTAGTTAGGCCATCTTTAATGCATAGGTTCAATGTGGGTTCAAGTGATCAAAGTTTGGGTTTGGGTTAAGTTAGGCATGTCAAATGACTCAATTGATTGATCAAAATTGTGTAGATGATTTTCATGAAGATTTTTGGTGAGGGGTTGAAGTGATTTTGAGTTCAATTGGTAGGTCAGTTTGAGAGATTTTTGAGATTTGGCCAATTTGGGCATGTTGGGCTAGACATGGGTCTAGGTTGGGCTAGCCTTGGGATATGTCCAAATTGAATAGTCCAAATGAACAAGGGAGGTGTTGTGAAGATTTTTCATGAAGGAATGGAGTGGAAATTTTGGGGTTAAGGCCCTCAATTTGGTGAAATTTTGAAACATGGTCAATTTGGGGCAAATTTGGGGCTTTTGGACTTAAGTTGAACTCAAATGAAATTGAGGTCCTACCAAGGCCAATTAAAGGTCAAATTTGATGTGTAGGAATGTTATGAAGATTTTTCAACACAAATTGTGGCCAATTGAGTGGGCTATGGGTTCAATTTGGTGGAACCAAGTCATGGGGCCAAAATTGAGTTTTTGAACTAAATCAAAATTGGGTTCAAATCATGGATCAATTGGGCTTGGATTTGGTATTCATTAGTCATATGAAGAGTGAATTTGAGTTTAGAATTGAAATTCGGGTAAATTAAGACCAATTGGATAGAAATTTGAGGTGATTTGGAGAAAATGTGGGCCTTTAAATGGCAATTTGGGGGTTTTGGTCAAAGGTGGTCAAATTGGCCAGATTGAGTCATGTGGTAGTTAAGGAAAATAAAATTGGGAATATTTAGGAGGTTTTGTGAATTTTTGGGATTTTATAAAATTTTTGGAATTTTGGGCCAAAGAGGGGTATCTTGGTAATTTGGTCAATTTGAGAATTTTGGGTAATTTGGGTGTTTTCAATGTGTTTGAAATGATTTTTGAACAAGTTTGGGTTTTTTGGCTAGATTTGGAGATGTTTGCCAAATTTGGGGTCCCAAGGGTATCTGGGTAATTTGGGGGAATTTAGGGGCAATAGGGTAGGTTGGATATTTTGATAGAGTTGGATTGCTAACCGCCATAAATAAGCCATGGATCAATGGAAACCCCATTTGGGGTCCTCTATGTAGTAGTCTTAGCTAAACCCTAGCCTAGGGCTAATGGGTTTAGGGAACCACCTATAGGAGTCTCCCAAAAGTATCAAGGGACCAAAGCCTAGAAGTTCTGGGTTTAGGGTAATGAGTGATTGTGAGTGCAAACAAGTGCCTTAGCCCTAGACCAACACCCAGGTTTAACCTTAAGGTCCAGCAATCCTAAGGGTGACTCATCTTGAGTTTCCCCCATAGTGACCCCACCTACTAAGTACTAGAGGTTAGGACCAGTATGTGGAACTTCAAGTTGAGTAGAGAAGAGTTTGAAATTTCTAATAGTGAGGGCTCCTTGTCTAATTTTCTAAGAATAGTTAATAGGAAAGTCCTATGGCTAGACCTTAGGCTACTAAAGCAGAAAAACTGAACCTCAACCAAAGTGAGGTCAACAACCGTCAAGATGATACCAACGAAGTCAATAGAAAAAAAGGGCTCAACAGGGGTAGTCAAAGAAAAGGGAGGATTAATCTCTAAGAGATAGAGGTAGCCAAATCAGAGTACTACAGACCTGTTATCTTAAGCTACTAAGACCCTAAGCCTACCTGGTCGTGAACGTAGTCGACCCAACATTTCCTGAGATCCCCAGTCAAAAACCCATGAATTGCATTATCCACGGAGACCTTGGCAACCTTAAGGTCAAAGTAAGAAAACTCTGTCCTATGACTATAAGTTAGAGCTCCAAGAGGTGGGACTTACACCTGTCGAAATGACAATGATGCCTCAAGAAAGAAAGAGAGGTGAAGGTTCAACTACAAAATTGGAAACACTCCAAATAAAAGGACTTACACCCCGTTTGGATTGGGGAGCCTTCAGACACCTTAAGCGTACTAGACAACCACCCAAGCAGAAATCTATGATGGGCTAGTTGGGTTGGAGAAGTACGGGGGCTCCTCCTTTAGGCATGCAGATGTGAATGCAATTATCTAGAGCGATCCTTAATATTGTGAAGACCCTATTAATATGAATTAGGTTATGACCATGCTATGCAACTCATTTTAAAATCAACTAGAAGGCCATGCATGAAAATAAAAACAGGCTTTGAAAATTCTGAATATTTTAATCTTAAATTTTAATTTATCTTGAATGTTTTATGTATGTTTTCTTAAGAAGAAAATTTATAATTTAGAGTCCTTAATGAGCCTACCTTATAATTTTCGTGGAACTCCAAATGTACATAAATAAACAATGAAAAGCAACCCAGACATGCAGGCATGCAAATGCAAATGTAGAATGTAAAATAAGCCAAAAAAAATAATAAATATGTCAGTATCACTGGGTCGGCAATATATCCCAAAAAAGAATAAGAACGGTCAAACTTCGCATATACATGTTCGGTCCCTAATTCTATACATCAATATTAAATGCAGAATTAAGATACAGGCACAAGCATCTGCTCCGGGTCTTCTCCATGTGGTTCTTACGTCAAACGCCTGAAAACCCATGCTCATATCTTATTTCTGCTATAGCACTCTCCTAGGACTTTAAAAAGTACATAGGAAAAGTAAAAAAAAAAATGATTCGACCTGCATGAAAACAAGTGTTAGCGGGGAATGCTATGTAACACATACAATAATCCATGCCTTATAAGTGGGGGAGCTAAATAGCACTTGCAAGCAAAAGGATCTTAAACCATTATATGCTCCCCTATAGTCGTACCTGTGCGTGTGCATGTAAATAGAAACGACTCCCTGCAAAGGAACACCCTAATACATTACTATGCATATGCAACATGCATGCATGCCAAAAAGAGTGAAAAAGTGACGCGTAGCTAGCACAAGAGCAAAAAAAACTTCACACAATAATAGCCAAAGGCGTAAAAAAGGACTACCTAGCATTCTAAACCCTAGCCTAACACACTATCTAACAAGAAAGTGTCATAACCAACATCTAAGTGAAGGATCAGACTCCGGGTAAAGTATGACTTTGGAGGGGTTGCCTTACTAACCCCACCCTAAAGATCCAATGAGTTTAAAGGGTGTCACCCAAGGTGGATTTTGAAAAGAGTTGACCTAATATACTACCTACTTAGTTACACACGTAATTTAAAAATTATGGTGGATGTAGTGATGTATAATAAATATTTTTTTAATTTTATTTAGTTTTAAAATAAGAGTTATTAAATGCGAGCTTGTAACATGCAAGGTGATACAAGTTAGATCTCATGGATCCTTAACATAGCCTTACTTGCGTCAATCCCGATGACTTAACTCACATTGCTCACCAGGATCGACCCGACAAGCAATGTTTATTAAGACATTGTGACTGACACAAAAGTCACTCTCCTATCGAGCCTGACTTATCATCCATGCAAGCATGGATGTGCAAACAAACATATGATAGAAGTGATGAAGCTGAGTATGCCATGAATGCAGTGATTCACAAAAAAAATGGGTGTGTCGTGGAGGCAGTGACCCTACAACTGGGAACATCATAGCGGTAGTGGCCCAACGATGGGCGTGCCGTGGACGCATTGGCCCGAAGAAAAGTTGTCATAGAGGCAGTGACCTGAAGATGGGTGTGTCGTGGAGGCAGGGGCCTACAACTGGGTATGCCGTGGAGGCAGTGACCCGAATAGGTGCAACATAAACAAATGATAATAATCATGCAAACTAACACATACAAGATGCATTTCATCATACAATTAGGCGACAGACACATGCAAAATAATGCAAAAAGCATACAAGCATGTAAGTGATTGGTCGGTCGAGCCGTGGTGGTTGGTCGAGCCGTGGTGGTTGGTCGAACCAAAATGTTCGGTCGACTGAGCTGGGGAGGCTGGTCAAACCAAAGTGCACGGTTGACATGGTCGGGGTGGCCGGTCAAACTAAAGTAGTCCGTCAACCGGGCCAGGGTGAAATACTTGGTTGATTGGGCTGTGGCAGCCGATCAAACCAAAGTGAATTGTCCACTGGGCTGCGATAGTTGGTTGAGGTGAAGTGTCGACCGGGTCGAGGCGGCTCGTCGAGGCAAAGTGAGATGTTGTTTGGGCCGGTACGGCTAGTCGAGGCAAAATAAAGGCCGATCGGGCCGGGGCAGCCGATCGAGGAGAAGTGAAATGTTGACTAGGTCGGGATAACCAATCGAGGTAAAGTGAGATGCTGACCGGGTTGGAGTGGCTGGTCGAAGCAATGGTGACATGCAACTTGCTTCAAATAGTATATGTAACTTAATGCATGCAACCAATCATGTCGATAACAAACTAGACCCGTGATAATGCTCTCACTTAGGAACCTAAGGATTCGACACTTGGATGTGTGGCGTAGCTACCTCCTGCTTTGGTGAGGCATGTGAGGAGTTTCTCTTCAGAGATTCCGAGGGGGAAACTCTCCACGAGGTTTTGAAATGGGTTAGCTACAAAGCTTTTCCCATTTCACCAATCCTCAGCATTTTGCAAAGTGAGCTAACTATAAAAATTTTCTCACTTTGCAAAACCAAACTCCCAATTTCTCAAAGGAAAATTGGGGAATCCAAAGTAAGGGGAGGAATGGATTCCAACCCGTAGGACATGTGCTAAGGTTCACAACAAAAAAAGGAACCACTCAGCTTCGCAAAGGGGTATTTGGCCATGTATGGAAAATCTTAACCTAAAGGCTCGCTCTAGGAAGATCAACGATCCATCATATAGGCATGTTACAGCGCTAACTCACGCCGGTGCACATACCCCGTGTGGGTGATCGAACCCACACGCCTAACGACACTAAACCCTAGGGCTATCTAGAAACTTGAGAATCTCACTACCATGACGGTTGCAGATGTGTTCTCTTTATGTTGAAGGGGAACCCACGTGCTGACGTCCCTCGCAACAAACCACGCAAACGAGGGAATATGGAAGCTAGCGGGAGAGGTTGCTCGACGATGGCGAAAGAGGAGAACCCACGAGGATGCCGACATGAAGAAGCGTTGGCAGAGACCTTTCCCGCAAGGTGGAAGACGTCCACGCCTCCACAAACATCGGTACCTTCACTGTCTGTCCATGGTGGATCACTCCGGCGAGGTTTCCATTCACCGAAAATAAGGGACAATGAGGTGGAGGAATTAGCTCGCCTGCAACATGCAATAGAAATGCCAAATGCGCGGAGGAGAGTGCGAAATCTGGGGTTGTACTGTGAGGGAGGCTATTTCATCTTGAACACAACGCCGACGAAGGAGTTGGACGGCTAGATGTCAACGGAAAGGAGGAGAAAGTTAGAGTGCGGTCGACCAAGAAGAAGAAGATGGTGGTTGGCTGTTGGGGGTCTTGACAAGGAAGTGAGCTCCAATAGCCGCATGCTTTGCGGTCGAGGAGGAAGACACCAACAAGCTTCACAGGGTAGAGGAGGCATGGTCGAAGCAGGATCTCTCTCAGGTAGGAACCTCAGTTATGGAATTAACCAGGGGCAGGAAGGTCTCACCGGCAAGGAACGTGGACCAGTGTATCTCGAGCTCGAGAAAGAGGTCCGATGAAGGCGGCGACGAGGGAGGCTCAGGCTAGGGTTTTTTATGAGATAAGGGTGACAACTTCAGAACTCTCATGATCGAGAGAGAGGATCTGGGGATTAGGTTGTGCAATGGGTTTTTTAAAACCCTCTTCTT
Source organism: Phalaenopsis aphrodite (assembly GCA_003013225.1). Lineage (NCBI taxonomy): Eukaryota > Viridiplantae > Streptophyta > Magnoliopsida > Asparagales > Orchidaceae > Phalaenopsis > Phalaenopsis aphrodite. The sequence continues at coordinate 604,030 of NEWO01000175.1, forward strand.
TTCTATTTTATTTTTTTATTTCATTATATAATTTAAACACGTTGATTTACACATTACCGACTCCTTTGCGAAACCATATTGATATGAGTGTCTTTCCCAGGTAAAGTCAACGTTTCGAACGCGCTTGTGTTGTCCGTTTCATGATCTGGGTTCATTCGAACAACTTCGTTGATGATCGGGTCAACTTAAGTCAGTTTCACGCACGACTCGACAAACACGATCTATCAGTCCAATCAGAATTGTTCGACAAGCAAAATACTAATTAACTTTCACAAAAAATTAGGTCAACAAATAGACCCCTAATAGGTGTGGTGTGTTGAACAAGCACACCACGCGTATTGGTGTTGACTGAAACGATCAACATAATCTGAAGGGTCTATGCAAATATACTTAAGGCACAATACGGATCAGGTTGTATTTGAGATGAATTTGAGCTGAAGATTTTAAAACTCTTGTTGGGGATTAGTGGATGTATTTTCAATTTATAGCTGTGAATTCAAGCTACCAACCTCAGCATTGATTTTTTTCAGCTGGATATTTGTAAAATCTTGATCATTGACTCTCGTGGGGTTTTCAAGATATTCAACAGAAAGATTAGGCCAACTTAGAATACCGCCGGGGAACTTACATTCAAGTTTGAACTAATCGAGAAAATGTCGTCTGTTGTCTTAAAAGCCATTACGGAGTTGAAGTAAAATGTTCCTCCAACGTAAGCGAAACAGAAAGACTAGACCAACTCGGAATAACGTTAGGGAAGTTACATCCGACCTGGAGCCAATCGAGAAAATATTATTGTTGTCTTAGGAGCCATTACAGAGTTGAAGTAAGCTTCACCTCCAACCTAAGCGAAGTAAGCCCTATACTACTTGTGCGATACATATACTTGTGTTAGCATCCTAGCGAATATTTGAAATTGATATATAATACCTTAAATCGTTAGAAGTGGCAGCTATAAAGATTTAAAGAAATACTAACTATCCTAAATTATATTATTGCTGTGGCTACCGCAACAACCAGACCACATCAATTACTTACATGTTCCTTGAAATTTCCATGATGTTTTTTGTAATTTTTTATCTTTATTTAATTTATTTAATCAACTAAAGGAAAATCAAATTGAACCATTAAATTATCTTTTCTAGCCTTAAGGAAATTCAGGGAACATATTAAGGTCAATAACTTCAAATAGTTCCAATCTCATAATATTTTAAATTATTTTCATTTTTTTATGATTCTTTGGCATTCTAATAGTTTTATTAAATTCAAAAATTGTTTAATGTCATTAAGCTTTGATTTTATTTTTCATTTATTCTTCATGATTTTTTTAATATGTTGCTTTTATTTAATTTTTTTTCATTTTTCTTTGATTTCTTATAAAATTTCAAAGTTATATTACATTTTCTGGAATTATTAAAGATTTTAAATCTATTTAACGGTTTAAAAGGTGGGCCAAGTTAGTCGTCTATTTCTAGCCATGTCTGCAGCCCTTTCCACGAATCGTCATTCCACTGGCCAGTAAATGATTGGAGGTCGTCTGCGCAACTCAAATGGAATGAGCTGATGTGCGCCTTAAAGACCACCGCATCATCACACAACCAACTGCGTCGTCCAATTCTTTTAAGAAGAAATGGACAACATCGTTCATCATCCCAAAGGATTGATGAATCCACTAATGTTTAAGGAAATACACTTGAACCTTGAGCTCTAATGCTCTGATTAACGAATTAAAACTACGAAAAGCTTCATCGAGCCAAATCTTATCTGTCTAGTAGTCAAGATTGTATAGCATGCAAGTTTATTTCAAAATCGTTCAAACATGACAAGCAATAAGAAAATTTGGCTACAACCTTATACAATGTGTTTTCTTCCTAATTTGTAGATTCCAATACATTTGTAGAGATCCAATAAGTATGCTCTAGGCTCCAATTACAAAGTCTAATGACTTCTTGTATCTTTCCAATGAACGTCATCCACTCTTGGTTGAAAAGTGATTCAGAGGGCTCAATCTTGAGTTATTGAATGCAGGAGGTGGTTTTTTAACTCAAGAAAACTATTAGAATGATTGGATGATAGAATTGAGGTAACCACAATGAAACCCTATGATGTTCTGGTTCAAGGCAATAGATTTATTGGTGGTTTCTATGGTATCAGCTATGGAAATGGCTGGGAAAGATTCTTAGAGCTCTAAGCAAAGTTTCAGGGTGAATTGGATAGGGTTTTGTCGAGGGTTTGGGTTGGAATTAGCTTGAGCCCAAAATATAAGGCTATTTATAGAAAACACTTGAGTTTGGATTCAACTTGAGTGCATGACACCAATAATTGGTTCAAGTGCTGAGGTGAAAAGGACATCTTCTTGTAGCCAATGACGATTAACCGCATTGAAGGTCAAACTTGGTGTGCTACCACTTGGGAGGTGACATGTGGTCTTTGAAATTGTGTTAACTTGCAAGGAAAGATAGGATGGTTTGGCTAGGCTTGGTTCACCCTCCCTTTGTTGTTATGTTGGTTAGGATTCCGTTGGGGTGGTTTTCAAATTAGCCAATAGGATTGGGGTAAGTGATTGGGAGGTTATGCCGATGAATGAATTCTCGGAATGAAGCTACTAAAAAAATTGAAATGAGTTGTAAATTGCTTAAAGTGTGGCTCCAAATAGTTAAACTGGGGGCTCAAATGGTTTCAAGAAGTTCAACAATGGATATGGCTTGACAAGGAGCCAAATGGCTTTGAAAAGGTGGCTTTGGGGTGGCTTGAAGATAGATCTAGGGCTGTAAACGAGCCGAGCTTGAGCGAGCTCAGGCTTGGCTCGTCTTCGGCTCGTTCGAAATAGCTCGTGTTCGAAATCGGCTCTTGAACAGTTTGTTCGTGTTCGGCTCGATTTAAATATTCGTGTTCGTGTTCGGCTCGTGTTCGGCTCAAAATTGGCTCGTTAACTAAAATTGAGAAAAATAGATGTAAAGTGTGGGATTCGAACCTGGATCAAATCTATACAAAAGAAGANATTTTTTTTCGAGCCATTTCGAGCCGAACACGAGCGAACAAACTGTTGTTCGTGTTCGGCTCGTTTACATTTCGAGCTTAAAAATTTGTTCGTGTTCGGCTCGTTAGGCTTAACGAACGAGCCGAACACGAGCTGTTCACGAACAACGAGCCAAATTGACAGCCCTAGATAGATCCAAAGTGGCCTCAAAATTGGCTTGGATTTAGATGTGCTGGCAAGTAGATGGATAAGAGGTTCCAAGGACAAATATGGGTGAACTTGTGTGTGCAATTGTGGCCAATAGAAGGGCCCAAAAGAAAGGACATTGGTTTGGAAAGGTTCAAAGGTTGAGTGGGTGTGTTAGTGGGTGAAATTTTTGGTGATTTTTATTTTATTTTAAAAATTAAAGAAAATTGTCTAGTGTTTGTGAGTATTTGGTGAATATTTACTGGATTTTTGAAAATTTTATTTTGAATTAAAGTAAATTTAGGTAAATTTTAAAATAGCATGAAAATTGGTAGAACATATTTTGGAAAAATACCAATTTATTATATTTTTGATTTTTTTTACTAAACTTTATTATAAAATTAATTGTTAAATTACTTTTCAAAATATTTTTGATTTATTTATTTTTTTTAAAAAATTTATTGTTTATTTCTTAATTTATTTTAAATTTTATTTTATTTTGAAATATCTTCTTAATTTACAAATCTCATTCCTTTATTTTCAATTTATTGATTAATTTTGAAAAATTATTTTTAATTTTGAAATTTTTGTTTATAATGTTTTAACAAATTTCATTTGTGTTGATTTCAATTTGATTTGATTTAATGATGAATTTTCTAATGACTATTATTATTATTATTATTATCTTTTGAAATTATAGTGAATTTATCATTTCTTTCTCTTTATTAAAGGATAAGCCTCCTTTCTTAGCTTAAAGTAAACTTCAAATCCAAATGAGTTCTCTACAAGCTAAAATAGGAGCTATCCAAAGACGGTGAAAGTGAGTGAAGTGCCTCAAAGAAAGACGAAAAAAAAGACCAAAGTCTCTAAGGTCAAAGGGTTGCTTTAGGCATATCAAACCTATATTAACTCAACTTAAACTTCATTGGTTTGTCCTCAATCATCCCAACCAAGAGTTGAGGATTAAGGTTAAACATATGAAACTATTAGGTTCACAAAATGTTTTAATCTTTAGTTAGCAATGATCCCATCACTAGTCGTTTAGGAAGAACCACTACAAAATCCTAAGGTTAAACATCAATTCTAGAGAGAGAAAAAGACCTCACTCAAAAAAAAAGGTCAACCCAAGACTATGAGAACTCAACTTAAGCTTCAATGACTTAAACCTAATCATCTCAACCAAAGTTTGAGGATTTTAAGTTAAGCATATGAAATTATAAGGATTGAAGGATGTAGTTGTCTTTCAGGCAGGCACCATTCAGGTTAGTGAAATCAATACACATTCACCATTTCCCCATTACCTTGTGAACCATCACCATGTTTGCAACCCAACATGGATACTGCACCTCTTTGATGTATCCCACTTCCAACGGCTTTTGAAATTCCTTGATTGGCTTGGCTAAGGATAGAGCCATTGACGTCATTTTCTATTTTTTCGGTCGCGCCAAAGGGTTGATGCTGAGGTGATGGCAAGCTACATCTATGGAAGCTTCTGGCATCTCCTCGACAGACCAAGCAAAGACGTGACAATATCCCCAGAGATTATGAGCAAGATTCTCTTTATACCATGTACCAAAAATGATATTTAGTCAAAACGACTTACTTTCATTATTATCAAGTTGGTTTTTAGATGACTCATTGTGTATCCAACTCTAGTGGCTCTCGGTGCACACTGTAGTAGGTGCATGACTGCTCTAAATATCCTCAGACTATGATGATTTCTTCATCACTCGGAAATTTTACTGTTGTGTGGTAGGTTGAGACCACTACCTTAAAAGGTGCTCAATAAAGGCTAACCAATAATAGCATTGTACATTGCAGGTGAATTTACTACGATGAAATCGACCATAGCAATAATTTTTTTGTTGCCCTCTCCCCAAGTGATAAGTAGTGGTTGGAACACCAAGATTTATTTCTTCTCGCAAGAGACAATATAATAATTCGGGCATATCCGCTAGTCGCCAAATTTTGAGACCCATTTTAACAAATACCAACTTGAACAAAATGTTTATTAAGTTTTCGATTTCGACAAGAACCCTTCTTTTTGGGAGGGGGAGGGGGGGGGTGCCCTTAGGAGGTTGGTTTTCATCAATAAATGCGATGGGTAGATGCTGTGCGACTGATCGTAAAGATAAGGTTATTATTTATAGCTAGCTTGAGTGAAATCTTTTTAGGCTTGCTCATCGTGTGGCCTCTACTCTGTCTCCTCCAAGGATGGTGAGGACGACCCTTGCGATGTGAATAGCATGAGCACAGATCAGTCTACTTTGCTTTTATGTTGTTGGAACCTTTGTTGGACGTTGATTAACTCCCTCGATCGCAATGAATACCTTAAACTTCTCGACTCAAATCAACCTCTCAATTAGGGCCTGAAGGTGTCGATATTCTTCTGTCATGTCTGTGGTCCTGATGATACCTTTTTGGATCTCAAACATACCCCCACAATCTTCATGGGAGCGGGCTTTCAATGACAGTCCTTATTTTAGATGGCAGACAACACTTTTTTGGATCTCAAACAATACCCCCTTCTTTTTATTTCGATTATAGATGTTGGGGCCATTCATTCCCAGCTTTGAGCAGCCCAACCATGAGTTTTGAATACCGATCGTGCGATATCAAGTATTGGTCCGTGGGCAGCCATCTCCTTTGAACTCATGCTCTGCTGACTGGCTGATAAGTGTGTGTGCATGTATTATTACTATTATTTTGCTTCCACTACAGTAAATATAATTTTGTTTGGTCGCATATAACAATTGGTCTGCTCGCACACATTATCGGCAGCAAACTAGCGCTTCCCTCCACGAAGCAAACCAGCTCTTGCACTGTTACAAACAAATAACCGAAGCAAAAAGTTTCAATACGGAATCTTTGATGATAAAACAATCTCACGAACAGAAGAAATCTGAACATTGTCAATATATCCTAATCTTCTACAATGATTAGTCTATCAGAAACTACTTTCAACTATAGCCAGCTGAGGGCAGTCCTGCAGAAAATCCAAAATTTTTCAATCTCTGCAGAGTTTTCTCATCATCATTCATAAACTGATAACATCAATAATTACAGATTAGTTGAAGAACATAAATTTCCATTTTGCACCTTATTTCATATCCACCAATCAAAATCGGTCTTATTCATATGATTCCTCGGACAAATCATTGTTCTCCTGCAAGATGAAGCGGATGGTTAATGTTGCATGATGGAGGAGAAAATCTGATACAGAAAAAAGTTGAAATGTTTTACCTTCATCTTCAAGTACTCTGACATGGCCTTCTCAAACTCAGCCCTTTTTTCCGTAGCTATATCATAATATGCTACTTTTTCCTAACAAGCGGAGAAGGGAAAATGTGATAATTAATTATTACATACTAAAGTTGAATAATAAATGTCTAAATATTTCAAATATTGATATCACATAATCATATAATCAGGGTTTACATGCAAAGAATAAAAGTCTCAAATACTAGAAAATGGCTCTCAAGGGGCTGCAGAAGAATCTCATAAAGTTCTGCTTGAGCTTGAGATTCTTCTCCTGAACAATGAGCATTATTAAAGATAATGCGCGTTTTCATAAATACGACATAATTCTTATGTATTTGCATATCTAATGCCTAACTTTTATTTACATTAATATCACTCAAATTTTTAACATCACATCAAAAATCCTAATTTGGTTAACTTTTAAATCAAATGCGCTTTTTCTATGCATAAATTTATAGCATCAAAGTGTTATAAATGTAAATATCAAACTTTAAGAGATGAATATATAAATTCATATAATTGTGTGGTTTGTATTATATTATAACGACTATCCCTACGCCGTTATTACTTATTATTTGATTTTATTCCTTGATTATGTATTTCCACTTATTTTATTCTGTTTTACTTTCTTTCCTAGTTATTTTATTCTGTTTTTGCTTTCCATTATTATGTCTATTGTAATTGGGTTTAAATACCCTTCCTATCAATGAAATTGAGTTGGTCTATTCCACATATCAACATGATATCAAAGCTTAAACATAGTTCCAACAGCCGCCACCTCCACCCCCTCTTTCAAACTGCAGGAATCCTTCTATTCCAGAAAATTTGTGGTCACGGACAACCTTCAGATTCATTCTGCGGACGGACAGTTATGAGCCGGTCCTCCTATTCCTGCTTCAAGCAGCCGTTTTGTTCTTCCCTGCAAGTTTCTGTCCACCAGACTCCTGCTGCTGTTGATGTTCCTGCGGGGTCCAATTCCACAAGGATTCATCCTGTTCCTGCAGGTTCCTGTCTGTTGTTCCTGCAGGTTCTTGTCTGCTAGATACCTGTTGCTGTCCTTGTTTTGCATCCCTACAGTTGTCCTGCTACCTGCAATTTCTGCAGTTGTATCTGTTTGTCATGATTCTATCAAAATTCATCAATGGCTCAAAACCACAACAACATATCATTTGGCTCAATCGAAATTATGGCTGATTCTTTCAATGAATCACTCCTCAGAAGGCATTCTTGACTCCATTAGAGGATCGACTCTAACCTCTGCTCCCTTGCAGGCTGGAGATCCGGGAGCCAACATAAATTTCTTAATCACAACTCATAAATTGAATGACAACAACTTCCCCCAATGGTACAAAGTGGTCTCATTGTTCCTCAAATGAAGTGGGATGTTCGTTCACCTCATAAGTATAATTCGTGAGCCTCCGAAAACTGACCTGATACATGGAGGAAGTGGAAAACTCCATGGTCATGTCATGGCTGATCAAATCCATGGTCATGTCATGGCTGATCAACTCCATGGAAACGTCACTTGGTCGTCCGTACATGTTCCTCCCTTCAGCTAGTGCTCTTTGAACGGTTGTACGTGATACCCACTCGGATGTAGGAAATTCCGGCCAACTCTATGAGATATCTAAAAAGATCCGGGAGGAAAAATAGAGGTCAAGAACCGTGACACGGTACTATAATGACCTTGTTGTATTATGGATGAAATGCGACTTGAACAACGGCTACACTCGAGATTCTCAAGCCGACTTATCCTTCTTCCATAATATCGTAGAAAAGGATCGTATGTTTCAATTCCTTGCTGGCCTTAACAAAGACCTTGCCGATGTTTGGGGCCATATTCTTCGTCGAGATCCTTTTCCTTCCGCTTGCGTTGCTTTCATCGAGATTCGTCGAGAAGGAAGCAGGAGACTTGTCATGCGCGCTTCTATTCCTTCAGTCGAATCGTCCGCCTTGATCTAAGTAATGCTTAACCCTCATCCAAGGCACCTCGAATTGGTCACCCCACTTGTGATTACTGTCACAAGCCCAGTCACACTCGAGACAAGTGTTGGAAACTTCACGGTAAACCGACATGCAAACCCTCGACCAAAAGCTTTAATGCCAAAGGACTCACGACGACGGCCGAACCAAGCACGACTCAAAAAACTCCTACCCGGAACATCCAGGAATCCTCTAAATCCATAAAAAACCAGTTGGAGGAACTGATCAAGCTACTTGGAGCCAAACAAGTCTCTGCAGGTCCCTCGACCTCTCACGTACGACAATGTACTCTTCCTATAACTCTCACAGTTTATTCCTCATCTAATTCATGGATTATTGATTTAGGTGACACAGATCATAAGATTGGGTGCTCGCAAGCTTTCTCGACATACTACGTGCTTGGAAAAAATACCATCAGAATTGCCAATGGATCCTGCAGCTCCATTGTCGGTAAAATGACGATTGTACTAACGATCGATCTAACTCTGGTCGGTTTTACATGTTCCCCAATTATAATGTAACTTATTATCAATCAGCAAGTTGACAAGTGATATCGATTGCATTGTTAATTTCCCTTCTAATGGTTGTGTTTGTCTAGATCGTTGTTCGTGAACGATCATTGAAACTACTAAGAGAGCAGTTAAACTTTACTACTTCCAAGAGAACAACACAGAGAGTGAAAACACGACGCTCAAAAGTTGTAGGACATTGAATCTCCCATTATGTTATTGCATTGTCGTTTAGGTCATCCTAGATTTCAATATTTGAAAAAATTATATCTAATATTTTCTAATAAAAATCTCTCTAAATCCAATTGCGAGGAATGTCAGTTAGCCAAACATCACCAATTTATTACCCACCTCGCACTTGACACACCTTCCGCTCCTTTCTCCCACATTTACAGTGACATATGGGGACCTTCTCGTACTTCCAGTTACACCAATAAACGGTGGTTATTGACCTTAATTGACGACCACACTCGAATGATGTGAGTTTACATTTTAAAAGACAAATCAAAATTCGTTGTAACTTTGCAAAACTTCTACAATTTTGTCATAACTCAATTCAAAACTCCTATTCAGGTCCTTCGGACCAACAATGGTCGTGAGTCTTTCAACTCTATTTTGAATGAATTCTTGGTAAGTAAACACATCTGCCACCATAATTCTTGTACAGAAACTCAACAAAATGAGGTAGCTGAGAGAAAAAACTATCAACTCCTTGACGTTGCTCGCTCTATTCTGTTTCAATCCAATATTCTGAAACATTTTTAGAATGATGTCATTCTAACTGCCACACATCTCATAAATAAAGTCCCCTCCAAAAATCACAAGTTTTGAACTCTCTTAGCCGTCCTGATGTCATGTTTCCCTGCCAATCAGGTATTCTCTACTTTAGATCCCAAGATGTTTGAATGCACTACTTTTCTTTGAAATATTGCCCCTACCCAGAGCAAACTTGATCCAAGATCCATAAAATGTATCTTCCTTGGATAATCCACAACTCAAAAGGGGTATCAATGCTTTGATCCGAACACAAACAAAATTTATGTTAGTGTTGAAGTTTCATTTGAAAGTGTTCTCTATTTTTCTAGCTTGACATCTAGTGAGAGGGAGCTTGAGTTTCTCGACAATGTCCCTTATCTTACTTCTATAGATAGTCCCCCCATTATTCCAACATTAAGGAGTCCTTTGTCCGGTTGAGTATAACATCTCCTCTTCCCACTTTCTATGCATACACTCGGCGCACCCGTCTCAATTCTCCAACTCAGGAGCCCGCCACTTCCTTACGGGACCTTGACTCCACTCCGGGTGACATCCTCAAAATAATCAATCCTCCAAATGAGAATGTGAGTTCTCTGAGTAAGGAATGCAATCAGACATGCTCCCTCTATTCTATAGAAAAATATTTCTTTCCACAATTTATCCCCGACCTCCATAGCATTTTCTACTGCCTGACGAATCATAAGATCCCTGCTACTATTGAGGTTGCACTTGCTGATCCAGCCTGGAAAACAACAGTAATGGAGGAGATGAATGCCCTTCAATGGAACCATACGTGGGACATCGTAGAACTCCCTCAAGGTAAGAAATTTGTAAGGTGTCGATGGATTTTCAGTACCAAGTTCAATTCTGATGGGCCCTTTGGACGCAACAAGACAAGATTGGTCGCAAAAGGAAACTCACAAACCTACGGAGCTGACTAAGAGAAGACATTTGCTCTAGTGGCTAAGTTAAACACTATTTAGGTTTTGTTGTCACTTCGCAGTGAATATGAATTGACCTTTATTCTAACTTGATGTCAAGAATGCATTCTTGAATGGTGAGTTAACAAAAGAGGTGTATGTGTCTCTCCCTCCGGGTTTTGACTCTATTGCCTTTAGATGACAGGTGTGCAAGCTATGAAAGTCCCTTTATGGGCTAAAGAAGTCACCAAAGGCCTGGTTCGACAAGTTCAAAAGGTAGTCGCAGGCCATAGTTTTACTCAAACTCAATCAAGTCACACCCTCTTCTTCCAGCACTCCTCCAATGGTAAGATAGATATCCTTATTGTCTATGTTAATGATATTGTTCTACAGGTAACGATCTTCTAGCATTAGAGTCTTTAAAAGACATTCTTGCTTTATCCTTCCAAATGAAAGATTTGAGATCCCTTCGATACTTCTTAGGCATGGACATGCCTAGGTCCTCTCGGGAAATCTGTCTTTCTCAGCGCAAATATGTGATTGATCTCTTGACAAATAGTAACCTTCTTCTATGCAAACCTGTCGTTGTTCCTATGAATCGTAATGACATTCCCAATGTTGTACCTATCAACAAAACTCATTATCACTGCCTTGTGAGAAAACTCATATAACTGGCTCATACTCACCCCGACCTATGTCACGCAGTTGGAATAGTAAGTCAATTCATGCATGACCCCTACGAACACCACCTCCAAGTTGTCCATCGGATTCTCCACTATTTAAAAGGTACATTGGGCTCATGTTTGCTCTTTTCCCATCACACTTCTTGGTCTATTAATGTTTATACAGATGTTGATGGGGTCAGAACAGTTCATGATTGCCGTTCCACCTCAGGATATTGCTCATTTGTATAGGATAATCTTGTCACATGGAAAAACAAGTAACTGTCCATGGTTGCTCAAAGCAATGTTGAAGTTAAATTTTGATCCATGTTCTTAGGCATCTGTAAAGCTATTTGGCTATGCATTATGCTCCACGAACTCCGTATGCCAACCTCTGTCCCGCTAAAGCTATTCTGTGATAATAAGGCTGCAATCAACATTGCTCACAACCCGATCTAGCATGATCGTACCAAACATATGAAAATCGAAAGACACTTCATTAAGGAGAAGATGGAGTATGGGGAGATTTGTGTCCCATATGTGCTCTCCAGTGGTCAACTAGCGGACATCATCGCTAAAAATCTGCCTCGCCCTATGTTCGATGACTTCAAGTCCAAGTTGAACATGACTGACATCTAGTGTTTAACTTAAGGGGAAGTATTAGATTAGAACGACTAGTCTTACGACGTTATTACTTATTATTTGATTACATTCATGTATTTCCAATTTTAGTTTATTATGTTTTATCTTCTTTCCTAGTAATTTTATTCTGTTTTTATTGTTTTCATTATTATGCATATCGTAATTGAGTTTAAATACTCCACCTCCTATCAATGAAATTGAGTTGGTCAATTCCAAATCCCAACAGTTTGTGTGCATATTTCCATAAAGAAAAATGGTTGACAAAAGAAGAGAGAGCTGCTAGCACCTCCAACATACAAAGAGATAGAAAACCTTTTTATGGTTATTTTTTTGTGTGTACATACCACTCAATTCTTATGTATTTAAATGTCAATCATCTAAACTTTACTTTTTACATTTATGCCACCCAAACCTATCATATCACATCAATAATACTGCTATTTAACTTGTAAAAATGTAAAATACACCATTTTTTTGCATAGGAAATATGATATACATGTAAAATTTGAAGTTTAGGTGTTAGAAATGTAAATACATATGAATGGAGTGGCATGCATGTAAAATTTCTTTTTTCTTTAAATGGGTCATAAACCTTAGCTCAGTTGACCAGTACGATGGAAAGACCATAGCAGAGGGAGGATGATTGAGGACTGGAGCAATGAGGAACATGTTTTGCAATGGAAGGGCTAAAAAAAAGTGGGAATTATAGCTGAGAAAACAGGAAATGACGACATTGAAGTAGAATGGCGTTGTCTTAAGATTAGCTTTAGGCCATTCAGTTTGATTCCTAGAAGAGCAAACATAGCCTTAGAATGACGAGATCAGATCTAAAGCCTTACTCAATAATTCAGTATAAGGTTGCATTGAACCAAAAATGGATTAAATTTCAATCAACGTTCAATCTTATAAGATAGATTATTATTCCGAGAAACATATACACAGCCATAAATGTATAGGCGTGTATGAGCACAGATAGAATGTAAACTTGAACGTATGAAGACACGTACTCGTATATATAATCATAATGTTCTACAGAATGAAACTAGGAATCCCGGTAGTTATTATGAAAAAAAATTGGGTTAGGATGGCTTTCAAATATGTTTGATTTGCTTTAAGATGAGCACAATACAAAGGGAATCAATAAACTATTGTAGTGAACTTATTTTAAAACTGTTTAGCAGATTTGAGATAAAAAAAAGGCCAGGATATGATGAGCCAAATTTTTTCCAACTATCATTTGAGAGAACTTCTTTGGAGCCATGAGATATAGAAAGAAAACAGAGAAAACCTAAAAAGAAGAATCAATCCTCACAGAGAAATCCAAATGAAAACATTTCCTTAACCCATTATGTGAAAGTCTCGCGGAATAATTTATAGTATTGTAATTCAGTTGAATAAAAATTAAATGAAAAAAAAATTAAACTATTTTGACATGATTAAGGCTTAATACAAACAACTGAAACTCTAAGCATGTTGCAATCATCAATACAGTAACTAAAAGCAGAAAAATATAAGAAAAATTACAGTCCTTTGAAAATTCCAGCAAATTCAATTCCAGAAAATCAGATAATGTGGAAACTGAGGAAGAGAGTATTATCCATCTCTTCTTGAAATCAAGAATTTCGCCCTTATTAGAGAGACGGCTAAATATCTCACTACCAAGAGATATCTTAAGAAAAGGTCCCAGAGGCATTTGATTTTCATCTAGCGGACTATTTCGGGTCCCTCAAAGACACCTTATATTCGGTTCTCAGTGTTTTTTCTTCCTTTCTTTGATTATTCTTTATAGTGTTTTCATGAGCAATTAAACTACCAAATTGTTTATTCCATTTTTGATAGTTTCTGGCTGCTGAAAATTCTAAACAAGCAAGTATTCTGGAAAACAAAAGCTAGGAGCCCTGCACAATCCCACTAAGAGAATAAATAGATGAGAAAAGATAGGGGCTCGATCATCACACACAAAGGAGCAGAAATCGCAAGCCTCTCTCAGCAAATCTTCTTGGCTGATCATTGAAAAATCATAGCAAGATTCAATTATTGGTTATTTAATAATATTTGCAAATTTCCTGTAATCTAATAAGTAGTTTCTTAAGTGACGTGTGCTTGGAACTTCTTTGCGGCATAGTAACAAATTATTGTCTTAGAATTGTCCAAGAATCCAACACATGCTCAAATGAAAAAAGATAACGAGTAAAGGACACCAGAAGTTTTTATATAGAAAACCAGAAAAGGGAAAAAAACCACAGGGCCTTGCTCAATTGAAATATTTCACTATGAGTTGGTGATTACAGTTGCAACCCCTTGTCTCACGGGCGGGAAACAGTTACATAGTTTCACGAGTTACAACATTGGTATGCGGAAGGGCTCTTTGCCCTGTGGTAGAGAGCAAACATAGCATAGAGTAATTGTTGAAACTTCGGATCACCGTCTTCGAGGTCGGCATGACATTCGGGATGGTGTGTCCGTTCGCAAGTTGCTTCATGACTCTGCAGTGTCAATGGTTGCTTCGTATGGTGTTTCACCGTAAGTAGCGGGCGGCGGTCGGAGCTAGACGGAGCTAAACAACAAAGTTGGCGAGAGTTAGTCGGAGGCAGCGGCGACCGATGGTGGTTGACTGTAGTCGATGAGCAGTGGTCGACGACAGTTAGCATCTGCAAGAGAAATTGCTCACTGGATCGTCGGTGCAGGGTCTTGGACTTCAACTCCTCTTCTCTGGGCACTGGATTTTCTCTTTTGTTCAAGATCTAGACTCCTTCCTCAAGAGGAGGTAGGGCTTTAACTATAATCCAGGTTGCAAATAAGGAAAGAATCCAAATCATTCTGATCGGACGAAACGGAAAGATCCCCTTGATCGGATGACATTAAGGACATTTGAGTGCCTTAATAATACTGAAATTAAGTGATCTTAGACTCGTTGGATTCGTCTTATCGAGACGCTCGACTTTACTATAAGCTCACTAGATTCAAAATCTGTTTGGTCTTCTAATTATGCACGAAAAGTTTACAGAAGTTGTTTAGCGGCTTGATTTGACTCGGATTAAACCAGCTTTAGTATCGTTGGGTCTGTTTCATCCAGCCGGTCAGTTTGTGTAAGTTTGCTGAAATATTTTAATTGAAATTTGAATGTTGCTTGCTCAAAAACTATCTTGAGTTTTGGAGAGATTAATTTCGTAGTTCAAAAATATCAAAATCTTGGCACTTTTTTTAAGATTGTGTTATATATATATATATATATATATATATATATATATATATATATATATATATATATATATATATATATATATATATATATATATATATACTTGTGTTTTTACTATTTTTATGCTTATATGGTAAGAAAACTCACGCTACTCAGTTGCCAGATGTGTTTTTCCCTCTTGTGCGTGGGAGGGGTTCGAATGCTCCCTTTTCATTAAAATCCTATTTTTGCTGGTAGCTGAGCCCAAGTCAGATCGTAGTGCCAGTTTGTCTGGTCTGTAAGTTGCGCTAGCAGTCCCACGCGGTGGGTCATAGCAGGGCAGAAAGTCGAACGTACAAACTCACAAAGCGGGTCTCGGGTCCCCTCACTTTGAACCAGCAAAGCTATTTTGCGGGTTGGCCCGCCTCATCAGTGATCCGGGTGATTAGATCGAACGACTAAGATTAATCTCGTGGTTCAGGCGGTGGATCCAAAAGGCTAGTATTAGGCAGTTTTATCAAAGGGATGGCGATGGATCTAAGGGCCCAAATTAAACCTAAAATAAGCTAGATTTGGGCACAAAATAGGTACTATTTGGGTATCTTGGAATCCTAGGGAGGAGGCACAATAGAGGAGAAAAGGATGGTGTGGGGTGGGAAGCCCAAGAGAGGAGGAAAAATCAGCCCAAGAGGAAAGTGAAAGAAGTTATTCTCAACCTGCCTAGCGGGCGCTAAACGAGACTTTTTTTTGTGTTGTTGTCGTGCTTTTTGGAGAAAAATTTTATCCTCAAACTACCTAGTAGAAAACCAACAAGATCTTCTTTCATGTTGTTGTGAAAAAGAATGTAGTCAGGGACCTACGTAACAGGTGATGAAAAGAATTATCTTTCAAGTTATTGTTGTGTCGCTGTGAAGAAGAAAATCTTCTTCAACCTACGTAGCGAGATTTTTCATGTTGCAAGAAAGGCGTCCCCAACCTATGTAGCAAACTATCAATGAGATCTTTTGTGTTGTTGTTACGTTACTGCGAAGAAGAAAGATGTCCCCGACCTACGTAGCAGACGATCAACGAGTTCTTCTTTCGCGTGGCAGTGAAGAAGAAAGTAGCCCCTCTGTAGCAAATGATCAATGAGATCTTTCGTGTTCCTGTGAAGAAGAAAGTAGTCTACAACCTATATAGCAGGCGATCAACAGAGCGTGTGAAAGCCCAATGGTTAAGGGTGTCAGCCCTAGAGAAAGAGGCCCAGAAGCTAAAGTCTAAAAAGGAAGCTAAA
>NEWO01000175.1:624661-638430 GCA_003013225.1 Phalaenopsis aphrodite
AAGTGATGATGCCGAAGATGGATTGTAGGGGACTCCCAAAGATGGCGTTGTAGCAAATTTCGACTTGACAATGATAAACTGGATGGAGTGAATTCTCCCATTACAACGAGAAGATTTATTGTTCCCTTAACCTTTATCGATCGATTGTCAAGCCCATACAATGGGTCGGAAGCGGGTTGAAACTTCTCTGGTCATCCCCAGATTGAGAAAGGTGGAGTAGACAATACATCGACAGTGTCGATTAGGATCCTCTTCACATTGTAGCAGGGTTCGTCAATTCCTGCGTTGATAACGAGAGGGTTTTGGTGGAGGACTTTGACTCCTTCCAAATCGGAATTATCAAACATAATGGGCCTGAATCGCGATTTCTTTTGTGTTTTTTTTACAGGTGCAATGATAAAAACTTGTTCAAACAACAATGGACCTTTAGCGATTGTTTCAATTTTGCCAACGACTTATTGAATCACAGTTTGCATGTGTTTGTTGCACCTAGTGGGAGCATTATCGACACCAGTTGATTTATTCCGCCCAAAGTGACCCAAATACCCCCGTCAAACCAGACATTCGATCTCTTCCTTGAGTTATTTGCATGCTTCAATGGTGTGACCACGACTCCGGTGGAAGTGACAACATTGCTCATAATTCTCTGAATTAGATTTGAAGAGGAAATCACTTAACGGTCTCTTCATTCTTGATGTCCATCGAAATATTGACGCGCGACGTGTTGAGCAATATACATTCCACCAGTCGAGGCTCGCGTTGTTGGTTAGCAGGACGAGAAAGGACGTCGTGATTCCCCTGCTACTTGGAGTTTCTCCATTACGAGGTTTGATTTGCGTCCCAAGCATTACTCTTGTGCATGGCCCCAAATCGCTTGAATTGCTTGTTGTGTGCACCGATGACCTCAACAGCAGTGGTCTGAGCTTCAACATGATGGACAATATCTACTCAAGAGTGGACAACCTCCCACATTAATGACGAGTAGAAAGATATGAGGCGAAGCCCTCCAAGTAAGACCCCCCTCAGCATCTCCGGATCCACTCTTAAAATTTGGCGAGCTTCAGTAGAGAACCTGCAAAAGCAGTCCTTAAGTGACTTCCACATTTTGACGAATTCTCGACTGATGTTATGAATCTTTGATGATTCTCCTATTTGAGATGAACTGCTCTACAAATAGTCTGGCAAGCTCGTTAAAGGTGTTGATAGTGTCCATAGAAGAGAGTAAAATCAGGTGTGAACTTAAAATTTGAGAGTGACTGAGAATACCTGACAGATAAACTTATCAGGGGCAATGTAAATATGCATGATGGTTCGGCAGAGGTCAATGTGCGCATAGGGGCTAGTTATCCCTTCGTAAGAATCAATATTAGAGAGCTTGAAACTTGTTGAGATGGGATGTTGGAGAACTGCCTCGGATAAAGGAGAGGATTCTTAAAAGTTATGGCAAACGGGGAAGAGATCCCTACCTCACAAGGGAAACTCTTCCTAAACCAGATGTCGCATCTCGTCACACAAGACATCATCAGCAACGACACTAAGGCAAAAAAGTGTCAAGCGAACTGCATAAGACAGATGAGTGGAACTCGTATCAAAGGGACCAGAATCCCGGCATAGTAGGGGAAGGGTTCAGTCGTAGGGAGGGAGCCCAGTAAGAGTATTAAGTGGGGCATTTTTCATCAGTTGTTGAGCTGGTGGTAAGTAAGGTCCATCATGCGATGTGGTAGTGCTTGTCGAGCCCCGCGTAGGAGTTGTAGGATCTCCAGAGTTGAGATTCTTCCATCTCACATGCTCGGTCTTCCAAAGGACATAAGGCGCCTACGCAAGCAGGGTAACGACTTCCAGGATAAAAAGATGCAGAGGCCTAACATCCTTGGCTCCATGACTGTCCCTTGGAATGGTAAGTGTTGGAGCGGGATGCTCCGTTGTTGCAAGCATTGCGTCGGGTGGCCATGCAATAAGGTTCGCAAGTACTTCAGTACTGGATTGCAAACTTCTCACAGACGGCATCAAACCGATATGCGTTAGAACTTTCTCGGCGCCAAATAAATAAATTTTCTTAGCGTTGTACGAGAATCCAGCACACTCAAATGAACAAAGATAACAAATAGGGAAACTAGAAGTTTTTACATCAAAAATAGGGAAAGAGAAAAAAAACCAAAGGGTCTTGCCCAATTGAAATGTTTCACTACGAGTTAGTGATTACAAAAAGTTGGTGCATGGAAGAGTTTGTTGCCCTGTGGTATAGAGCGGTAGCATCGGAGAGTAATTGTTGAAGCTTCAGAGCATCGTCTTCAGGGTCGGCACAATGTTTGGAATGATGTGCCGCTTCGTAAGTAGCTTCATGACTTCGCGGTGTCCATGGTTGCTTCTCAAAGTGTTTCTTTGCAAGGACTGGGTGGCAGTCGGAGTTGACTAGAGGATGCGACCTGAGCTAGACGAAGGTGGCGGCCTAAGCTAATCAAAGGTGGGGGCAGAGGTAGCAACAATCTGAGTTGGAAGGAGGAGACAGCAGTTGAAGTTGGTTGGAGGCGTTGGTCGGAGGCGAAGGCAGCAACGGCTGATGGTAGTCAATAGTGGCTAGCAGATGATGGTAGACGGTGATTGACGGCTACAGAAGTACAAGGTGTTCGCCGGATCGTCGATACAAGGTTCTGAACTTCAGCTCCCTCATCTCCAGGCTCTAGCCTTCCTCTTGCTTAAGATCTAGTCCCCACCTTAAGAGGGGGTAAGACTCTATTTATAGAGTCAAGGATACAAATAAGGAAGGAATCCAAACCTCTCGAATCGGACAACCCGAAAAGATCTTCTTGATCAGACGGTGTTCAATGGATATTTGAGTGTCTTAATAATGTTGAAATTGAGCAACATTGAGTTCATTGGATTCATCTTGTCGAGACACTCGATTTGGCTATAAGTTCGCTAGATTCAGAATCTGTTTGACCTTCTAATTATGCCTGAAAAGCTTCCAAAAGTGCTTTAGTGGTTTGATTTGGGCATAATCTGACTCGTATTAGACTAGTTTTGGTCTTTTTGGGTTTGTCTCTTCGTGCCAGTCAGTTTGACTGTAGTTTGTTGAAATTAAAGTTCTGGATGACTTTTAATTGAAGTTTGAATGACAGTTGCTCAAAACATTACCACGAGATTCGTCCATGCTTTGAGATCCATGTCGGTTGATGAAAATTTGTTGGTGGCGTATCATTAAGATTCGTATAATACTTTACATTTTGGACTATTGTTGTTGTGTGAGGTCATCATAGTTTAAAATTTTCAACATTTGAACGGTGTCAGTTTTCCATGAGTTCAGCAAAAGCAAACATCTTGCCTATGTTTGGGAACCTATTTTCCTGTTTCCTAAAGTATTATTGATTTCCTTATCCTAAAACTGCAGCAGCGCCAGCCCTAATGCCTAGGCTAATCAAATATCTCAACAATACAATCAGATCTATTTTGTGCCATAGGTCCACAGATCTGTAAGCCCAGTATACTTTTGAAATATTTAGCAACAGTTTTAAAAACCATTATTATCATATATTTCTAATAAATGTCAACTATAGATAGGGGTCATGATCAACCAAGGTTTTCATATGCTCGCTATGCTTTGACTTTTCTTTTTCCGATAGGATTCCTGTTCACCAAGAAAACGTTTGCCTGGGAGCCAACAAATAATGAACTACCAACATTATTTCATAAAAATTTACAATTTATATATAGCTCCATGCCAAACTGATGCCAATTTATAAAAAAGACAAAGAGAGTCAACCAACTTTCTTTGGTTATAATTGACTAGAGCATATTCATATTATCAGACATTATTCTGAATTCTTAATCCTCCTACTAAAGCAAAGGAATCCAATCACATGGAAATGATGCGCACAAACAAAATGTGTCACTTTGTGGTAAATGAAATGAAACATTCTTCCAATGTGGAGCGACTAAAATATGAACTAACCTCATAAGTCATAGTTTTCCACTTCTCCCCACACGCCTTGCCAATCTGAAAGGATATATTCTCGTATCATATAGAAGAAAAGCTAAAAAGAAATTTTAATGCTTGAGCACAAGAATAGTAAATCATACTTCACACATTGATTTTACATCTGGGTTCTCTTTTTGGTAGGTCTTCCTAAAATCTTCCCTTCAAGAATAAAAGGATTCCATGTTATGAAAAAACAAAAAACAAAAATAAAAATAAAGATGTAATTCTTAATATTCTGTTTGTGCTGATTGAAGGAAAAAAAGAGGTGAACCCCAATACAAGAGCAATAAGCAAAAGAAAAAAATGGAAGATCACCGGCCTAGATAAAACAAAACTTTCTGGTTGGTGCAGGCATGTCACTGAAACCACAATATTTTTTATCTTCTTCGATAATTACATAAGAAAATTAGATCTGAAAGCCAACTTACACGCTAATATCGTTGTCATAAAACAAACTTCATACTAATTAGTGTAGGGGGTGAAAAATACTGTATAAGAATGCCCTGCAATAATGGGGCAAATTGTAAAAGACAACTTAGTAGAAGAGTGTGAACAATCCTTTCATAGCATCTGAAGATTGAGTGTATATCTTGAATTTCTTATTGAGTGGATATTTGAACAACAACAAAACCTTTATTCCACTAAGTGGGGTCGGCTACATGAATCCTTTTTCTCCATTGCATCCTATTTAGAGTCATATTTTCATTTAATTCTAATAAATTAAGATAATTTTTTTATATAATATGCCCAAGTCATCCTAGGTCTACCTCTGTCTTTCTTAACATAAGTCCAATCTAAAACATCTACTATTCTAATCGGATCATCAGATGGTCTACATTTAGCCGCGTGGATATAAGAAATTGAGACTTTTTTCAATTTGCATTTTGAATGGATTGAAACCAAATTAGGTTAATCATGTGCCAACCATACCAATTAATCCAGGGAAGGTGACTCTACAAATAGCGTTCTGAGGCATGTACATGTTGAACTACGATTGAATAAAATTTCTTCAACTAATTTTCAATCTTATATATGCGAGTTGTAAGTATGATTCCTTCAAATAGGATACAAAAGCAACTACCTAATTTGGGAGAAATCATCTCCTCGTATCGAAAAGATCTACATTTTTTACTTTGATAGCTTACCACTTTGATCTAATTTCTTCTGCATAACTTATTATTAATTTGCTAGTGTCCTTGATTTTGTTCAAGTTTGAGACAACAAAGAATTTATCTGTGGAGATTAAATTATAATAGTGTTATGCCGGCACCTAAGAGCAATTTAATCTTTTATTAATTATTATTGTGCGGTATAAATAGTGTTTATTAATACTTAGGGTTAGGGTATGCCTGAGATTGGGGTATTGAGTTTTAAGTTTAGGGTTTGAGAGAAACCGCCTGCCTCTCAAATTGTAGGTGCTTATCTTTTATGCATTTGAGTGTGTCATTTGGATTCTTGAAATAAAATATTTTGTTTTGCCATAATTTCTATGGAAGATTGTATCAAATTGACTGAATTGTAGGTGTTGGGAGATATCACCTTACAAATGCTTATCTTTATGTATTTGAGTTGCGTGTTACTTGTCATAAAAAAAAATATTTTATTTGGCCCTAATTTCTGCAGAGGTTCGTATCAAATTGGTATCAGAGAACTTGATTTTTGGAAGCATGGTCAATTACAAAGAGTGAACTTGTATTGCCCTAATATGTGTGGAAGGATCAAGCCACACAAGGCTTTAGAAATCACGACTCTTTGATTGATGCAAGGAAAGGATCGCACCTGGGAAGCCAACGGATGGATTGAGTCATGCCTGGGAAGCCAACAAGGGATCAGAATGCTAGTGGGAAGAGGGATTGCGATGTACAGAACGCTCGATCTGATCAATCTAGAAGCAAAAACCGATAAGATCGCGACAACAGGCGTTGCATCCATTGGATATAGTCGCGATAAGAGCTAGCTGGAAAGCGACGATGGGGTCGCGGTGCCACAAAAGGTGTGAAGACATGACAAGAGCTAGCTAGGAAGCATCATGGCGTGACTAGAGCTAGTTGGGGAGCATTGCAACAGAATACAGAGGCCATGACAGGATCATGACAATCAAGTCGCAATTTGAGACAATCAGGAAGCCACCAATCGCGTGATACAGTCGTGATTTAAGACAGTGGAGAAGCAATGACAGAATTAATTAAGTTCCAAAATCATAAAAAGAGTAATAGCGGACAAAAAAATAGATGCATTAGAGAAGAAATTAAAGAGAAAGGTGAGCCAAATCAGATTGAACATGGAGTGTTTCTCGTCCATGGAGGGATAGCTCTCATCTAAGAAAACAGTGGACGTTCATACAAAACCGCTTGTAGCAGGATCGAGCAACAACTTTGGGTAAGGATGAGAGCATCAACCCTTAGAAGAAATAGTAACATTTGAAATGCGGGAACAAATGGAAGCGGGCAGAATCGAGCGCAAAAATTGGGAGCATACTTGAGTGGTAGCAATCCAAAGGATTTACGCGGCATCAACGCAGTATCGTTGCCTTTGGCGGACCTAGAGTCGTTGGATCAAGCGAAGGAATCTGGAGCTAACACGACCTACATCAATCAGAAAGATTCATGCAAGATTAGGCCAACGCCATTGTTCAAGGCTGCCACAAGATCAAACGAAGGACTTAGGAGTAGACTCGAGCAAAAGTACTTGGAAGGACTGACATGACATCCAAACGACCGAAAAGAATGGAAGTATCTAAGATTCGACAAAGGAGTTGGAAGCAGATTCAAGCAACAACATCTGGAGAGAAATGCACAACATCAAGAGGTTTGGGGCAAGCGACAGTGGGCGAAATGGGACGGTGTGTGAGTTAGGCCTGGAGAAGATCGATTCAAAACGTTTCGGCCTGAAACAGGGAATCAAGATGGTTGGACCCTGGCGGATGGCTGCATCCAACTACCTCGATGCCTTTTTTGTTGAGAAGCTTTCTGGGCGGAAGGCAATTCAGAGTAATAATAGTAACAAGAGAAATGGAGAAGAGCAAGGAGAGTCTAAAGGATTGATTTTGACACTGTCAAGTATTCAGACAGGAGACAAGATTATAGTGCTTTGTGATGACCTCAACTTGTGCAAGACTTTAGAATAGCTCAAGACCATGGTAAAAAGGCAATTCAGAACGTAGGGCTAGAATTTTGGATAAAGTTGCATAGTATGGAAGAGAAACATGATCCGAAGTTGGTAGAGATTACGATGATCGATGAGTGATTGGAGTTGCTTGGGACTGCGGTATTCTCCAAGATTGGCTTGAAGTCAGGGTACTAACAGGTTCGAATGTGGTCGAAGGATGTGTACAAGACTGTATTTCGAATTCATGAGAGTCAATAAGAATTTCTGATTAAATAGAAAGGATAGTCAAATAAGGACACCATGTGGGAGTAAAAAGACTTGATCCAGCAAGACTTTCTTTTTTCCCAACTTGAAGATAAGGTGGCTTTTTGGGAGGGAGTATTGTTACATCGGCACCTAAGGGCAAATTAGTCTTTTATTAGTTATTATTGTGGGGTATAAATATGACTTATTATGCATATGGATAGGGTATGCATGAAATTCTAGTATTGAGTCATAGGCTTAGGGCTTGGAAGAGATCGTCAATCTCTCAAATTTTAGGTGATTGTCTTTTATGCATTTGAGTGTGTTGTTTGGGTTCTTGAAATAAACATTTTGTTTTGCCCTAATTTCTATGAAAAATTGTCTTGGTTCATATCACGTAAATGGCTAATTTTACGGGTTTCAAATTTTTTGATCTTCAAATTTAGTTGTTCATTACATTGTTGCTTAGATAAATAATTCTTGCATTTACTATTTACATTTTAAGAAAATAAATTGTTGCCTTATTTAGCAGCTTCATTGTCTCTGAATTGTGCATTATCATACATAATCTACATACATTACATTATTCTAATTGCAAAAGAAAACCCCTAACCATAAACACTCATATATCAAATTGGCTCATGCAATTAAACAAATGGCATATTAAATGAATAAAAAAAATGATATTCTTATTAGGTAGGCCATGAGCCTACACCACTATAATTTGATTACCGCGAGATCTAATATTACAATACTATAAGCTACATCCTAGGGAACAAATTACTGGAAAAATGATATTCTAGTTGGATAGAAGCAATATCATTACTGTAATACAACATTTCATGCCTTAACTATGAGAATAAAAAATATTTGTAAAGCCATGTAGCCAATCCTCATTACCATGCATTAATTTTACAAGTATAAAATTGAATGTGGCAGAGAATAAGTTTAAAGTATAAAAAGCAACACTTATAAAAAAGCTAGATTTGATGGTATAACTTTGGTTGATTCTGAAGTTGACTGAAAGATTCCAAAAAAGGGTCCTAAAATGAACAATACTCTATGGCAGACACTAAAAACACAACAAAGTTTTGGAGGCTCGTTTAGGAAGCATGACATGTATGTTTAATAAAAAATTACATTTTTCAAACCTTTTAAAGGCCCTAATCAGGTAGTTTCTAGGGTGAGCTTCAATAATTAAATGTCAAAAATATACTTGTTGTGTAAAAATGTTTTTAAATAAAAATGTCTTAGCACAACAAGCTTCAACAATTTAAAAAAAATAAGAAATAGATCATCAGAAGCTAAACCTCGGAATTACTAGCTACTCGTTACAAAAATATCATCATTACAGCCACCATCTTCTTCATTATTGGCCTCATCCAAAACTATTTGATTTCAGCTTTATCACCAAAAAAAAAACTAGTTTAACAATTTAACAAGACAAAGTTCAAATAACAATGATAGGGAGGTCTTAAAGGAATGTGTGTATATCCATGGAAGTATGGGGACTTCCTCGATGCTAACTGCACTTTCTGCTTATTCATTGAAAGGCAGGTTAACAAAAATTCATTTCTTTTTAGAGTTCCAGTTCATGCAAATGCAGTTAAATTAGTCACTATACATAAAGTATCAATTTTCTAACCAAGTTAGCTTTCCTAGAACTCAAGACCAAAAAAAAAAAAAAGTAAATCTCAAAAAATAAAATAAAAGTTATTTTAATGAACAAGGATGTTATTTTTTATATTTCATCCTGTAAGAGTACAGTGAAAACTTTTTGACTCTGAACTCGTCTTATATCTCATTCAAAATCTTCCAAAGATTGTATGTAATAGAAATAAAAATCTCTCAATAACATAAGAAAAAAAAAACTGGTCAATCATCTTTCTAATTTAAAATCAACTTTATATTTTGACATGTAAAAGCAAATATGATCCGACCGCGATACAAACCTCATGATTGGAAAACATTGAATCCTTCATCCAAAGAAACAAATGAAAAAATAAGTATATGCTACTAACGTAACACTTTTATGCACATTACCAACTTCCAGCATTGTATCACTTCTTTACAGACTTTCAACATGCAATGATCGAAGTATTGCTTGGTCGATGCAATAGATGGAAAATTCATCATATGCAAACATTGTCAATATTTCCATATTCTAAAATTATCAAGATAAAGAGAAAACGTGCCATTAATAGAGAAATGATATTTTTAATTCTATTGTACTATCTGGAAAAAACATGAGCATACATTTGCACCAAAAAAACTTTGTTGAGAGGGTATGGAGAGATAAAGATTGAGATCATGCACAAATTATTGGAAAAGTTATAAACTTCATGGATAGAAGGAAGATCATTAATATGATGCAACATTTCATGCCTAGACTAATATAAGAAATATGACTTGGAAAGCCATTAAACCAATCTTTATTACTATGCATTAATTTTACAAATACAAATTTGAATGCAGCATATAAGAATTTAAAACACTAAAAAGTTAAGTTTCAGAGCTGCCAAATTAGATGGCACCACTATGGTTGACTAACAGAGCTGAGTGACGGGCTGCAAAAAATAGGCCTTAGTACAGCATATTATATATCAGAGAGTTGAAAACGTAACTAAGTTTTGGAGATTCATTTAGAAATCATGATAGTTATTTTTAATAAAGAAAAAAATGCTTTAATTCCATTTGAAGGTGGAAGGATGTAGCTTCTTAGGTGAACTCAGCAATAAAATAACCAAAGGATATGTTTTGCATCAATAAATATTAATTCAACAAGCCTCACAAAACTAATCAACAAACATCATCTATCAAAAGCTAAGTCTTTGAATTAATATTTTCTTATTACAGAATATCCTCAAAGGTTACATCATCATTATCATCCCACCTTCTTCATTAGCCTTATCCCAACAATATGAGTTCAGCTTTACTGCCAAAAACCTTTTCTAAGAAATTGACTAGGCAAAGTTCCAAGAATAATGCTTGGAGTTGGGAATGTTTGTTTATCCAAGGAAGCATGGAAAGTTCCTCCAATCTTCCTAAGCATTTTTCTTCTAAATTAAAAGAGTGGATAGGTTAGCAGTGTGACTTTTCATCCTCAATGAGAAATGAGGGACATTCAATGGCTTTCTGTTAGGCAAATAAAAAATTGATAGACCAATTTACAATGACATTATTTGCATTAAATTTTTTTAATTCCTAAAAGTATACAAACAACAAAACTGTTAATTTTTCACATTTGACCAGGAAGCCTATAAAAAACTCCCATAAGAATTTTGATGAGGATTGCCTCCAAAAGTACCTGGAGAACCAATTTCTGCATTAAAATTTGTAAGTACAGAAGAATATGCTTCTATTATAATTCAATGCTTGTTTCAGATGCAAAAATAGAAAAAAAAAAAAGGGAATTATTCATCCAGATTTTAGCATTTACCAGGTG
The DNA here is from genome assembly GCA_003013225.1 of Phalaenopsis aphrodite. Taxonomy (NCBI): domain Eukaryota; kingdom Viridiplantae; phylum Streptophyta; class Magnoliopsida; order Asparagales; family Orchidaceae; genus Phalaenopsis; species Phalaenopsis aphrodite. The sequence continues at coordinate 635,434 of NEWO01000175.1, forward strand.
TTCCCTCCTTATACATTTGGAACAAAGTTTAAATTATGGGTAGTTACTTTCCTTTTAAATTCAAAATTTTAATAGCAGTAATATGGCAACATGTCACTTACATAGTGATTTCTTCGTAAAAACTCTTTTAGGAATTTCATCTCAATTTTAGCCGAACTTTCACTTATAAAGAAAATTTAGCAATATGAAAACACATCCAAGTAAGAAAAAAAAATCCTGAAACCTTCTTAGCCGCACATCATTATAAATCTTGCTTCAGAAAGCCCGGTGTCGAAGAGACAAGTATTCGAAACAGCAAAGGTTGTGAAAAAAGACGACAATAAAGCGATAAATGGAAAGAAAAAAATTGCACGCAGAAAAACACCAAAACGATACACAGATTTACGTGGTTCGACAAATTTGCCTACGTCCACAGAGCTGCAGAGGATTTATTTCTTTGAGAAATTACATTGTTGAGCACCTCGACGTTTACAAGAAAATCTCTATTTTTCTTCTCTCCCTTCCTCTCTCTCTCTCTCTCTCTCTTTTTCTTAGCTCTCAAGATGACTTGACTTGGTCTTGCTTAGCTTTGCTTGACTTGTATTTCCCTTAAACCAAAAGAGACTATTTATAGAAATCATGAGAGCGGCAGGTGAGAGGTAGGTGAGCGGTAGGTGAGATGTGGTAGGTGAGCGGTAGGTGGATGTGGTAGGTGAGATACTTAATTAAGAAGTTAATTAAATTTGGTGGACCGGGTCTCCACATTACCCAACAATTCTCCCACTTGGAGACAGGGATACTGAATGCATCACCTACTAGTTGCATCATCTACTAGCTGTACCGATCTTTTCCTCAAATATGATATACTCCACATCTACAACTCAAAGCCCCTGTCTTCATATCAGAAGACCAGCTAAAGTTAAGCAAAACTTCAGTTTCTCACGAGTAACACCCTCAGTTGACATATCACTGTCAACGTAACCTCATACCACCAAGCTCTTTCCTGGGTTACTCTTGTATCTGTTTACAATTCCCACTGCATGAGCAATATCCTGCCTCTGCTGAAAGCCCTTTTCAAAAAGTCCAGCCTTGTACCTGTTACTGCCACCAAACACAGTCTTCACCAGGTACACCCACTTGTTGTGCAATGTCTTCTTCCTTGGTGGAAGTTCTGCCAGCTCCTAATTCTGATTCCCTTGCAGGGAATCTGTCTCATCCTTCTTGGTCAGCTCCCACTTCTTCGAATCTTATCTTGCAAGATTTCTTCATAACTCTGTGTTTCTCCAACATTTGTTTCTACAAGGTCTGGTATTCCTGCCTTTGACGCTCTGCCACTTTTCAGGAAATGGATATTCTTCTGCTTCCCCATAATGCACCTCTAACTCATGTGTCCACGCCTGAGTAAACCTGTAGTCATATATAGTGTGTCAGTTTTCTTACCCCGAGCCATTACTAATGCTCCGTTGGTAACCTTCCAGGTGCTATATGAGAAAACCACTGAATGACCACCCTCATTGAGCTGCCCAACAGAGATGAGGTTTTTCTTCAACTTAGGAACGTGTCTGACCTTTTCATTTGCTCTTATTAGGGAGTGCAACATCAACATCTTTCATCCCCACCACGTCTAGAACTTTTCCATCAGTCAGATGTACATTTTTAAAGATACCTGCAACATAATTTCGCATTAACTCCCGGCGGGAAGATGTATGACAGGAAGCCCCTGAATCCAGTATTCAGTCATCAACATAACTGTAAACTGTCAGAAATAGTGCATCATGTATTTCTTCAGTTACAACATTAGCGTCTTCATTCTCCTTCTTCCTAGGATTCCTGCAATTCACTTTTATGTGGTCAGCCTTGCCACAATTCCAACAGGTTGTCTGCTGACCAGACTTTAATTTTAATCTTTCTCTGTTTGAGTTCCTGTCATGTGATCTCCCTCTGGAATCAACATTCAACGCCGAACTTGAACACGAGGCCTCGCCAGAATCCTTTCTGCGCACCTCCTCAGCCAAAATCAAATCACAAAATCATCATATTTTAGTTTGGATTTACCTGCAGAACTGCTAACTGCTATCTTCATGACTTTCCAGCTATTTGGTAATAAAACCAACAATATCAGTGCACGTATCTCATCATCAAAATCAATTTTAACAGACGACAATTGATTTGTGATAGTATTGAAATCTTTCAGGTGTTAAGCAACAGAGACACATTCCACCATCTTCAATTTGAATAATTTTTTCATCAAATGCACCTTGTTATTCGCCGATGGCTTTTCATACATACCTAATAAAGCCGTCATGAGATCTTCAGTAGTCCTCTCCTTGATTACGTTGTAGGCAACCGATCTCGATAGAGTTAATCGTATAACGCCCAGAACCTGTCGATCCAACATATTCTATTCCGCTCGTCCATCTTTTCTGGTCGCTTTCCCAGTAACGAAAAATGAAGTTTCTTCCCATAGAGGTAGTTCTCTATCTGCATCCTCCAGTAAGCAAAATCTGTGTCATTGAACTTCTTGATCCCCGATGCCATCACTTCGTCTCCGTCCATCGTTCTTCTTTAGATTCGAACCAAAGACTCTGATACCAGTTGTTGTGAAAAATAACGACAATAAAACGATAAATGAAACGAGAAAAATTGCAAGCAGAAAAACACCAGAGCGACACAGATTTACGTGGTTCGACAAATTTGTGTGATCTCCCTCTCTCTCTTTCTCTTAGCTCTTAAGATGACTTGGCTTGGTCTTGCTTGGTTTTACTTAGCTTGCATTTCAACTAAAAGAGACTATTTATAGAAATCATGAGAGCGGTATGTGAGAGGTAGGTGAGCGGTAAATGGTATGTGGTAGGTGAGCAGTAGGTGGGTGTGGTAGGTGAGCGGTATATGTGATACTTAATTATGAAGCTAATTAAATTCGGTGTACCGGCTCTCCAAACAGCAAAACCCTGACCCGTTGTTAGTGCCAATCAAACAGACCATAAGCCATATCCAAAACAATGTCATTTCAACATG
>NEWO01000175.1:665818-676548 GCA_003013225.1 Phalaenopsis aphrodite
TAAGTTATTGAAATTATTTAATAATTAAAAAAAATGCAAAAAAAAAACTAAAGTGCGAAGTTTGAATATTAACTACTAAAGCAAATGCTATATAAGATGCAGTTGAAAAACAAATTTATATAAGATGCAGTTTAAAAACAAATTTAACTAACTAGGAACTAACTTTAAAAAGTAAAATTATGAAAACTAAACAAAGTTTTTGTTGATGGAAGATTCAAATTGAAGAAAACATCATTCCCCTTTACAAAGTTCATGAATTGTGAAGAGATTAAAATCATTTGAAAATATATAAAAAAACTATTTTGTGCCAAACAGGAGCAATCCTATTCTTTACCCTCTTTCGAGCGCTATAAAAAACATTGACTAATCCAGAGTTTGGTCTCTAATTTTGTGGTTAGCTTAGGAGGATATCGACTTCCACTCTAGAGCTCCCACTACTCTCTCCCCTGAGAGCTAACAATCTCGCATTAGTTTCCAGTCACTGAACCAAATTGAAGATTTTAATATGTCACCTTAAAATCTCCAATTCTGCGTCTAACAAAGTATATTTCCCTATTTATTTGTACTTAATTCCATGGATGACATACTCTTCCATGAAATCAAATATGATTCTCCCCTAGTTGTAGAAATCATAACACTTTTTAGAACATATGTTTCTCAACATGTTTTAACATTTCAATTGGCCAGATCAAAAAGTAAATTAAGATCGAAGTTCAAATCATCACAAATTATTAACATTTAAAACCATAGAAAACAAAATCAATTAAAGTAGGGAGAAGGATAAAGAAGACTACTCATAATTCATGAGAATGAAACGACAAAACATGAATTTCATATATATAAATAAGTTTACAAAATAAAAGAAATAAAAGACACAACTTATCTCGTAACCCTTCTCAAGAAAATCCCTAGAAGTTCTTTTCAAGCCTTTCTCTCTTTATAAGCACACTCAATTATCTCTTAGAAGTGTAATGAATCTCTCACCTTCCCTCTCTTTACAACCCCAGAAGAAAATATTCTCTCCTTGCCTTTCATGCCACCACCTTCTTGCCTCTTTGTTCCCCTTCCATCTCTCTCTCAACTCTTTGAAGTCTTCGTCTTTCATTATGGGATGCCTCCTTTCAAAAGGAATTCAAAATCCCCTCCAAAAGTCAACACTTTTGAATTCAAAAGATGTGTCATTTGATCCAAGAGACACATCCCTTCATAAAAGAACCTTTCAAAGTGTCTAGATGCATTAAATCACTTCAAGAGGTGTGTAGAACAAGTGTCCCTTTAAGAAATTGCGCAAAATTTGTCTCGAACCGCCTTAATTCTCAAAAAGTTATTTCTGGTGCATCATGCGTTAGCTCTCTGGATTTCAGCACATCAAGCGCCAGAATCCCAAAATTGGCTATTTTGGCTCCAAATTTCATCCTTTTTGCCATTTTTTCTCCAAATACCTAAAAATGATATACTTGAAACAAAAACATGAAAATACTATTCTTTAAAGTGCAATATCACCAACAATAAACATAAAATATGTACTTAAAATAGTATATTATTTTAGTGTATCAAAATCCCACAAACTTAAATGTTACTTGTCCTCAAATGACACTTTCACTACATAAAAACATATGACTTAAGATAGAGATTTACTTATAAATTTTATTATTTAGTTTAATAAATAGAGTAACAAAATTTAAGAAAAACCTTTAATAACTTAGATTCAAATTCTAAGTCTAGGAATACTTAGTAATCAAATTTAAAATTTCTGAATCTCTATTCATTTTAAGAAGAATTACAATATATCATATTAAGGACATTTTGAATATTCATATGAAAAAAAACTTCATGAAGACTTTACTGGAATGCTACTAATATTTCAATACAAGTTTAGAAAATGTAATAAAGCTTATTCCTTAACTTGATTCAAGTAAAACCAATGTTTGATTAGACATCTTCTCAAGCTTCTCCTCACTTATTTTTCTTTTTTTTTTCTTTTTTTTCTTTTAGGATCTTTTCAATTTTTTTTTTCTTTTTCTTTTTTCAAGTGAGGATTACTATATCTGAATGATCTTTAATGAGTTTGAACTTCACTATCCTTTTCTTAAGTTAAAACTCTATATATTTCTTCACTTTATAAATTCATATCAGTTTATGATTTTTTATAAGGTATAGGATTACTATACCTGATGCTTGTTTATGTTATGACTTNTTTTAATAATATTTTCATTTCTAGTGGTCATAACTACCCTCTTTAGCCAATAGATGCCTCAAATACCTCTTCAAAATTCAGCCAAATGAAGAAAATAGCCAAATAACTGCTTCTGACGCTTAAGCGCGGGGCCTCTGGCGCTTAGGCGCAGCCTTCCCTGTTTAACCGATGCTTAGTCGCCAAAACACTTTAGCACAATTTTCACATCTTTGCTCCAAATTTGATTCTTTTTTACTCTTTTTAGCATTTTTCACCTTTTTACTTGTACCTGAAAGAAAACACACAAATATGTTCTATTAAAGCGCAATATCTAAAAAATAGGTATAAAAATGCGTTTACAAACACTATATATTTTAGGTGTATCAGTATCCTCCCAGCCTAACCACAGAATTAGGGACAAAACTCTGGATTAGTCAATGTTCCTTATGCACTCCGAAGAGGGTAAAGAATAGGATTGCTCTTATTTGACACAAAACAATTTATGTCCATTTTTTCAAATGATTTTAATTTCTTCACAATCCATATACTCATTGTAAAGGGGAAAGATGCTTTCTTAAATTTGAGCTCTTCATCACAAAAACTTGGTTTATTTTTTGTAAGCTTACTTTTGAAAGTTTAGCAATTAGCTTAATTAATTTTATCTTTTACTGCATGTTATTTAGCATTCATTCTATTATTTTATATTTGAATTTTACACTTCACTTTTGTAGTTTAAAATTGTAGTTTACATTGTAATCTTAAGAATTTACTTTTAGGCATTTCCATCTTCACTGTGAGATTGATATCTAGGACTCCATTAGAGCCCTTTATTACTTAAGCGATATATATACTTGCGTTATTTTTAGGGGATTTGACAGTTTAAAATTTTTAAAAGATAAAACTATTTTCACTGAAGTTATTTTTGTTGGTATTAAATTGCATATTTACTATTGTATATACCGTGTATTTTATAATATTGAAAAATATTTGCAAAGTTAACACACTAAATCCACCCGCATCAAATTTTCGGCGTCGTTGTCGGGGAAGTAATGTAAAGTAGTAGTACGTTATTTTATAATTTAAATTATTTTTATTTTAAACAAAAAAACTAAAAAAAAAAATGTTTGTAGGTCAGTTTGAATATTTTCATATTTTAGTGTGTTTGCTTATTTTAATTACTTATTGTGTTTGTTTATGCGTAGTGTAAGATTTAAAGATTTAGTGCCTCGCAATTCTGAGTTAGAAAAAAACTATTAAAAAAATTTGAAAAACAACAAAGAGAGATAGATTATTTTAGCAAAATGACTTGCAATTTGAGTGATGCTGGAAATGAAAATGAACATCATCAGAAACCTTAAAGATATTTTGCTAACCTTATAGTAAATGAAATTCATTTGATTATACAAAACCCTGTTGTAGCTGTCAATTCATTTGAGCTTAAACATGTGATGCAGGTAGATTTAGTGTGTAAATTTTGCAAAAATTTTTCAATATTACAAAATACACACGACATATATAATAATAAACATGCAATATAATCCCAACAAAAATAATTTTTATGAAAATAATTTATCTTTAAAGCTCTTTTTAAACTCCCAAATTCCCTTTAAAATCAACACAAGTATACATATCGCTCAAGTAATAAAAGACTCTAATGGAGTCCTAGATATCTATCCTACAAGGAAGTTGAAAAATCTTAAAAGTAAGTTATTGAAATTATTTAATAATTAAAAAAATGCAAAAAAAAACTAAAGTGCGAAGTTTGAATATTAACTACTAAAGCAAATGCTATATAAGATGCAGTTGAAAAACAAATTTATATAAGATGCAGTTGAAAAACAAATTTAACTAACTAGGAACTAACTTTAAAAAGTAAAATTATGAAAACTAAACAAAGTTTTTGTTGATGGAAGATTCAAATTGAAGAAAACATCATTTCCCTTTACAAAGTTCATGAATTGTGAAGAGATTAAAATCATTTGAAAATATATAAAAAAACTATTTTGTGTCAAACAGGAGCAATCCTATTATTTACCCTCTTTCGAGCGCTATAAAGAACATTGACTAATCCAGAGTTTGGTCTCTTATTTTATGGTTAGCTTAGGAGGATACCGACTTCCACTCCAGAGCTCCCACTACTCTCTCCCCTGAGAGCTAACAATCTCGCATTAGTTTTCAATCAACTGAACCAAATTGAAGATTTTAATCTGTCACCTTAAAATCTCCAATTCTGCGTCTAACAAAGTATATTTCCCTATTTATTTGTACTTAATTCCATGGATGACATACTCTCTCATGAAATCAAATATGATTCTCCCATAGTTGTAGAAATCATAACACTTTTTAGAACATATGTTTCTCAACATGTTTTAACATTTCAATTGGCAAGATCAAAAAGTAAATTAAGATCGGAGTTCAAATCATCATAAATTATTAACATTTAAAACCATAGAAAACAAAATCAATTAAAGTAGGGAGAATGATAAAGAAGACTACTCAGAATTCATGAGAAGGAAAAGACAAAACATGAATTTCATATATAAAAATAAGTTTACAAAATAAAATAAATAAAAGACACAACTTATCTCATAACCCTTCTCAAGAAAATCCCTAGAAGTTCTCTTCAAGCCTTTCTCTCTTTACAAGCACACTCAATTATCTCTTAGAAGTCTAACGAAGAATAAATCTCTCACCTTCCCTCTCTTTACAACCCCAGAAGAAAATCTCCTCTCCTTGCCTTTCATACCACCACCTTCTTGCCTTTTTGTTCCCCTTCCATCTCTCTCTCAACTCTTTGAAGTCTTCTTCTTTCATTATGGGCCGCCTCCTTTCAAAAGGAATTCAAAATCCCCTCCAAAAGTCAACTCTGTTGAATTCAAAAGATGCGTCATTTGATCCAAGAGACACATCCCTTCATAAAAGAACCTTCTAAAGTGTCTAGATGCATTGAATCACTTCAAGAGGTGTGTAGAACAAGTGTCCCTTTAAAAAATTGCGCAAAATTTGTCTCGAACCGCGTTAATTCTCAAAAATTCATTTCTGGTGCATCATGCGTTAGCTCTCTGGATTTCAGCACATCATGCGCCAAAATCCCAAAATTGGCTATTTTGGCTCCAAATTTCGTCCTTTTTGCCATTTTTTCTCCAAATACCTAAAAATGATATACTTGAAATAAAAACATGAAAATACTATTCTTTAAAGTGCAATATCACCAACAATAAAAATAAAATATGTACTTAAAATAATATATTATTTTAGTGTATCAAAATCCCACAAACTTAAATGTTACTTGTCCTCAAGTGGCACTTTCACTACATAAAAGCATATGACTTAAGATAGAGATTTACTTATAAATTCTATTATTTAGTTTAATAAATAAAATAACAAAATTTAAGAAAAACCTTTAATAACTTAGATTCAAATTTTAAGTCTAGGAATACTTAGTAATCAAATTTAAAATTTCTGAATCTCTATTCATTTTCAGAAGAATTACAATATATCATATTAAGGACATTTTGAATATTCATATGAAAAAGAACTTCATGAAGACTTTACTGGGATGCTACTAATACTTCAATACAAGTTTAGAAAATGTAATAAAGCTCATTCCTTAACTTGATTCAAATAAAACCAATGTTTGATTAGACATCTCCTCAAGCTTCTCCCACTTATTTTTCTTTTTTTTTTCTTTTTTTTCTTTTAGGATCTTTTCAATCCTTTTTTTTCATTTTCTTTTTCAAGTGAGGATTACTATATCTGAATGACCTTTAATGAGTTTGAACTTCACTATCCTTTTCTTAAGTTAAAACTCTATACATTTCTTCACCTTATAAATTCATATCAGTTTATGATTTTTTATAAAGTCTCATTCCTTTCTTCTTATATGAAACTCTAAAATTCTTAATATTTCGAAAATACAATTTCATTTACTTTAAATAGAAAAGCATAGTCTTATCCTATCATACCAAATATCTTTAAATTTAGAATTGACCTTCAATATTAAAAATTTTTACCTAAATTTACCACAATATTTGTAAACATAAGGATAAAAATTTAAAGTTAAAACTTAATATCCCCAGGTCATGTTAAATTAATTTTAAAAATATAGTTAATTGAGGAAAAATAAAATTTTAGTTTATTTCTTTTCAAAAGAAAATTTTCTTCCCCCAAAACTTATATTTTTAAGTAATTTTAAAAATATTTTAGTACAAAATTTAGTAGGTGAAAGAAAACAGAAAATGCATGAAAATAAAAACTGACCTTTAGAAGATTTCTGACTATGAAACTGGGCTCTTATATACTGCAGGTACTAACTTTAAAAATATACATGTTTTATAGCATTAAATGAAACATAATATATTCTAAAGAACTTGTTGAGAATTAAAACATAAATAAGAAAACTGAAAATACTAAAATGCAGAAAAAGTAAAAGTCTACAGTTACTATTATAGTTAAATCCACAACACAACATGAAAGTTTTTATTACAACAGTTCTAAAATAAAAGTACAACACAATACAATCACAAAAAACAAACTATACTAAGCTCATAAAAATATCATCTTTCATCTCCTTCCTCATTATCATCATTTTCTTCTTCTTCTTCTTCTTCCTCATCTTCATCCCAAATAGGAGCATAGGGAGTGAAACTGGGGCAAGGAGGAAATTCCACATTAGGCTCTCCCCTAAGATGTCTCACAATGGTATTCTCAAAATAAATATCATGTTGAACTCTCCTATGATAATATTCATTATTATAAGCATTTCTTGCTCCAATCTATCCCAACTGACCCTGAATATTGATTATGTTCATTTTGTTGAATCATGAGTTGCTCCATAATGTTTTCTAACAATGCAGGGTGAGAAGTAGATGCCACTGCAGCTGATGTCGAGGGTTTATCCCTTCTTCCCCCTCTAGATTATTTCTTCATTTCAATGGATTATACTCCTGATTGTTCACATAAAATGAAAATCAGAGCAGTGTATCCCAAACCACTAGTTGTAGAGCTACCAGCTATACTTCGAGCATGATGAACTATAAGTGCGCCAACATCTATTGCTTTCATGTTCTGTGTGCAATAGTTCAACATAGCTATATCTTTTGTAACATCGACAAGATGATTGGTTGGCAATAATCTAGCAGAAATAAAGTGATGCCATACCTTTTACTGGCTAGTCAACATGGAAACAGGGAAGTTAACTATCTTGTTATTCTTAATCTTCCACTCTCCTCTTCCATCAGTTAAAAAGTCAAGCACTTCATCCAATGATGAATCAGTCATCATGAATGCAGCGTACTCATAAAAAAATACATTCCTCAGCCCATAGAAAAACATTGATATGATCAATAGTCAATTCAACTTGTTTTCCTCTAACCAGTATGTGGTCACCAGCAGTGAACCTCAAGTTAGCATAAAACTCCTAAACCACGGGGGCAATCGCTACTGCAGTGAAATAACTGAATCTTTCCCAGTTTCTGGCGAGGATCAACCTTTCGATCTCGCCACTCGGGTTTGAAAATACCCATTCTTGGATCAATCTTTTGGTCTCCATTTGAGTATTATAACTATGTTGGGCCTTGAAGTTGACGAACCTTCGTGAATCAAAATCTTCGGGCGACTTTCCTCTCTTAACTTGGGGAGCCATTGGAAATTCTACAAAAATCCAAACAAATTACTAAATTAAAAATCTAACTCCAAGCAAGATTATTTGGTAAGAAACTTTTCACCATGAGTTTTCTTCAAGCTTTTTCATCAAAAATCCCAAATTTTGGATCTTCCATAATCTAGGAAAAATCCATGGTGAAAATAAACAATTTCTAAGTTAAAGTGAAACTCTTACCAAGAGAAGATGAAATCTATGATTTTTGGCCTTCCAAATCTTCTTTATTGTCCTCAATAAGAAGCCCTAGGCCAAGGTTTAGAAGTAGGAGACGACCCAAGCAGTAAAAATGGAGCTTGTCCGTGCAATTTTGTGCTTTTTTAGGTGATTTGGCGTGTTTGGGTCTTCAACGCATCATGCACCAAATCTGGCGCATCATGCGTCAGCGCTCTGTAAATTGGTGCATCAGGTGCCAATCTAGCGCATAATGCGCCAGAGCTTAAATTCATTAGATTTCAGTTTATGTGGAAATCTGTTTCGTACTGCCTTACGTCAACCTCTAATTAACTCAATCAAACATTTCTAAGCATATATAAACATCACTTTAACTCCAAACTTTCACATACAACACAAATCTCACTTTTATATATAAAATTTGTGCTATTACAAACTAACTGTTTTCACGCAAAAAAATATCAAATTCAGTGTTCTAAAGTGAACCAACATCCTAACACTGAAATCTAAACATCAAAACACAAAGCATAAATATAGATAGTGCAACAATAGAAAAAAAATGCAATCCAACTCAACAAACTAACACAAACAGTACTAAACAAAACGTTCCATACATAAATTAAGTTTAAACATCTTTTTCTCATCCTCCTGGATTTCTCCCATTGATTAGTAGTGCAGATACAGGTTGTAGAAGGGTCGATATGGAAACTCATCAGTTGAATCCTCTCCAATCCAGGAATATTCCTTGAACATAAATACCAAACCATCTTCAATACGCCTAGTATGCTCAAAATGTTCCTTCAATCTCCAATCCAAATGATCCGACATTTCAGAAATAACATGCATAAGATTCTGCACTTATTTCTCTATCTTCTTGATTCTCTTCAAAAGTGTATTAGAATTATAGTATGACTAAATATGTTAGAATTCTGAGATTCTTGATCCATCAGCACATTCATATCATTTTCATCTCCCATTCTAATACAGTTGCAATAGACTTCAGGATCCATCGACTTTTAAGGAAGAAACATTTTTTTCCGACTTTCATAAGGTACTTGCGATTGACTGCATAGTAGGAAAATAGTGGACGGATGTCCAAGTTTAATTGCAGATCCATTCACAATCAAAATTAAAAATCAATTTTACAATTATGGCTCCAATATCAATAGGTTTTTTGGTTTGAATGTAATAATTTAAAATAACACTCTCATTTATTACCTTACTGATCTTCATGGTGGGTAGTAATTTTGATACAATGAATAAGAGTCATGCCTTAGAAATAGGATTTAAAAATGATGAGGAAAAACTTACATTCCCATCATCTCTGGCCTCCCAATTGACATATTCATCCGTAAAGTATCGATAGAGTTCATTCATATTGTCTCCCGTAGGGGAAAATTTAGAAAATGACAGATAGACACATTCTCAATCATAAACATCTCGTTTATTCTTGAAGAAGTGACTGCACAAACCTGCCTCACACATAGATTGTTCCTTGGTTGATCCCATAAAGATTTGCATAAAACACACATGGACGACTACAACGGCAGTAGTGTAGCAAAACACTTCCCAACGCCTTTGCACAATAATCTCTTCCACTCGAGTATTCAGTGTGTTGAATCCTCGATTCACAAATCCCCTTTCTTTGATTAGCCTCTTCTTCACTAGAACTCGATCATGCAATTTCTGAGCATCGAAATTGACAAACTTTCTACAGTTGAAAATTCCAAATCTCGCATGATTTTTGGAGTAGGAAGCTATTGGATTTGAAATCTAGTGGTTTTTCTCTCTTTTTCCCCCTTAAATAGATTTAGGATTCAATTTTTAGGAGTTTTAAGGAGAAGAAACCACCACAAACCACCAAAAATGCTTTTTGAATCATTTTAGTCATTTTTTGTCGCCGTGGCGCATCATGTGCTAAATTTGGCGCATCATACGCCAGCTCTCTGGAATTCGACACATCATGCGCCAATCTGGTGCATCATGTGTCAATCTGGCACATCATGCGCTAGTTCCAAAAACTGCACTTTTTAAATTTCGATCTAATAAATTCTCAATTTTTCTATAAAATTACAAATAAAGATATTTCTAAATATATTTTTTCAAATACACAGACTTCATAAAGACCTAAACATAAATAAACAATAAATATGGGTTACCTCCCACAAAGCGCTTGGTGTAATGTCGTCAGCCCGATCTTCTCAATCTCATTCTAGGTGCCCCAATATTACAAACTCTTTAAAAGCTGGTCTTTGACCATCAAAATATGATTTCAATCTGTGCTAATTCCACTTTAAATAGTTTTTTAGACTTGAGGTCTTCAATATTAACTGCTCCATAGGGATAGACTTTTATAACTCTGAATGACCTTTTTCACCTAGACTTCAATTTTCCAGGAAATAATTTCAATCTTGTATTATATATTAAAACTTCTTGTCCAGGTTCAAATTCTCTTTTTATTATCTTCCGATCATGTCATTCTTTCATCTTTTCCTTATAAGTCCTCGCATTATCATAAGATTCATTTTTAATTTCCCCAAGCTCATTTAATCACAATAATCTTTTCTCACCAGATTTTTTCAAATTGAGTTTTATTTCTTTTATAGCCCAATAAGCTTTATGCACCAATTCAATTGGTAAGTGACAAGTCTTCCCAACAATTAATCTATATGGGGACATTCCTATAGGTGACTTATAAGCTGCTCTATATGCCCATAATGT
>NEWO01000175.1:690962-711887 GCA_003013225.1 Phalaenopsis aphrodite
CATCAAATTCCAGTTGCTCCTGAGAATCAAGAGAAAATAACATTTACAAGCCCTTATGGAACATTTGCTTTTTATATAATGTCTTTTAGACTATGTAACACACCTGCGACATTTCAGAGATGTATGATGTCAATTTTTTTGTAATTTAATTGAATGTGGAATGAAAGTATTTATGAATGATTTTTCTTTATTTGGAACTTCATTTGAATTATGTTTAAACAATTTAGAAAAAGTTCTGGAAATATGTGAAAAAAACAACTTAGCACTAAATTGGGAAAATGTTAATTTATAGTTGCAGGAGGAATTGTACTTGTGCATAAAATTTTTGAAAATGACATAGAAGTAGATCCAACAAAAATTCAAGTTATTGCAAAATTACCACCTCCTAAAACGGTTAGAGGGGTAAGAAGTTTTTTTGGACATGCTTGTTTGTACAGACGTTATATAAAAAAAATTTCAAAAATTACTAAGCCATTATGTTAACTTTTAGAAAAAGATACGAAATTTAATTTTAATGAGGAATGTATAATAGCATTTAAACTACTGAAAGAAAAATTAATCACTGCTCCTATAATAGTTCCACCTAATTAGGAGAAATCATTTGAAATAATGTGTGATGCTAGTGATCATGCTATTGGAGTTGTTTTAGGGCAAATGTATAATAAAGTTTTTAAAATAATATTTTATGCTAGTAAAACTCCAAATGATGCTCAAATTAATTACACCACTACTGAAAGAGAGTTATTATCTATTGTTTATACCTTTGATAAGTTTAGAACTTACTTAATTAGAGCTAAATATATAGTGCATACAGACCATTCCGCTATCAAATATTTGATGCAAAAGAATGATGCTAAACCATGATTAATTAGATGAATAATTCTGATGCAAGAGTTCAATTTTGTGGTAGTAAATAGAAAGAGAACTGATAATCAAATAGATGATTATTTGTCTATACTAGAATAAGAAATATTAACTGATTTTGCAAATGAAATTTTAGAAACTTTTTCTGATGAACAATTGTATAATATTGATATAAAGAATATATCGTGACATGTCGATATAGTAAATTATATTGTGAGTGATATTCTACCACCAGATGTAAAGAATCAACAGTTAAAGAAATTTATTTATGATATAAGATTCTATTTTTTGGATGACCCACATTTATATAAACAGTGTAAAGATTTGATCATTAGAAGATGAGTGTCTTACGAAGAAACTGAACAAATAATCGAATGATGTCATGATTCTGAATTTGGAGGACATTTTAGAACTAGTAGAACTGCACATAAAATTTTTCTAGCTGGATTTTATTGGCCTATTTTTTTTAGAGATGTTAATGAATATATTAAAACATTTGATCGATGTCAGCGAGTATGAAATATTTCTAGAAGAAATAAAATTCCTCTAAATTACACATTGGAAGTTGAAATTTTTTAGGTGTAGTAAAAAAGATTTTATGAGACCATTTATGCCTTCATTTTGAAATTTATATATATTGCTTGTTGTTGATTATATGTCCAAATGGAGTAAAGTTGTTGTTGTACCTAAATGTGATGCTCGAAGTACTTCAAAATTTTTAAATAAGAACATTTTTACAAGATATGGAATGCCGAGAGTGATTATTACGGATGAAAATCCCATTTCAGGAATAAGAGGATTGAGAAATTGATTAGAAAATATAATATTATGCATAGATTATCTACTACTTATCATTCCCAAACTAGCAGTCTAGTAGAAATATCGAATCGTGAAATAAAACAAATTTTAGAAAAAAAAACTGTAAATCTTTATAAATTGGATTGGGCTGCTAGATTAGATACTGTACTATGGGCATACAAAACTTCCTCTAAGATTTTTATTGAAATTTCCCCATATAGACTTATTTTTGGTAAAACATGTCACTTACCAATAGAGTTAGAACATAAAGCATTTTGGGCTATTAAGGAATTTAATTTTAATCTAAAGGATGACAGTGAGAGAAGATTTTTGCAACTCAATGAACTTGAAGAGATTAGAAATGAAGCATATGATAATGTAAAGATCTATAAAGAGAAAATAAAATATGGCATGATCAGGAGATTATAATAAAAAAATTTGAACCTGGACAAGAAGTTATGTTATATAATACTAGATTGAGATTATTTCCAAGAAAATTGAAATCAAGATGGTTAGGACCATTCAATGTGATCAAAGTCTATCATTATGGAATTATTGTTATTAAAGATCCTAAAACTGGAAAGATATTTAAAGTTAATGGGCATCGATTGAAACATTATTATGAATGACACATGCCACAATTTAAAGAAATTTTGATGTTGAGTCATCCTGAATAAACATTGGTACGTCGGGCTGACGATGTTAAACCAAGCGCTTTGTGGGAGGTAACCCATACATATGTATATATATGGTCGGACTAGACAAACTCAAATGGATTAAGTTGTGGAGAAGATAAGAAAATAGATGATAGATTGGAAAAGTAAGCTTTTGTCCTTTGGGGTTCATATTACCGTGCTTAGGAATATTGTGCAAAGTATGCCTTTTTATGTTTTACAAGTCATACATATTAAAAAAAGCACTCAAAAGATTTTGGAAAGGTGTTTTAATAATTTTTTTGTGGGCGGGAACTCATTCGGGTAAGAAGTGGTGCTCTTGGAAGGATTTTTGTAAACCTATTGATGTCGGCAGTTTGGGGTTCAAACAACTCCATCACATTGCTGATATTAATTTATTTAAGCATTGGCTCAATTTTCAGAGAGGTAACTCTCTGTGGGCTAATTACTTACACGAAAGGTATTGTAAGCACTATCATCCGACTTCTGTTATGTGGAGGAAATGTGACTCTTGGTTGTGGAAGAGGCTTCTTCAAGTTAGAGAATGGGCCAAGGATTTCATTTTTTGGGATTTGGGGTGCAGTAATGTCTCATTTTGGCATGATTCTTGGTCTCATGTGTGGTTTTCTCCTAGGGAGGATGTGAACAATGATCTTATTGTCTCTGACACTTGGTTGAATGATTCCTGGAACCTCTCAGTCCTTACACAATTGGTGGGAGTTGATGTTGCTAACTATATTTCTACTATCCATTTTGATCTAAATAAGTCTGACATTCCCATGTTGAAAATGAAGTCTAATGGATCAATTTCTAAAACTATTTATCATTCCTCACATAGTTTTCATATTACTACCTGGGGGGAAAGTATTTGGAACAGGGTTCTTACTCCTTCTATGTCTTTTTTGGCTTGGAGGGTCTTTCATCATTTACTCCCTTGTGATGATATTCTTAAGCTTAAGGGTCTGAGGTTAGCATCTCATTGTTTATTGTGTAATGTTGATGACGAAACTATGGAACATTTATTTTTCACTTGCCCTTTTGGTTTACAAATTTGGAAGTTGGGGGGACGTTGGTTTAGTACCGCTATGTATCCTGCTATGAATTTAATTTCTACCATTTATTTGTGTAACCCGGATGGTAGGCGTAATCATTTTCTTCAAATATACCCTTACATTATTTGTTGGTTTATTTGGATGGCTTAGAACAATATTAAACATGCTAATGGAAAGGCTTGTTGCTCTAATGTTTTCGCCAATATTATTTCTTTTACTCTTAGAATTTTTAATTTGAGTGGTATGAAGGAAAGCTTTTACTCTGGTATTAATTATTTCGACTCTCATGTACACCCTTCTCCGGGTAGGAAGACTGTGTCGCAACAACCATTATTGGTTAGATGGCGACCGCCTCTTATTGGGTGGGTAAAAATTAATACGAATGGGAGTTGGAATTCTGTTAGTGCTGGTTTTGGTGGAGTTGCAAGAAACGACAAGGGTAGTTGTATTTTGTTTTTTTCTTCACCTTGCTCTGCTGCCTCGCCTTTGGAAGCTGAAGCCCATGTGGTTTTAATGGCTGTTACTATTGCGACATCTTTGAATTGGTATAATCTTAAGATTGAGACTGATTCCAAGCTCCTCTTTGATATCTTAAATCTGGGTAAGCAAGTGATTTGGGATATTGCTTACTATATTAATCGTATTAAATGTTTCTCTTCTATTATTTCTGTTACTTGGAAGTTCATTCATCGTGAAGGTAATAGGGCAGCTAATTGGGCTACTAAACTTGGGGCCATGAATTCTAATGTTTTAGTTGCTACGACCTCGCCCTCCCCTCTAAAAGTTCTAATAAATGGTGATTCTTTGGATGCTCCATTTGTCCGGAATGTTCATGAATGATATTGGTTGGTTTACAATTTTCTGTTTTATTTTCTGAGCATGGAGGATTTATTTTCGGTTTGTTTTTCAGCTCTCATGGAGCTTCCTCTCGTTTTGAATTGTTCTTTAGTTGGTTTGCATTTAAGTTTTATCAATATTTATTATTTGATATACTACTGGAATTTGGCCCGTGCATGCCTAAAATATGGAGGTTTCTTTGGTATATTTTATATGTGAACATATGAGATTCCCTTTCCATCATAACTGTAGTTTATGTGGAGTTTGTGAGCTATAATATACATGCAGATTTAAAGGAGATATTTCTGTTTATTATGGATTTGCTCTTGTGGACCCATTGGCCCTTGTGGCATGAAGATTTAAGGGCTTTCCTGCAGGAATTGCTAGGCTTTGATTGTGAAACTATTGAATTCCTGGATATAATTTTCTTGAAGCATTTATATGATTTATTTTGGGCACTTCATTTTTCTACTAAAGGGGTAGTTTTTGGGGCTTTTGGGCAGACTGGGGAAGGATTCCACCTGTTAGCTCTTCTGCGAGATGCCTCGTATAGAAGCTCTACCTTATTATGGTTCAATGATATATCCTTTCGATGCTCATTTTGCTTGGAGTTTCTCCTTTTTTGTACAGGTATCTTCGGGTTAATAGGGACGACCCGGGAATCTCCACATATTATCCCATCTTTGGTTTGTTTGTTTTTTGCTTCACTTACAGACAATTGGGTATACTTTTTCTTCTGAAGAGTATGCCTTTGATGTTGTTATTTGTGTTTTTTTGTTGGGACTTTTTGCTCTGTGGACGAGAAACCCTCATATTTTGAGTGAGTCTTGTATCCTTTTTTGGGTTTTGGTAGTGGGGGATCCTCTCCCAAATATTTTGTAACTCTTTTTGTTGATTAACACATAGGGAGCCATAAGTTGCTCTTTCCCCTATATATATATATATATATATATATGTATGTATCTTAATATTTTGTTTAATAATTGTTCTACGTATTAGGAAATAATAATACCTTAAGATCCTACACAATCTTATATAGTAAATCAAGACAAATATTGCTATTTGATGAAAATTTGGAAATGAATTGAACCAAAGATGAAACAGACGCAACTATGGCTTTGGCGTCGATGACGCCGGCACGGGCACCGACAAAACCCTTTTACAGAGTCATGGCGCCAACGACACCATCGTTGGCGCCGACAGCGCCCAGTGCGGTTTTGGCGGTTCAGTAAAACTTTGGCGGGATTTTGCTTCAAAATAACTGCCTAAATACCTTTTTAAAGGCATGAAAACCATTTTAGACGACCAGAAACTTCCAGATTTCAAAAATCCATGGCTTCCAATTCCAGAAAGACTTCAAGATATGTTTTTTAATCAAAGAAAGTTCATCAGTTTTGACGTACGGAAATTATACGATAAAGTCATCACTAAGAAGAGAATTATCAAGGAGAGAGGCTTTATCAATCATGGATTGAGTAATCCGAGTTCGCAGACTCAGAAAATCATAGTACATAGATGTTGGAAAGTCCTATGCTACACTACCATTGCAGTAGTTTTTCCAGTGGTAAAAATATTCCACCCTAATCTACATTGAATTAACCAAGGAGTCATCTTCGTTTGAGGTAAGGGTGTACCATTTACTCCGTCGCGAATTAATGATATGTTTATGATAGAAAGCGTGTTGATCTGTCATTATACAAACTTTATTCCAACGAAAGATTTGATGTATGATGTATACCAATTTCTGACGGATGAAAGTGATAATTGGGAAATCAAAGATAAGGAGTACGTTAGTTTCTCCGCTTCACTGCTAAATCTGATATCTAAATAATGACATTTCTTCATCTCAGCAAAACTACTCCCTACAATGAAAATTAGTAAAGTTACAAAAGATAGTGCAATTTTAAACTATTAAGGATTGAAAATTTGGAGGACAGGAATGCACATAATGATAATTTAACAAAGCAAAAGTTTGAATATGATGCTACATATGATGATGCTATGGTAAGATACATGAAGGGCATGAAGGGTGACGACTCAGTACAGTTTCCTAGTCACCATATCTTTACCCCTTATCAGCACAAAACTTTGATATAGAAGAAGAAGAAGAAGAAGAAAAAGGGGATGAGTGAAGATGTCTACTTAGTCATGGTTCTAATCTTTTATTTAGTTTATAGTTTGCTGCATTTTGTTGTTGTTGTTAATGTTTAGTTTGTTGAATATGAAACTTTGATTTGTATTGAATGTTGTATTGTGAAATAAAATCTGTAAGGATGTTGTTGATTTGAAATTTATTTTAGTATTGTTATTTGTTTTTAGTAATTTATTGTATTTATTTTTAGTTAACTCTTTCTCAACAAAAAATTTTTTATATATACTATGTGTTATTTATTGTTTTAAATTTTGTAGCTTTTCATATTAGAACCTGCAATATTTCAGAATTAAGTTTCAAAATTAGAACCTTCAACAAGTAATTCTTTTCTTTATGTATTAACTGTTTTCTTTCACACTGTATTTTCAATTTTGCAGGCTTAATCTTTTAAAAATTTTAGTTTGGGGGGGGGGGAATTCATTTTTTTTTAAAAAAAACTTAATTTTATTTGTCCTCAATGAGCTACATTTTAAAATTTTTAATTTAGCATGACATGTGGTAGTAGAGCCTAACTTTGGATAACTATTTTTGTGTTTCTAAATATATAGTAAGCTTAAGTGAAAACTTTTAATAATAAAAGTTAATTCTAGAGATTAAGATATTTGGTATGAGAGAGTAAGACTATGTTTTTTTCATTTTAAGTAAAAGAATTTGTATTATTTGAAGCATTAAGAATCTTAGAGTTTCATGTAAGAATAACAGAATAAAACTTTATGAAAAATTTTCAATGCTAATATGAATTTATAAACTGAAGGAATGTGAAAAGTTTTTAATTTTAAGAAGAAGATAGTGAAGTTCAAAATCATTAAAGGCTATCCAGATATAGTAATCCTCACATGAAAAAGAAAAGCTAAAAGCAAAAGAAAAGAAAAAGAAGAAGAGAAAGAAATAAAAAGAAAAATATGTGAGAAGAAGCTTGAGGAGATGCCTAATCAAAAATTGGCTTCACTTGAATCAAATTTAGGAAGAAGACTTGGCCACTTTCTCTAAACTTGTATTTAAGTCTTAGCACATTTACTAGTAAAGTTTTCATGAAGTTCTTTTTCATATGGATATTCTAAGTGGCTTTAGTATGACAATTTACAATTTTCCTTGAAAAGAATAGAGAATCAGAAATCTTAGACTTGACTGCTAGATATTCTTATACCTTTAGTATTAACTTGAGTTATTTTAAATATTTCTTAAGTTATGTTATGATATTTAGAAAACCAAAATATAGAAATCTAGAAGTTAAACTTTTTACTATAAGTAATATTTTTATATAATAAAGGAGTTACTTGAGGACAAGTAACATTTAAGTTTTGGTAATTTTGATGCACCAAAAATATATGCATTTTTAGATCTATATTTTATACTTATTTTTGGTGATATTGCGCTTTAAAGGAAGATATTTTTCATGTTTTATTGCAGGTTGATGATTTTTAGCACCTGAAGCAAAAATGAAGCAAAAAGGATGGAATTTGGAGTCAAAATAATATTTTAGAAGAAATACATAACGCCGACGCCGACGGTGCCAGCATGAAGGAGGAGTCCAGAATAGCGGGGGGTGCTGATGAAGCTATTTGACAGAGAGCACCAAATTAATTTCGGGCGGCGCCATCGTGCGTGCCAATGTCGGTGCTGGGCGAATTTCTAGAAGATTCGATGAATTTGGATGTTTTTTGAAGAGTTATTGGATACATCTCCTGGAAAATCGACATTATGCTTTATTTAGAGCGAAAATTGATCAGAAAGAGGGGGGGGGGCAAGTGTGTTATTGAGTTTTCTTGAGTGTTCCATTGTGTGTGTTGTTGAGAGTGGTGAGTCTAGGTGTGATTTCTTCTAAGAGTTGTAGAGAGGGAGAGAAGTGAGAGATTTCATATTCCCTACATCTTTAAAGAGAAAATCAAGAGTCTTGTAAAGAATTAAAGAGTCTAAAAGAGACTACAAGGAATTTGCTTTGAGGAAGAGTTAAAGATAAGTAGTGTTTGTTTATTATTAATGTGTAAACTTTTTTTTATTTATCAAATTTGTATTTTGTCGTATTTTTCTCATGAGGTATGAGTAACTTTCTTTGTCTTTCTCACTAATTTGAGATGTGGTGAAATGAAGTGATAATTTGGATGTGCCAATTTTAAAATATAAAATCAATTGTGATGATTTTTTCACTCTGTTCTTAATTTACTTTTCGATTTGACCAATTGAAACGTTAACATCTGTTGTGAAACATACTATCCGAGAAATGAAATATGATTTTTATAACAAAGTGAGAATCACATTCGATTCCATGAAGGAGTGTTTCGTTCATGGAATTGGGTGCAAATAAATGGAGAAATATATATTATTGGGCGAAGAATTGGAGATTCTAGAGTGATAGACTAAAATCTCAAATTTGTTCTTAGTGTTTAAGAACTAAAGCGAGAGTTAGCTTTCAGGGGAAGGGAATCAAGAGCTCTAGAGTGAGAGTCAGTATCCTCCCAGCCTGACCACGGATTTAGAGACAAAACCTAAGATTAGCCAATGATTCTCTACAACACTTGACTAAGGGTAGAGAATTAAAATTACTTCTATTTGGTACAATATAAATTCAAACCATTTATCTCTCTTATTTAACCAAAAACTCATTGCAGCGGGAAATATGTTTTCTCATATTAGATAACTTCATCACAGAAACATAGTTTGGTAGTTATTGCTTAACTTTGTTTTACAGTTTTGCTAGTAATTGATAATTTAGTTCTGATAGCACCTTAAATATTCGAAATTAGTGTAGTAAATTTTCTAATTTAAATTTTCATTGAATTTAAACCTTTCTTGAGGGACCGATATTTGGGGCTTAAACAAAAAATTCTGTATTACTTGATAACAATATGTGTACATGCGTAAAATCCCAACATAAATAGCTTAAATTTCTTATTCCTAAAATAACGAAGCAAGTTTTTGGCATCGCTGCATAGCAGTCAACATTATTAATTTTACACAACTATAATTTTGGGGATCAATGGTATTCATATTGAAATTAGAATACTAGAAATTGCAGATGTCACCTTAAAGAACGACATGTAACGTGCATTGCGTTGAATCTCTACAAGAGTTCGTGCGAACGTTGGATTGCTTGATTTTTATAACTTGTGTAGATAGGCTTACAAGTGCATTTAAACCCACAGAAGAGTATCTGTTGATCTTCTTAGATGAGTGTTAGAATCGTTCAATCGCACCACACATTGACTCCTTTTATGATAATATGTAGAGAGTAATCGCCAAAACCACACGTTGAGTCGTCCTCGATGACCCATGTTGACCATGAGATACACTAAGTTCTACTAGAATATCTATAAATACCTCCTGCCTCATGAGAAACATGTTGAATCCGGTTGGATGCCCAGCAAACAATTCCCGACCCATTTGTCTTCAATATAAGATGATGTGAAACATAGAGAGCGGTCAATGTACGTGTTGTAATACTCATGATCAAGGAGATTGCTGTATTTTTTTGTCTCCATCTTACCTGGTCCGAATCCATGTTGGTGTATATTATACCATTGTCAAGAAAAAAAATGGAATTAATAATTCACGAAGAAAGCATGATCCAAGCAATTATAATAGATAAAACCGACGACTTATGAATATCAAATAAACATATCATAAGAAAATACAATAACAAAAGTAAAAGTGTCCCAAGTAACAGATTAAATAAAACAGTCTCAGTCAAGAACAAATAAGAAAAAAATTTCTTCAAGTTTTCCTGCGAGCATAAAAATGACTTAGATATGCCACCCGTTTTTCTTTAGCAATCGTTGCAAAAAAACCTCTTTGGACTGAATCTTAAAGAAGCTCAATTGCAAACAAAGTATAGCTCAAAATACTTTGAAATTTCCTCATCTTCATCCTTAATTTGCACTTGTTTAATGGAAGTTCCCTGAATTGTATGCAGGGCATCGTTGGAAGTACCTACCATACTTGATATGTGGTTTCTGAGATAAGCAGCTTTACCTTTTTTCCTACCCTCTACTCGAGGACACTTAGAACTGTTGATGAATTGGATTTCGGGAGTTCCTGACTATAGAAATTGGGTGAATCACTTTGATAGGTTGACGACCACATTTTTATGGGTGCCACAAAACCCTTTCTCACTTGGAGCATATGCATATTTGTCTGTTTCGATGAGACCCCCAAACATTCCGTCCAACTTCTCCAACTCGGCCACAGTTTGTATTTTTTTTGCTGTGGACACCACCTGCAAAATCATATTAAACACTTTAATTAATATTAAAAAATGAAATGAATCAGATTATATAAAATGAAAAATTGCTCACTGCAAGTCTTTTTGTCCACCATTCCTCCGAAGCATTAATGGTTCGCTTCACCGCATCCCAACCCAAGCCCATTGATCCTCATTTCAATTCCTTCTAAATTTTTCAATCTTTCTTAAGTTGATCCCACTTATTCTTCATTTGCATCCTGTCATACACCCTACCTGTACTTTTTCTTGAAATTTGTGATAATATATTGCCACCTTTCTTATTGAAATAGATCGTAGGCCTATTTCCCAATTCAATCTCCTTAAGGCAGATGCCACAAAATATCATTTTCAGTTTTCTTTTTCTCAAATGCCTGAATATGAAGGGGTATGAACTTCCAATTCAAATCAATGCAATTATGTTGGGCTACAACTATTCATCAATGTAACCACCAGTCACAATTCACTCTCTATGAAATGTAATTAGCTAAGAGAAAATCATGGAACTTCTCTTTTAATATAGTCAATTTATGGTTTTTTTAAGCTTACTATGCATCATTATAACGTGAGAAAGAGGGAAAAAAATTAGGGAAGATACACTTACAGCTGGAGAGGTTGCTGATGACAAAGAAAATATTCTATATTCAGGTTCAAACTTCCTTGAGCACTTTAGGCTAAAAAAAGAAAGATTGAAAACAAGGTTTACTTGTACTACATGATTAAATTACATGAACATGTTACAAGATAATGTACATATATGAAACAATACTTCATAAGAACATTCAGCTAAACATTCAGAAAAATACCAGTGAATGATCCAAATACAAAGAAAGGTCAAATAGTCACAAGAAAAAAAAAATGAAAAAATAATGGCTCTAATCCAAGCTCAAATCGACCTTAATCCGCTCTTCTTTCATAAATGTCAAACTGGCCATTGATGGCATACCAATAGATGGAGCATATTTTAAAGATAATTCATCTGAATGGAAGCTATAACATTCACATCTTGATCAATAAGGTGCATCCCATTCCAAATTTTCAGCATTGAAAAACTGGACACTTCCCAGTTAAAACTTTGGGGCATTCACATACATACCAACCGATTCTTATGTATTTACATATCTAAAATTTTTACATTTATACCACATAAATCTTTGATATCACATTAAAATACCCCCCATTCTAACTTTTAAATTGTGAAATACACCTTTTCATGCATAGAGAAGGTGGAATGTATGTAAAAATTGAGATTTAGGGGTTAGATATGAAAATACAAAAGAATTGAGTGGTATGTATGAAAATCTTCCAAGTTTATTTGCATCAGATATTTGTAAACCTATTCCCTCTGTAGGTATGATTGTATAAAAAGACTATTGAGTCACAAGTTATTATTCCATCATTAAAGAAGATGAAGAGTGCCCCAAGGCTTAAAGCATCCCAAATGCGGGTCAAGCAACCTTTTCTTAATAAAATGCACAAGAAGGATTAACCAATTGCTGATCTGCATTAGATGAAGAAGACTTGATTCATTCCAACATTGGTGGAATATATTCTACTTTCATGTTTAGAAACCTTAAAAATAGCTTTAACCGCAAGTTCTTTTATCCGGTTAATAAGGACTTCGGATTAAACCACTTATTCTCTTTGCATAGGGAAGTTGGAATGTATGTAAAAATTGAGGTTTAGGGGTTACATATGTAAATATATAAGAATTGAGTGGTATGTATGAAAATCTTCCAAGTTCTTTTGCATCAGAAATGTTGATAAAACTTTGCATTGATCATATCTTACAATTAAAATGAAAGCAAGATAAATTGCAGTCATACCTTTTTTTTTAAACAATGCAACATTACCTAAGCTGAAAATTCTCAAAAACTCTCAGAACCCACATAGAGCCCATCATATGTCCCTTTCTAAGTGAAAGGAACTCTATTTAAACGTGCAAAGTTTTGACAATCCTGGCTAAAACCCATGACATTCCTATTTCTGTTATGGTTGATTTTCCCCAACTTGCCCAACCACTCCTGTCCCTCCCCAAATCACAAAAAGCTCAACCGTTCTCTCGAGTTTGTGTATGATGCTTGTAGCATCTTGTTAGCAGCAGAATTGTGGTCCCAAACGGCTGGATATCCATTTGGGTTTTTTAATATGATGCTTGTAGCATCTAATAAGTGAAATACATCCATTCATAAATGGGTTTTTCTGTTATGGTTGCTTCTCCCCAAACTTTCCTCTCCCTCCCCAAATTACATAAGAGATGAGCTCATACAATAATAACACAGTAAAGATATCACAATTGTTGATTTTTAATAAGTGAAAAACATCCATTCATGAATGAGTTTTTCTGTTAATGTTCTTCTCTGCTAAGAAAAAATAATAATAGATTTTGCCACAGAAAGAATTCTGGAAGAATCATAACACACTAGAACCTCATGCTACTCAACTTGATACTTATGGGGACTAAATTGTTTAGTGAAATCATAGCCAACTGATCCCTACAAAGAATTCTTCATAAGTTCTAGAGTAAATCCTATTTCATTCTGCCATGTAGATACAAAGCATATAAAAAGCTTAGCAGAATTGCTCCCATCCTAACATAATATCATTGTATAATTACCACTATAACTGGAGCAGCAAAGAAAGCTGTTCTGAGAAATTCCTCACATGTTTCTGTCAGCATAAAGCTATAACCAAACTTTTGAATAATGAAAACAATCCAACATAATGCACACTTTAGATAAAAAATTCTTTGAACCAATGCACAACCAACACAACAACCTTCTCAAAAAGGAGAGGGGCAAAAAGAAGAGGGTGAGGATTAAAAAAAAAACAAATGATACTCGAATTCATCAATTAAAAAAGAAAAATGAGGGACATAAACCTCATGCATAGAAGCTTTAACTACTACACTGCATAAGAGAAAAAGAATGAGGGGCATAAACCTCGCAGTGTACGAAGGAAGCAACGGGTGATTTCGAGGTAACGCAGAGGAAGAAGCTAGGGAGGCTTAGCGAGACGCTAGGGCAGAGTAGTAATGCGATGCGCTTGGGAGTGCGGGGCACCCTTGGTATTATTAGATGAATAACGTGAGCCGCAATGCGATCCCACAGCCCCAGGGTTTGTTTGGGGACAGGTTATAAGTGCGGGCAGCGTTTTCAAAATGTCATCATACCGTTTGATTCGTATTTTTGTCAGTTTATCCAAAATTGCGGGCCGCATTTCAGGATAAACAGCTTATTCTGAAACACACAAGCTGCCCCAAACAGACCCTAATTCAATGACAGGCAGCCACGAACACGGGATTCCAAAAGAAAAAAATTGTAAGTTTGGGCCCACGACACACGAATGCGGGAAAAATTTGTCAGCTTACCCCAAACAGACCCTTGGTGTCGGCAAACATGCCTTCTAATGCGCATTTCCGCATTCAAGAAAAAATTTCTACTTATTTATTTCTTATCGTGTGGGGTTCATCATCTTTGTATTCATTTAATTTTAAATTAATGTGACTAGAGTTTTAGTTTTGAAATGAAATTCTCCACTCTAAGAATCATTATTGTACCACTTTATGAAAGTAAAATTTATATGCCTCCTGATGCTTGTTTATGTACTGACTTATAATAATATTACTTTTTCAAATGCTTGTTATCGGCTTTGCAGCCTGCATATGCATATGCAGTACAAAATACACATTCCAACTTTGATGAGAAAAATATATAGTAACAAAAGGATGTGTATGTACACACATTATACGCGCGCGCACACATTACATTCACTGCTTTTAAACTAACATTCACTTTCACATACATCTATCAAACCAAATAGACTATAACCACCTTAAAATTTCGGCACATGATACTAACTTCCAAGCAACGAAAGGAGCCCATAAAAGCAGCATTTAATGCTAATCAGCTTAACAGAATATTTTAAAACTAATTTTCACCACATTAGATCCCAATAAAGTCAAAATTTTCCTTCCGATAATTTCAACACCAATTCAATCTCTTTCCTTCATTTAAACTTCAAACATTCTGCACATTATTTGAAGCGCTAAAAGCAAAGATTTCAGAACTAAAATTATACTAACTACATCGAAGGAGCACATATAACATAAGAAGATCAATAATCAGTAAATATAATTTAAAAGGGTGATGTTACAAGCATAATTTCAACAAGATGGCAAGTACTTGTAAGCATCAGAGAGCAAATTCAGCAGAGGAAATTGAAATTGCAGCAGAAACAGCCCTCTTCTTTCATTCTCCTCGAAATTTCCAATCCTCGGAACTTTTATCATGCTCACACCTTCACATCCAACTTTACATGTATAATTTCAAGCATTTTCTTCAATCTACACCACATGGTTAGGCCTACGGAAAATGATCTTTCTATATGGGGCTGACTTTCAAGGCCTGCAGATTTAAATTTTTTGAATCGGTCAAAAATTTAAACCTTCATGTTCACTTCAATAACACCCAAATTTTTAACATTATAACAGAAACATGACTGGTATTAAAATTTCTAAAACACAAATACCTTTTCATGCATATGTTTTGATGTGACGGTGATAGTAAAATGCTAAAGAAATATAAAAATTTAGGGGTTATATGTAAATGCATAAAAATTGAGTGGTATGTATGTAAATTCCCCAAATATTAATGGGGCATTTATTTAGGGGTAAATACATAAAAATTGAGTGGTATGTATGTAAATCCACCAAATATTAATGGGGCATTTACATACATACCACCCAATTCTCATGTATTTACACATCTAACAACTAAATTTTACTTATTACATTTATGCCACCCAAATCTTTTATAACACAAAAAATATCACTATTTTAACTTCTACAAAGTGAAATACAGTACAATATATGTAAAAATAAAAGTTTAGATGTTGGATATGTAAATACATAAGAATTCAGTGGTATGTAAATCTTCCAATATTAATTTGGTTTCAGCAATAAAGCTCAATAATACTTGAATAGAAAGAAATATGTTAAATGGTTTAAATTATAGCTTCTACATATATGCACCTATTTCACATAAGATTCATTAGACACGTGAGCAAAAATGGAAGCCATTTATCATAACAGTTGAAGAAAGTGGAGAAAATGACTGACCCTATTTTGAGAGTTAGTAACGGCTGTTCTCCACTGAGGATTAGGTGGGGCTGCTGGGCCGTCTCTTATGATAGTTATAACTCTTGATTGAGGCGGTTCCTCCGCAACATGGCGAGAAGGCATTTCTCGCATGGACCATAGCACGCAGCTTGATGGCACTGAAGAGCCTGGCAACAATTTTTGTAAAACACAAGTTATTTATTTACTAGACACCATAGTACATTGAACATAAGACTAATAGAAGATCAAAAGAATTTAATACGTTATAAGTCTTTATTACTCCTGTTTGTATAAAGACAATAATAATTGTTAGAATTCTACTACTTCATTCATAACAAAGAATTTAAGACACACAAATCAAGGCTTTTTTATAATGAATATATTTCTGTCTGACCCTCAGATTGCAAAACAAGTGCTTTCCTATAAGATCACAGGTCCTAATTATTTTTCCCTCCATTTTCTGATTTATTCCTATAAATATATCCCCTCTTGTACAAAGAATGAAATAAAATTCTTGAGTTTTTTTTTTTCTACAATATATATATATATATATATATATATATATATATATATATATATATATAATCATTTTTTTGTGGCATATAGTGAATTGAACAAAATCAGAGCCTCAAGCACTAGCATGCATGTAAAACTTGCCATGGAGCACATCTATGCTAGTGTTGGCCTGTATATAGAGCATAAACATATACCCAAAATGCAACATAGTTGGTTTATCTTTCAAGCTGGATACCGCCTAGTTATTGACACTACATGCATTCAGATGTACCATTGCTCAAACGACAATCATAAATGGCACTTAATAAAGATGGGAATTAAAGATAACATTAAAAAAATAGAGATAAGCGATGACATTATTTGTAGAGTTTATGATGGCCGATAAAAATGGAGGTACGCCATTAGGTGCATTGTAAGCATGGTTTAAAAAACCTGAACGAACTTACTGGTTCAAGCGGTTCGACTGTGAACCAGTCAGTGGTCCGGTTCTGGGTGGGCTAAAAACCATCCCTGTATTGGACCGGCTGGAATCGACTGAAACTAGTGGTCCAACCAGCCACCCGGCGAACCGTTCGCGGTTCCAGAGAACTGCCCGCTCACCCTTATTTGCGCAAAATTTTCAGGTTTTAAACCTATTTGGCTATTCCACTCATTTCCGCTCCCACTCTCCAATCCGGAACCCAATCCTCCCTTCTTTCGACCTTTTTGCCGCCGGTTCGCTGCCCCCTCGCCGGCGTCTCATCCGTAGCTCGGAGGTAAGTCTCTTCTTCCTTCTCTCACCTCTCCCATTCGCACATGGCAAGAAACGACTTAACATAGGGCGAAAAATTTATGAAATATATTTATTTCATCCAAAATTTTACCCGAAACCCTAGTTCCTTTCTGTTTGCAGTGGTTTATCTCGCTAATTAGGGCTTTATTTGGCTTCTTTCCTGTTTATAATGGTTTTCCATGCTAAGTAGGGCTTTATTAGTGTATTTGGCTTCTTTCCTGTTTGTAGTGGTCTTCCATGCTAATTAGGGTTTTATTTGGCTTCCTTTGAGGTATATATTGTATAAAATAGATATAGTTGGTAAGATGCAACGACCTTTTGTTTTAAATTTGATTGAAAAATGGATTGAGCCGGCTTTGATGCTATATTACTCTTTCATCGTCTTTTAGTTACTGATGGCGAATTACTGAATTAGTTTATTATAGTTGTTTAATTTCTTCATAAGAGTGCATGGCATCATATAATTTTCCTGAGCGGAAGATGGATCTGGCCACCTGAAGCCATGGCTACATGGAATTATTAGTTAGAAAGGCAACTTCAAAAGAGAAAAAATACTCCCTTATTTGAATAGTACATTGACAGATGTTTTTTTTTAATGTTAAACTTAAATCCCTCTAAATTTTAACAATTTGCCCATCATTGTAACAAACGTTTTTTTAATTTTATTTCTCAACATTTCATGGATCCACTAGATTTCTATCATCTATGTTGAATTTAATTAAGCTAGATGCTGTAATATTTGGATATGTATAAATCAACTAAATGATGAAATTATTTCATCTTCATGATTAGCTTTAATTTTTTTGAATTTATCTTAAGATGCCATTAATATTTCAAGTTTTCAGTCATCTTGAACTAAATTCATGAGTTAAAAATTCATATTCATCAATTATACATATGAAATTGCTAATAATAGGATGCAAGTTCTCTGCAATTATTATAGTTAAGTTAATTATGCAATTACCTCAAATTCTCAATCCTAGCTGTTTTTTTCATGTTTTGAAAAATATATAGTGATAATTTCTTGCATTTTATGGAATTAAAGATTAAATTAACATTGACATTCCATTTAAGATTATATATATGTTCAAGTAATCAACAGTGTTTGATCGCTGTTAACAATGTCTTTATGCTAAACATATGTATCAGATTTAAAGTAAATATTTTTTATTATGAGATCTTCCAAATTTGTATCTTTGTTATTCCAAGAATGGAGCCATCTGGAAGTCAACCTTATGTTTCTTCCTTTAAGGTCCCTAAAAAGTCTGCTCCGGGCGTGAAATTATTTTAGTTAAATTAAGACTTCTAATGGGAAGAAACAATTTAAATATTTACATTGTGGATTGATACATAAAGATAGAGGCATAAAGAGGATGAAACAACATCTTGCCAAGGTTAAGGGAAGTATTACGCCATGCAAGCAAATTCAATTTAATATTCGTCATCAAATGTTATAAAATTTGAAAATAATATCCCAAATAAAAAGAGACACAAGAAGAGAAAACAATATTCACCCATATGGTGAACATATTATTGAAGAAGAGAGATTCTTCTCCTTGTAAAGATCAATTGTTCATGATAAATGATTAAACAAAGGAAAAAGAAGGCTGGATGAGATTGTCAATTATTTTGCTCTTAGAATTAAGCTTGACTCACAACCATCCCTGAAAAGTGTGTTGGCATTTAAAGAGAATGTATGAAGGGCTGATATGACACTTGCTAGATGGATTTCTGATGATTTTTTCGCTTTTAACGCCTTAAAAAGATATGGATGCAATAGCTACAATTGGTCCTGGTTATTGTCGGTCAACTTTTTCGATAGATTTAAAAATATGAAATATGAAAATAATTTTTGAAATTTAATTTAATATAATAAATATATAGTTTGGGTTTTGAAAGTAGTATGTTTTAATTTTGAAAAAAAAAATGAGACCGAATGGATCTCATTAGTCCAATAATTTGCATAATCGTGTCTGACACCCTGAATACTACACATTCCAAGAGAAAAGTGTAGACCCCGATAATAGACCCAATCCTGCAAACTAAGAGATTTGTGACATTCATTTGGTATGCGAAGCTTTTATATATGACCGACAAATTCCCCTATTTAATACAAAGATTAAATAGGGTTTATTTTACCTGGATTCCAAGTTCCCTATAGAGGCAAGCCCCTATAGTTAATTACATCTCAAATGACTGGGGTCACTTGAAAAAACTCTCGATAATGATCAGTGGTTCTAGTCTTCAAGATTCCAAAGTTTAGGTTTTCACGGTAGGACGAGGAAAATCAAGTGGGAATGACTCAAATAGGAACAGTTATTTCAAGAGTCCAAATAAAAGAAAGGGTAGGGGATGTCATAGATCCTGAGGAGAATCCCCAGTGACTTCCCAAACTATCCTACTGTGTGGCTGTATTTTTAGAGATGATGTTATTTGAATGTTCAATCCTGCCAATTTTATTATTTGGGACTTACATTTGCATAATACCCGATTATGCAAATAGCCCACAGAGAAAGGAGGGTTTACGTCGTACCACACAACAACATCGGAACCTAAAGCGAGTTAGGACTTATGCGCGAGTTAGGACTTATGCTGCACAACATGGTTGTGCAGGGGCCTAAAAGAGGGTGAGGATTTACGTCGCTCTAGGCGAGCTACCTCGAAGTCCTATGGGTTGTTATTATGTTAAGAAGGGATAATGCTGAAGGAGATCTTGTTGCTCAATCTGAATTCCTCGTCGTGCTGCCCACAAAGTTGGCTCTAAGCTTCTGTCGTCGTGACAGCTCTAAGGTTTAAGTGTTTGAGTGGTGATTTGTGCTTCACAGTTTTGGTGTCAATGTTTGGTTTTGCATACAGAATAATCAAATTGCAGGTAAATAAAAGATACTTGAAAGGTAAACTGCAGTAAAGTGAAATGTTGTACATAAACTGTAAAAGCGTACCTGGGCATCTGCTACTGTTGTGCGATTAACGTTGCGAGCATAATATAATTTGCAGCAGAATTAAATAAACTTGCAAGAAAATTAAACAATGCGAGAAAACCCAACATAAAAGTCATAAAAATGAGTTGTAAAAATCACGAGCAAAAGAAACCTGTAACCACATATGATAGCTCAGGACTAGGTATAAGACATTGGTAAAAGAGGGGGGGCTCAGAGCTGGGCTGTATGCTTCCCGATCTTGAACAGGAGTCACCGACCCGACAATCTACAGAAGGTAGTTCTTAACCTCAATCCAAGTGACTAACCGTGGACCTTTATAAATTTTCATAGGAAGATTTTTCATGCAAAAGTTATTATTTAAGTCTTTTTATGAAGAGTTCTTTTAATCATGCAAAAGAAATTTTTGTTTTATCTTTATAAATATTTTATAAAGTCGTACAGTCCACAGATTAGTCACTCTAATCGTGCTAGAACTACTGACAACCTAAGAGTATCTGGGGCAACAATCCCACCAAGGGTCGGCGAATAGTATCATAGGTCCTTCCCTCTCCCTTATTGAAGGTCCTCGAGGTAGGAGATACTATTCTAATAATTCCACTTCGTATCCCTCGTTTAAGCACACATAAGCATTGTCGTCATCGCCCTCGCCACTTAGACCCTAAACTTGTCCTAGTCCGATGATCCATATGTGGCATTAACAAATTTCCCCAATTGCCAGGAGGATTTGAGTGCAATAGTCCAAGCTCAAATCCCGATGCACTAGGTTTTATTGTAGGTTAAGTCATTATGAGAATTTCACTGGTGATTTAATTAAGGAAGCATGAACTACGCCTCGGTGCATCCTGGTGTCTAGTGTCTTGATCAGTTTGTGAATCAGGGTCAAGTGTCAAGTTTAATTGTGCATTTAAGGATTAGGTGAATGAACTCTTACCTAGGGTATGCTCCTAAAACCTTGGGAGGTTACACTGCAGAGATTAGGTAGA
>NEWO01000175.1:712017-794650 GCA_003013225.1 Phalaenopsis aphrodite
TCTAGAAGTCTATGTTTTAACTTGTGTTTAAAGTGATTTAAGGCATTTGACCCTCAAATAAGTGTTTTCCAATTAATTAAATCAGAAGTTCCCATTTTTTGACTTAACCATTTAAAAAAAAAAAAAAAGAAAGGACAAGGCCGGCCCACTTCCGAAACTAGCAAAGCCAAAGCGGGGAAAGATCAAGTGAATCGGCCTAAAAAAAAAAGGTTTAAATTCTTTCAATGTTGTAATTAAATCGACCCTCAAGATGAGTGTTTAAATCTACTCCAAGACAATGTTTTGAGCGGCCCAAAATAACAACTTTTAAAGTTTTCAAATCAACACTTTTAAAAGCCTCAAACACCACATTTAAAATGCTTCAAACAACAATTTTAAAATTCTCAAATAGCTCTCATATAAGCCCAAAACACTAATTTTAAATGTTACAAAATTAGCAAGAAAAACTAGCCCAAAACAGTGACAAAGTCTCCCTTTAAAAAAATATATTTAAAGCTCCGAAAACTGCAGCAAAACCTGTCTGAACCAATCCCGAAAATAACCCCTAAACATCACTTGTATAGCTTCCTAGGAACCCAAACAACAATTTGAAAGATCAAACAACACTTTTATGGCCTGCTACAAACTCAAACAGCAATTATATAACTCTTCAAAAAGTACTTTTAAGCCTTTCAAAATAGTGACAACCTCTCCAACTAGGTATAGTTCATTTTTACAATTCCAAACGACAACCTATAGTTTTCAACGACTCCAAAGAGTCATTTTTGCAATTCTGAATAGCAACCTATAACTCAAAATGATTCAATATAAAGGTTTAAATCATGTGATTGTTTCAATGATAACAGTGCTTGGTTTCAACACAAGAGCAAAAGCTATAACACATCCAAATGTAGATCTATGAACAACAACTTTCAACTTTTCACATTAACATGAATGATAAAACAGTGGATAGTTCTCAAAGCAAGAAGGTTGCATTAAATTGTGAAGTGTTAGTAAGCAATCA
Organism: Phalaenopsis aphrodite; assembly: GCA_003013225.1. NCBI lineage: Eukaryota > Viridiplantae > Streptophyta > Magnoliopsida > Asparagales > Orchidaceae > Phalaenopsis > Phalaenopsis aphrodite. Next base: position 713,021 of record NEWO01000175.1, read on the forward strand.
TTGTAATGTTTATACCATTAGCAGCGGCTAAAAAGATAGATTTTAGAATAACGTAATTACAGAAAAATGTGAACTCTTCTAAAGTGCTCTAGAAATGATAATCAACGGTTAAAATCAAGTAACAATGAACATATAACAGACAAAATTTTAATGTCATTCAGAAGTACGCTCCTTAGATGCACAAGATTTTCTGTGGTGTATAATTCAAATATATCATGCCTTGAAACAAGTCTGGTGACGTCAAATAGGATTGGAAGGGAATAACATAAATCTTATCTTGAAGTCACTATTATGATTAAGCTCATCAAATTTCAACTCAAAAATTCTCAAATAAAAAAAATCGCAGTCGAAAGGAGCAAATAACTGGAGGCTCGAACAAGTTATCCTGCTCAAAATCCTACTCCCAAAACCTCAACAAAATTTAATATATTATTTCCAACAAACAGATTTATCTCAATAAATGTTTTCTGATAGGATCGGAACAAAAGGAGCAGAGGCGAGCGGGAGATGGGAGCTCGGTTCGCAGCGTTGAGTCGCAGAGGAGAGCCAGCGAGCGGAGAAGGAGTGGGATCGAGGGAGCGCGACCTTCGGTTCAGGGAGGAGCAACGTCGAGCTGCTGTTTGGCGTGAGAAGGAAGAGCGGAGCGAAGGTTTCGGCGTAGCAAAGGATCGAGCAGAGAAAGCTCGGGAGAGGGAGATCGGGCGAGATCTTCAGCGCAGAGAAGGAGAGGCGAGCGAAGCTTCGGTACAGGAGTATGCGAACTTCGGTTCGTAGAGGAGTGCGGGGGTTCTGTTCGCAGAGAGCAGGCGATCTTCGATCGGGCGAGATCTTCAGCGCAGAGAAGGAGAGGCGAGCGAAGACTTCGATCGAGCGCGGGAGACCAGCAAGAGCTTCGATCAGGGAGGCAGAGGCCAGCGTCGATGCAGAGAGGCGAAACAAGGACTGACTTCGATGTAGAGAGGCGAGACAAGGCGGGCTCCTTGCCGAAGAGGAGGGAGTTGAGACTGAGAGACAAGGGTCTCGATCTGTGAAGGAGGGGTACAGGATCGAGAGCGTGAGAAGGAACAGAATCGTATCTCTCCCGAGGAAGAAGCCGACGTTCTTTTTTGAATAGGAGTGGGCTGAATTAATCCAAGGAGCCGTTACATTGACAGGGAATTGAAAGACTTCCTTTCAAATGAAAATATTTAATGGGGAATTAAATATTTCATCTGAAATTTGAAATTTGAAATTCAAATTACTTAACTCTTGTTCAGGCTCGAGTCCAGTCTAAATCGAATCCGAGTTGAACATGAGTTGAGTCCGGGCCCGTTCCCGTTAAAAAAAAAACGTGCATCGATTTTCGTGGGATATGTATGCGCGCGTAACCCCGGCAATATGAGTGTCTTTTCTAGCTAAAGTTGACGTTCCGAACGGACGAGTTCGCCGACGGGCGAGTCGATTCAAGTCAATGTCGTGTGTGATGCAGTGATTGCGTGAATTGCAGCGTTCGCGAGTAATCGAGTCACAAAGGGTTCACCTAAGGGTGTTTGATCCTATAGGAACTCATTTCCGGGCCCTCTACATGTTGATCCTTAGCCCTTGCAACTAGAAGTTGAGTGCTTAGAACCACTCATGCAAGTTCTTCACAAAAATGAGTCAAGAAGTGACTTGAAGTTCTACGGGAGGTGGGTTCCGTTGCTAGTCCGCTAGGATAGTCAATAAGAACTCCTAAAGCTAGATCCTAAGTTCTAAGATTAGGAGACTAAGACCTCACTAAAAATGAGGTCAACAGTTATCAATTATCTTCATACTATCAAATGAGAATTAATTTACTCAGAGATTGCAACGAAGAATGTATGCCACTCAATCATTCTTATAGACTTTGTTGAAAGGAAAGTGGATGTACTTTGATGGCTGATGGATAGACAACATGAAGAACATAAAATTGATAAATTTTTTAGTTTATTATCCTAGAGGTATATGTTTTTTTAAAATCTATTGATGCTTCTGCTATCACGAAAGATGCAACAACATGGTGTTCTTTATTTGTTGAGTGGAAAATATCATTCAAGTTGTGATTGATAATGAAGCAAACTACAAAAAAGCAAGAGATTTATTACATGAAAAGTATGGTAAGATCTATTGGTCTCCTTGTGCTGCACATTGCTTGAATTGAATCTTAAAGGAAATTGGTTGTATGCTTCATATGTTGGAGATTGCTAAATGTGCATCGAATGTAACAATATTTATTTATAATCATACTTTTATATTATCTTGGTTGACAAAAAGGCCAGGTTGGATAAAAGTGTATCTCGGAGTAACTCGCTTTACAACAACTTTTATTACTTTGAAAAGTGTTTATGAACATAAACATGATTTGCAAGCACTTGTTACAAATAAGTCATAATCAAAATTGACAAAAAACAACTAAAGGAAAAGATGCATGCTCTATTATGTTGGATAGCAAGTTTTGGAATGATTGCCTATTTATGTCAAAAATATTTGCGCCGCTTATAAGGGCATTACGAAGAGTTGATGTATATAAGAAACCATAACTTGGGTATGTTTATGATGGAATGTATAGAGCCCAAAAAGCAAATAAAAACATATCCAGAAATGTAAAGAAGTTATAAAAGCCATACACAAGCATCATTAAGAGGAGATAGGATGGTCAACTTCGTCAACGAATTCACTTTGCTGAATTTTTTTTGAATCCAAACTTTCAGTATGATTTTTAATATTATTGTCAAAAACCGAGGTGATGCAAGTTTAGCTGAAATTATTGGAAACAAGGATGTATGTGCAAAGCCTACATCGGGAAATAAAGGAAATTTAACTTTTTTGAGATAAATTGGAAAGCTTTGGAAAGCCGATTGCTCTATCTATGGAAAAAGAAATGCAAGTAGGTAAGTTCTCAACTATTAATAGTGAAATCTATTTCTAAATTTGCATTTAATGAAATTTATTTTTATTTATGCATCTTCTTAAAGTAAATCATAATTAATATTTTACAAATGAATTGAGGAAGATGTTTGGTTCTAGTGCTTCAAATTTACAAAAGTTGGCTATTTGTATTCTTAGCCAAACTTCTTATTCATCTGGATGTGAAAGAAACTGCAGTGTTTTTGGCAGATTCATACAAAATGAATAAATCATTTACAGCATCAAAAACTAAATGATTTAGTATATGTTTGATACAATCTTAATTTGAAGAATGGGTATGCTTGCTAATATTATTGTTTTTATATTTATTTTTTTGGTTTTAACTGTGAATATATTTTATGAAATTTGTGTATGTGATGAACTCCAGAAAGAGAAATTATGATCCATTGGATTATACAAGCATTGAAGCCATAGGTTTTTGGATTGTTGAAGATGAATGTTCTCCAGAACTTAATTATGATGATTTGAAAAAATAAAATATACAAAGATGATGCAAGAAACTAATAGACAAACAAACAGTAAGTTTTAAATTCTATTTGTTCATTTTGATGAAAAATATTATTCTATAAATTTTATTTATGGATACAGCTAAATTTATTGACGGTACAAATAAAGTAATTAACATGTGAATTTAGATGCTTTTGGGGAGATGAACTTTAGGGAAGTGGCTTTTGAGGATGAAATTTTTTAAGATGCAACATTTAAGGAAAGACCATAAATATGCTTGATATCAATTTTGTTTTTGAATGTTTCCTTTTTTTAGACAAATTTTGGGAGTTCTATTTTATTCTTTTAGTACTTTTTGAGAGACACTGTCATTGCCGGTCCCAAGCCCGAATGTGAAAAGTGGAGGGTTGTGTTGGGTGGTCGACAACTAACGCAAAACTTGTCGAAAAAAAATCATGACATGAATTCTTTTGATCGTTGTGTAAGTGTTAGGGCGTCTCTTGAAAGCGACGCGTTGTATAGCCTGAATATAGTGAAAAGTGTGCAAGGGCCGCTACACCTACGCCCGGGTGTAGTGTCAAATAAGCAAGGATTCCCACATTACGGGCGAATGCAGGTAAAGAAGTTAAGTCATGAAACTAATATTATGATAGGATCTTGGAATATAGGAACTCTCAACGATAAATTAATGGAATTAGTTGATATTATGATTCATAGGAAAATTAATATCCTATGTATTCAAGAAACTAAATGAGTTGGAGAAAAGACTAAGGAGATTGATAATTTAGGTTTTAAACTTTGGTATTCTGGTAAGAGTCGCACTAAAAATGATGTAAGTGTAAATATAGATAAGAGTGTTGACCTCATTTTTAGTGAGGTCTTAGTCTCCTACTCCCAGAACTCATGATCTAGGATTAAGAGTTCTTTGTTGACCATCCTAACGGACTAGTAATGGAACCCACCTCCCATAGAACTTTGAGTCACATCTTGACTCATTTTTGTGCAGACCTCGCATGAGTAGTCCCAAACACTCGATTTTAGTTGCAAGGGCTAAGGACTAACATGTAGAGGGCCCGAAAATGAGTTTTCATAGGATCAAACGGCCATAGGTGAACCTGCCATGACTCGAATAATCGCAAACGACGCAATTCACGCAATCACTGCACCACACACGATTTTGACTTGATTTGACTTACCCACCGGTGAATTTGTCTGGACGACCACGGATGACGAAACGGACCACATCAACGCGTCCGGAACATCAACTTTGGCTAGAAAGGACACCCATACTGCTAGGGTTACGCGCGCAAGCAAATGACACGGAAATTGATGCATTTTTTTAGTGGGCCCGGGCTGAACCCAGGTTCAACTCGAGTTTGACTTGGGCTGAATATGGCTTAAGCCCGGGCTAATTACTTCAACCCACAGATTTCAAATTTCAAATATATCATTTAATTACACCATAATCTGATATAATGAAGATTAATTCTTTTCCAATTAAGCCTCCTCCGCGCAAGGAAGGTATTCAATTTCCCGCCAAAGCTCTCAAGTAATGACTCGCTCATCTTCGGCTATACAAATTAGCCACGTATCTTCCCTGCAGAGGAATTCCAGATTCGATCATTCCTTCCGCATCGAAGCACGCTTGCTAGATCCCATCTCTGCACTTCGCCTCTTCCTCTCGCCCGCTTCCTTTGGCACTAGAGTCCCCCGCTCGACTCCCGATCTCCCACGCTCGCCTGCTCGATCCCGATCTCCCGCGCTCGCCCGCTCGACTCTCGATCTCCCGCACTTGCCTGCTCGATCCCGATCTCCAGCACTCGCCTGCTCACCTCTTTCCTGCATCGAAGAAGCTCGCTCCCTGCTCGATCCCGATCTCCCGCACTCGTCTCATTGATCCCGATCTCCCGCGCTCCCCTGCTCGCCTCTTCCCTGTATCGAAGAAGCTCGACTCCCTCTGCCGATTGAAGCTCCTGCTCACCTCCCTCAGCTTCCCATTTTCGACCGAAGCACCCTCACACTCACCTCCTCACGCAGAAGCTTTTCCTGCATCCTCTACTACAGTCCCAGGTTTGTGCCCCTTATATAAGTCTTATCCTGAATCTAATAATCAGCTGACTGTTTGAGATATTCCTTCATACAGATTAAACTCATCATCACCATTATCCTTATACTAATTGCTTTGATTGGTTTTATGAGCTTCCCTTACCTTTGAATCTTGAACGTGGATTTTTTTTTAAGAAAGAAAAGAAGATGGATTAAAACGTGATTATCACAGTTAGAGAGTTCCTTGCTATGTGAGCTATTCACTGTTTTACATCATCATGAATAAGGAATTATTTTGTGTGTAAAAGTGGTTATATAAAATTGTTATTCATGATTATTTTATGCAAATCTGAAAAGAACGTTAACATAGAAAATCCCGGATGAATTTAAACACCAAATCTATTTATAGTTTGCTGAAGTTGGAGTCTACGGCTGAGCTAGCATTCAGTCGTTGGATTCATTTTTAATTGTTGAATGTACTCTTGCCTCATAATTACATGCATGAAATTGCTTTGAAAGGATTGAACATTTAATTGAGCACCTGCTTAAAGTTGTATCCAATTGTTAAAGGTTTTAATTAGTTTATGCTTATTTGGGAAGCATCAATCAATTTTCTTTCTGCTTCATGATTCAGATATTTTGAGAAACAATGAAGCTAGCTTTACATTGCTTTATGATTTTTGGAATTGGGAAGTTGTTGCCAACTTTGCATTGTTTTGCAATTTAGACTTAAGGAAAGTTTAAGTGCACACCACTCAATCTTTGTGCATTTACATGAAAATGTGTATTTCAACCTTTTAAGGATAGAATCACGATATTTTGATGCAATATAAAAGATTTGGGTGGTATAAAAGTAAGAATTGAAGTTTAGTTTTGAGATATGTTAACGCATAGGAATTGTGGGGTTTGCATGCAAATCTTTATTAGATTCTTCTTGGTCAGTTTCTCGGTATTATCGTTGTTTTTGAAGAAAAATTGGGACGTCGTTCTAAGTTGACATTTTTACTGTTTTGCCTCGACTTTTTCACCGTTTGGATACTATAAATTGCTGGTTTCGGAGGCTTTATATGCCACCCGGGTGTTGATTCATTTACTGTTCTTGAGGGGCTTTGTGCCTCATTTAAATGTTGATTTTGGGGGACTTTACTGGCTGTTTTAATGTTGTTTAGAGAATAATTAAATGATGTTTTAAGACAGCTTTGGGCTGATTTGCTAGTCTTGGATCCTTTATGCACCATTTTAGAGAGGTTTTGGGCATCATTTAAGCAATGATTTACATGCTGATTTGAAATATTTAAATGTAATTTTGGGCCGACCAAAACACTGTCTTGGAATAGATTTAAACACTCTTCTTGAGAGCCAATTTAGTTACAATTTTGAAAAAATTTGAATGTTTTTAGGCCGATTCACTTATTGTTTTCCCCATTTTTTTTTGCTTTACTAGTTTTGGAAATGGGTCGGTCTCCTCCTTTTGTTTTATTTATTTTTAAGTGGTTAAGTCGAAAAGTGGGAGTTTCTGATTTAATTATTTGGAAGACACTTAGAAATATTTGAAGATTAGTTGAAAAAACATTTAATTGGGGGGTATAACACTTTAAATCACTTTAAGCACAAGTTAAAGTGTAGGCTTCCTAGATTTTAGGAGCACGCCCTAGGCGAAAGCCCATCTAACTAATACTCAGCATGGTCTTCCTAGATTTTAGGAGCACACCCTAGGTGAGAGTCCATCCACCTAATTCTAAGCACAGACATCCTAGATTTTAGGAGCACACCCTAGGTGATAATCCATCCACCTAACTCAGTGTAGACCTCCTAAATTTTAGGAGCACACCCTAGGTGAGAGTTCATCCACATAATTCTCACCATTGACTTCCTAGATTTTAGGAGCACACCCTAGGTAAGCGTTCATTCACCTAATTTTTGAATAAATAACGAAACTTGACACTTGACCTGATTCACAAATTGATCAAGACACTAGACACCAGGATGCACAGAGATGTAGTTCATGCTTCCTTAATTAAATCAACAGTGAAATTCTCATAATGACTTAACCAACAATGAAACCCAGTGCATTGGGATTTGAGTTTGAATATTACACTCAAATCCTCCTAACAATTGGGGAAATTTCTTAACGCCACATATGGATCATCAGACTAGGATAAGTCTAGTGTCTAGGTGGCGAGGGCGATGACGCGTTGTTTATGTGTGCTTAAACGAGGGATACGAAGTAAGATTATTAGAATAGTATCTCCTACCTCAAGGATCTTCTATAAGAGAGAGGAAAGGATCGATGATGCTATTTGCCGACCCTTTGTGGAATTGTTGTCTCCGACACTCTTAGGTTGTCAGTAGTTCTAGCACGATTAAAGTGACTAACCTGTGGACTACATGGTTTTACAAAATATTTACAAATCTAAAATAAGAATTTCTTTTGCATGTTAAAAAGAACTCTACATAAAAAAAAACTTAAACAACAGCTTTTGCATGAAAATCAAATAATTTTTCTATGAAAATTTATAAAAGTCCATGGTTAGTCATTTAGATTGGGGTTAAGAACTACCTCTTGTAGACTGTCGAGTTGACAACTCTTACTTAAGGTCGGGAAGCACACAGCCCAGCTCTGAGCCCCCACTTTTACCAATATCTTATACCCAGTCCTGATCTGTCATATGTGGTTACATGTTTCTTTTGCTTGTGATTTCTACTACTCGTTTTTTTATGACTTTCATGCTGGGTTTTCTTGTCTTATTTATTTTTCTTGCAAGTATGTTTAAATATACTGCAAATCATACTATAATCACAATATTAATCGCACAATAGTAGCAGATGCTCAGGTACGTTTTTACAGTTTATCTACAGCATTTTACTTTACTACATTTTACCTTTCAAGTACTTTTTATTTACCTGCAATTTGACTACTCTGCATGTAAAACCAGAACTGAAACCAAAACCGAAACAAAACAAAACCAAACATTGACACCAAAACTATGAAACATAAACTACTAATCTCAAGCACTTAAACCCTGGAGTTGTCACGATGATAGCAGCTTCGAGCCAACTTTGTGGGCAGCACGACGAGGAATTCAGACCGAGCAGCAAGAGGATCTTCTTCAGCATTATTCCTTCCTAGTATAATAACAACCCGTAGGACTTCGAGGTAGCTCGTCTAGCGCGACGTAAATCCTCACTCCCTTTTTAGGCTCTTATCCAACCATGTTGTGCAGTATAAGTCCTAACCCACCTTAGGTTCCGAGGCTATCGTGTGACACGACGTAAAACCTTTTATCTCTGTGGGCTATTTGCATAATCGGATATTATGCAAATGTAAGTCTCAAATAATAAAATTGGCAGGATTGAACAATTGAATAACATCATCTCTAAAAATGCAGCCACACAGTAAAATAGTTTGAGAAGTCATTAAGGGTTCTCCTCAGAATCTATAACATCCCCTACCTTTTTTTTTCTTTGGACTCCTGAAATAACTGTTCTTATTTGAGTCACTTTCACTTGTTTTTTCATGTCCTACCATGAAAAACTAAACTTTGAAATTTTGAAGACTAATACCTCTGATCATTATCGAGAGTTTTCTCAAGTGACCCCATTCATTTAAGATATAATTAACTATAGGGGCTTGCCTTTATAGGAAACTTAGAACCCAGGTAAAATAAACCTTATTTAATCTTTGAATTAGATAGGGGAACTTGTCGGTCATACATAAAAGTTTCGCAGACCAAACAAATGTCACAAATCTATTAGTTTGCAGGATTGAGTCTATAGCCGACGTCTATACTTATCTTTCGGGAGGGTGTAGTATTCGCGATATCAGGCACTATTATGCAAATTATTGGACGAATGAGATTCATTTGGTCTCATTTTTCAACAAATTAAAACATACTACTTTCAAAACCCAAACTATATACTTTATAATTAAATTAAATTTCAAATGAAATCAAATCAAAAAAGTTGACCGACAAAGAGTTTGAATGATAATATTGTAAAAATTAATAGAATTGGAGATAAAATTATAGCCCTTAAGATTATCATCAATACTAAGATTTTTAAAATTATTAGTGCTTATGCTCCTCAAGTAGATTTAGATACAAAGTCTAAAGATAAATTTTGGAATGACTTAGAAGACTTAATACAAATGATACCCCATGAAGAAAGAATTTTTATTGGAGGAGATTTAAACGGACATGTCGGTAGAGAGGTAGAAAACTTCAGAAATACTCATGGTGGCTACGGTTTTGGAGCAACTAATAAAGAACGTAGAGTTATTTTAAATTTTGCTTTAGCATATGATTTTGTTATTACTAATACTTTATTCAAGGAAAGAGATGAGCATCTTATTACTTATAAGAGTAAATCTAATAAAACACAAATTGATTATTTTCTTATGAGAAGAAGAGATCGTGGAGATTGTAAAAATTGTATGGTCATTCATAGTGAGAATTTAAATACCCAACATCGTTTATTAGTTCTAGATTTTAAGATGAAGAGTTGTAAAACAAAGAATACTAAGACTCATCATCGTAGAATTAGGGGAACCTAAAAGATACAAATAAATTTATTTTTATGAGTAAAATTCAAGATTTCAAAATTTGGGATGTTCATGAATAAGCAAATGTTATATGGGATAATGTAACAAATACCATTAAACAAATAACAAAAGATGAGTTTGGAGAATCTAAAGAAAGTTTTTATAAATAAAAATAGTTGTTGGTGAAATAATATTGTGCAAGAAAAGATAAAATATAAGAAGTAATGTTATAAAAATTGGATTAAATGTAAAAGCTTAGAGAACTGAGAAAAATATCAAACGACCCGCAAGAAGTCTAAAAGAACAAATTGTGACGTTAAAAATTCAACTTTTAATGATCTTTATAATAGAGTAGATACTAAGAAGGTGAAAAATATATGCGTAAACTAGCCAAACAAAGAGAAAATAAAGGTAAAAATTTAACTCAAGTAAAGCGTATTAAAGATGAAAATTAAAAAGTACTTTTCTTAGAAAAAGATATTCAACATAGGTGGGTGAGTTATTTTGATAAACTTTTTAATGAAGTTTCCGAAAATATGATCGACCTTAGTGATCTTAATATCGTGAATAATAATAAAACGTTTCATTTTTATCGTCACATTAGTAAAAAACAAGTTGATCAGGCTTTAAAGAAAACCAAGGGTGGAAAGTCTGCAGGACCTGATGATATCCCAATTGAAGTGTGGAAATATTTAGTAGATTTGGGAGTTTCTTGGCTTACTAAACTCTTTAATATTATTTTAAAAACTAAAAAGATGCCCGAGGAGTGGAGGAAGAGTATTTTGGTCCCCATTTTTAACAATAACGGGGATGCATAAGAGTATGCAAATCATAGAGGAATTAAGTTGATGTGTCATACTTTAAAGTTATGGAAGAGGGTAATTGAACATAGGTTAAGACGCATTACAAAGATTTCTCATAATCAATTTGAATTTATGTCGGGCAAGTCTACTATGGAAGCTATACATTTATTTCTCATAATCAATTTGAATTTTGAATTTATGTCGGGAGAATCTACATTTGATTTTTATTGATTTAGAAAAAGCTTACGATAAGGTTCCAAGAGATATCCTTTGGAGAGTTCTTGAGAAGAAAGGCGTTGATACGACTTATATTCAAGTCATTAAAGATATGTATACTAGAGTTGTTACTTGTGTTCAAACTGAAGGAGAATTGACCAAATATTTTCCTATTTCTGTTGGATTACATCAGGGATCGACTTTAAGCCCATATGTTTTTGCTTTAGTTATGGATGGTCTTACAGGACATCTACAGGAGGATGTACCTTGGATAAAATGAGAGAAAAAGCCCAGAAAAAACTTGAATTATGGAGGTCTACACTGGAGTCTAAAGGCTTTCATTTAAGTAGAATTAAAACTGAATACATGGAATGTAATTTTAGTAGTAGTAGCGCTAGTGACAGAAGTGTGACTTTGGGTGATCAAATTATTAAAAGGTGTGAACGATTTAGATATCTTGGGTCCGTTGTTCAAAATGATGGTAATATAGATGGGGATATTAATAATAGAATTCAAGTTGGTTGGTTGAAGTGGAGGAATGCTTCAGGCCTTTTGTGTGATAGAAAAGTATTTATTAGATTGAAAGGAAAATTTTATAAGACGATGGTGAGACCTACAATGCTCTATAGCGCTGAATGTTGGCCTTTAAAATAAAAGCATAATAATAAGTTAAGTGTTGCCGAGATAAGAATGATTAGGTGGATGAGTGACTTTACACTTAAAGACAAAATGCGAAATGAATATATCCGTGATATGGTTGGTATAGCTCCTGTGACAGACAAAATTAGAGAAAGTCGTCTTAGATGGTTTGGTCACATTAAACGTCGACCGTCTGATAATCCGATTAGGAGAGTAAATGTTTTAGATTCGACTTGTGTTAAGAAAGGCAGAGGTAGACCTAGGAATACTTGACCTTATTGTATAAACAATGATCTTAATTTACTATAACTAAATGAAAATATGACACTAAATAGGACGCAATGGAGAAAATGGATTCATGTAACCGACCCCACGCAGTGGGATTAAGGCTTTGTTGTTGTAGTAGTACTTCTTCAGAGACATTTGTTGGAGTAATAACATACATGCATATTGATTTATTGTTGTTTTAATTTATAAGCACTTTTATTCATATTGAATGAGAGATATTTAATATTATTCTTTTATCTTTTATTTAGTTACAAATCTTTTTTATTGATGCTAACATTTTTTTTTTTATTTTTTATATTTTTTAGAGAAACAATTGATTAAAGTAGTGAAATGAAATAATTTTAGAAATCAACATTGTTATCCGTTACAAAGAAAATGTTAGTCATTTAAATGAGTTGTTCAAGTTCACATGATTTATATTTCATGCTATATTTTTTATACTACACATACTAAAAAATTATTAATTTATTAGGCCATTTAAGTTATATTTAAAAATTTTTTACATTTATGTTGTCACCTGGTTCAACCCCGATTTAACCGTTGAATTTTCGGTCCAGTTTTTTGAACCTTGATTGTAAGATTAGAGAAAAACATGTAAACATGATGCTGATTTTACAATATTATAATTAAATTGACGATTTATATGGATCCAAGAATAAAGGAATAAAAATTCTAAGCTGTGCAGAAAAAATAAGGATGTTAGCATAGATTTGTGACAAAAGTAGGAAGGATAACTTAATAAATAATTAAATGAGAAATATGAATGAAGTATAATTCATTGAAGATATTGTAGTAGAAAGTAGAATTAGGTGACTTTGAAATGCCTAGCAGAGTAGAGAGTAGAAGACACTGATTTACGCAAAATAGAACTTGTGCAAAATGATTTACGCAAAATAGAATTATCATAAAAATTGTCAATAAGAATAAATAAAGAATGAAGTTCACAAAGTCAGCTCCACGGAGTTAGAATGATACTAACAAGCTCCTAGTGAACACCAAAATGATCTTGTAGTCGACATCAAAATGCAATATAACACCCTATCTTTTTCAGCCCAAATTGATTCTCACAAATGATGCAACCAGTATTAAATGCTGCATAATTAGCCTTCTCATGCACTGAGATGTCATTGTTACAAGTCTTAAAATTATTTAACGATTCATAACCATAAAAAAGGTATATATATTTGGATGCTCATTCAGAACCTTGTTACCATTTCTATAGAGGTAAACAAAATCCATATAATGAAGATGATGGTATGCGTGATAAAATATTGGATCAGTAAGTTTGCAGTAAAGAATCTAGATAATATAAATAAAAACAAAATCTCTGTAAACGAATAAACACTTGAATAATGCAGGTTAATTTGAGTAAAAGTAACTTGCCTACAATAAAGTACAAACATACTAATACTGAACCGGTTATGTGGTTGAAATTATCATTATGTCCAAAAGAAAGCATCTGCAAGTAAAAGCAAGTCTACTTTACAGTTCCTATTTAACACTACAGTGTAAAGGATAATAAAGAAAAGGGGCATTTACATACATACATCCCAATTCCTATGAATTTACATATCTAACACCTAAACTTTGGTTTTTACGTTTTTAACACCCAAATCTTTCAGTTCACATCAAAAATACCAGCATTTTAATTTTTAAAAAGTAAAATGTAAATTATGCATCGGTAAGATGGTACGTATGTAGAAACTGAAGTTTAGGTGTTAGATATGTAAATACATAGGAATTGAGTGGTATGTATGTAAATCAACCTAGGAAAAAAAAACATACAGGGACGCTTGTGGCAAGGGAAAGTGCTGAGCTTGATGTGAAGCATACAAGAGAAACAGCCGCCAAACTTGCAACCTGCATTAAAATAAATTAAAATTGTATTAGAACAGAATAATATAATATTTTAATATTACCGAGCCTTACAGCATCAATTGGAATTTTAGTTACACTCATCCAACATGAGTTCATGGTATAATGTCACAAAGTTCTCTTCAATCTAAACAAAGCAAGAAACATGAAATTCCATATATAACCATGGGGGCAGCGAAGCCATTGCTTTTACAAAACATCAAAATAACAAGAAACCCATGAGATAATGAAAAAATTTCTACTTGTTACAACGACAATTGTACATGCATATGTCACTTACTAATTTTCCTGGAACGAGTGGTTAAGAAATTACAATTAAAGGTTGATTACATATTTAACGGATTTTATCAATCTGATAAGATGTTTAAACTGATCTAATTTCCCATTTAACGAGGAATTTTGTAAATCTGTTTCTTTTTAGTGTATTTTTAATAAGCAGAGTATTCAGTACAAAAACACCCTATATACATGCACGAGTGAACCAACGCACATCAATCTCACTGATATCCTGCATTACTAGAAGCTTCATGCATTGGTACACACTTTTTCAACCTATAATTAAATACTTATAATATGTAATTTTCTAAATAGCAAAGTTGCATATTTTTTATTATTACAACAAGTACTGGCGAAAGCTCAAAAAGTACTGTAGCAAATTTTGAGTTAGCAATAAATTGTTCCAACATAAATTATTACCCATTAATCCAGTTAAATGATTGAAGTATGAATAAAGCTGGGCTATCATTTAACTGAACAGCCAAAAGCTTACATTTACATGGGCTTAAGACAACATAGTGGAGAGATCACTTGGTTTCAACTTTAAGCTAAGAAAAATCGATTCCAAATTTAATTCTATCTTAAATCAAATTCAGATTAGGTCAATTTTAATTCAAACTTAAATCAAATTTAAATTAGGTACTTCTTGGTTTGATCTATTACCAGGAAACATGATTTCTACTTTTTCTTAGCCCATGCAGTGGTACAAAGGACAAACATAAGAGAAAAAATTAGAATGTAATCTTTTACGAGTGTGAAAACAAGTTCTACTTTACTTGTGCTGACTTGGCTTTGTTATATATGCATGCCACACACAAAGGACTAACAATGGATTACTTGCGGGTGTCAAAGTCGTAACCAAAGCAGTCTATTTGGCTTCACCATTGCTAGAACTTAAACTGGCCTAAATTATTTAAGAACAAACAAGAATGGAACCACCCTTTCCAAATATGCTAAAGTTTAGCTCTAGAGTCTAGTTACACTTCAATCAAGCTTAAACATCACCATGGTACATAAAACCTTTTGGAGACGAAGGCTTCATTTTTCACTTATCACATCAGCCAAGATAATCAAAACTTCGTCATTCACTTTCAAAAATAATGCAGCAAATAAAAATCAATCGAACAAAATGAAGTCGACAGAACAGTTGTAGATGCTGATGTTTTGGTCTGTTTCAATGCAATCATAAGAAAGTAGAGGCATTCATCGCTTTAAATCATTTAAAAACCTAAAATTTTATAGTTAATCATCAGGGGTGCTTTTTGCGGATTTAATCATAGCTAAATTTTTATATATAAATTCTATAAAACCTAGATTTTTTTTTTGTTTGAGTTTATATTAACAATTTACTGGCACTTTATAATTGCTTCCATCATTATATAAATAAATTCTAATTCATTTAACATATATGATGCCATGGAAGAAGTTCTTATTTCGGATGTGAACGCTCATCTTTTTCATCTAATTAGGAATTGATGTTTGATCATATGTGAAGCCAAGATTCCTATCAAGAGAGGCAATCACCATTGTTTTCTTATTAATCTTTTCATTCTTTCCGTCTCTATGTTACCGTCTCAGTTAATTTTTAAAATCATTCTACATCAAATTAATATTAAATCAACAAGTCTGTCATTTTCCATATTGCATCACTTTTAAAACCAATGTGTATGAGCGCTTTCTTCCAGTTTTCCAAAACAAGAAAACTTAACTACCCCTTAATACTAACAAGCGGTATATCTAACGTACCGCACCATGTCTCCCTTATTCAGTTATAGCAGCAGAGAAAACTTCATTTAGGTTGGAAAAGGAGTCTTTTTCAAGTATATGAATACAAACTCGACCATACTCAACATTTACAACAGCTGGAAATTCATAATTCTTTTTCCTCTACAAAATTTGTAGCATGGTTGCATCACCACTGCTTCTCATTTTAATACACTGACAGTAATCGAGTTCGACCATAAATTTTCATTTTTTAATAATATTCAATAGCCTTAAGAGTACCTTTCTTGGTGCGAATTTTTGTTTCAATCTAATAGACTATGACAACATTACATTGAAATATGTTCCCTTCACCGTATCCTAGATAACCTTAGCAGTGGTAAAAAAAATATAGGTATCGTTGAATTCTAGTATCATTGAATTTTATATCCTATAAATAACTTAGGAATCTTCTATATCCTGTATGGCAAAATTAATAATATATTCGTTTGGTATGAGGCCAATTAGGTGGCCAAACTTTTCCTTTCCTTCGAGAGAAATTTTCACAATCTAGAATTAAGGTAACCTCTTCTATGCAATTTGAATGAAGATTGAAAACTTTAGTACTCCCCTACTAAGGATTGAATAAATCTGTTTGATTTGACCAATATATCCCGGAATAGAATACATTTTCTTTAAAGAAATTTGTTCTCTTCTAGTTGGTGGTTTCTTGCGCTGGGGTAAGTAGTAGGTGAAGTCAGTGGAGTAAGGAAATGAAAGGCTGAGAGGGCAAGAAGAATATTTGGGTCTGCTAGAATAAAAGAATTGCAAAAATAGGGTCAACATGGCCTTATTCTTAGAGTATTGATAATATGAAAGGGAGGATAAATGATTTAAATTATTTATATATTTCACTGGGGATCTAATCTCCCTATTTATCCAACAGAATTCTAGGCCACTCTCAGTAACTTCCACATATGAAACTACTATTAGAATTAATACAATAATATAGCTGCACACATTTCATTCCCAAAAAAATTAACGAGATATTTGCTCTTTGAAGAGCCCACAAATTGACAACTTACCTACAATTTTAACTGCCAGCTTTGCAATTATATGGATTTGTGAGGTGGCCTCTAAAACTGCCAACAATTTAATCATATGGGATGGTCAGTGGGATTTAAATCATTGCAATGAATTTCCAGATATAAATTTAATCTGCTCGTGTTGTTCTTGGCAACCTAACAGGTGAAATTAAAAACATACCAACTAGATCTATCATGGGTATTTTGGGCCCTCATATGATCCATAACTTCTAAAGATACAAAAAAAAAAAAAAAAAATAGATTGGTCTAAATTAGAAATCCAGGCTTCGCTACAACAAAAAAGCCAAAAAGAAATACCAGTAGATTATAATTAAGATCTACACTGGCTATACCACTTCACAGCAAAGGATAAACAATGAATAGTACAGTCAAGACTGACAAAATGGATTTGGCTTCAAGAACCACTAAAATCAACTTTGTTCGTCTTCAAAAGAGTCAGACTTGAACCAATATGAATTACCGATAACAAACCAGAATTCAACCAAAATTGAATCACCTTCTAATTAAGTTCAGGTAAGTTCTCGGGTTAAATTAACATTCATGAGCTTGGCAACATCATTGTTCTGATCTAGGGCGTTTTGGAAAAGAAGGCTTCAATCTTCATTCATTGCATCATCCCACATAAACAAACTTCTATAAAAATCTTAGGATTAATGCTGCAATTAAAACTAAACCGAACAAAACCAGGTTGCAACAAATAATAGGTGTTTGTTTTCATCAATTACACTAAAATTAGTGCATGATGACTTTAAAAAATGCAAAGTTAAAAACTTACGGTCAAATTAAAAAGGATAATTTTGATGAATCGATTCATTGAACGGAATTTCTACATATAAACTCAAAAACAAAATTTTAGGTTTTGGCTGAGTTTATTTATATAAATAAAGAAGAAAAAAACTACAAATTTTGGTTCAAGTATGCCAGAGCAAACAGACGAGTACAGCCAACAATTAAACCATAAATAAAATATGAGTGCTTTCGGAAACTGATCTGAACCATAACTTATTAAAAAAGAAAAACTATTTGGCCTGAATTGATAATTATGTCACTTTTGTACAAAAGAGAATATCAGCAGGTTACAATTAAAAATATGCATCGGTAATTACAGTCACGCCCAGCATAGCCACCTCACCCTCGCAAGTAAGCCCAGAGACCTGTGAAACCACAACAAGCTTGGCTCA
The DNA here is from genome assembly GCA_003013225.1 of Phalaenopsis aphrodite. NCBI lineage: Eukaryota > Viridiplantae > Streptophyta > Magnoliopsida > Asparagales > Orchidaceae > Phalaenopsis > Phalaenopsis aphrodite. Next base: position 731,064 of record NEWO01000175.1, read on the forward strand.
TAAAATTAGGCAGCACAACAAGGGACAAACTCTAGAATTGCCAGATAAGCTTCCCTCCAATGCCAAATAAGTCATCAGTCTATGTTATCTGCCCAAAGGGCATTCCTTAAGGAAAAATAAGAAATTATCGAAAAAGAGTACAAGCATAATTCCAAAAGATGATAGAACAACGATTCAAGAAAATTTTAACATAACAAAGTTACATATGCACCATAAAGTTTGAAATCTGTCAACATAGACCTAAACACAACAAATTTTAAGATGAAGTAAACTATAACAGATCCAAGGAGTCAAAACATGTTCAATAGTATATAACAAGTTTATGAATTGAAAATGCACTAGCCATAGAAAAAATACCTTCCACATTTCAGTTGAGGTCATCTCTGAACGTACCTTGCGCATTTTTGAAAATAGTATGCCTCCTAAAAAAGACCAAAAAAAGGGAATCTACAAGTTCAGTATTAAACTTGATAGGAGCAGTTAAAGGAAAAAAGGTAATTGGCAAAGACTACCAACATGCAAAAACGGATCAAACTTAGATGTTTAAATTTTGTCCAAACATTTGTATTCTGTAATCTTGATCCATTTTCTGAACTGTGATACCTTAGACTGTTAGCATTTATATTAGGATTAGTGTCAAAATAGCCCAAGACTATTTAAAATTAGTCCCCATACTCTTCTGATATGAGTTGAAATAGTCTCCATGAAGGACTACTTTGGCCCCCATTAAAAGAGTATGGGAACTAAATTGACACTTGTATAAATTTTGGGGCTGAAATAACCCCTCTATAAAAGGATCAAGGACCATTTTAACACTTTTCCCTTTATATTAATGAATTTTGCCTCAAAATCAATAGGGCAAATCTATATAATTTTCAAAAGATTCTATCATATGCCAAATCATTAAGGTATTCAGAATGGTAGACTCAGGATAAAGAGTCAGGAAAACTATCACTGAATTTCAATTTTCAACGTTGGCATTATAAATACTAAAAGGGATGACGGAAAACTAGATTTTCACACACAATATAGCAACCATTAAAAGGAATCACAATTACAAGTCATCCTCCAAAAATTTTCAAGAAAAGAATTGGGGCTCACATCCTTATGAGAAACACCAAGGAAAAAGTTTTCTAGGCTATAAATGTCAACCAAGGAGCAAGAAATAAACAAAAAAAAATTAGAATATCTAAAATATGCAATAAATAAGTTGCTCACCATAGAATGCCAATGCTATTCCCAATATGATAATAAATGCAGAGAAAACATAAAGATAAACCTGCACATTGAGTAAAGGAAAGAAGATGAAAGCTCATCCAGAAGAGATAAATGTCAACCAAACAGTAAGAGACTTACACTGTCAAGCAATTAACTATAAAATCAGTGCAGAAACTAAAACTTATTCCAATTTAAAGGATATCATGTGAGTTCCATAAATACATTACATCACTGGAAAAATTATAACAAGAAACAATTTTAAGATGCTTGTAGTTTGGTGCTGGGATTTTTCATCAGAGAGCAATCTGTTCACTCCATCATTAGAAAAGGGGACAACACGTTGCAGAAATAAAAAGACGAGGCAATAGAAGAAAGGTAACTGGGTACAAATGGTGCAATTAGGGATCTTTCAAAGGGTAGGTATTTAGGATTTGAGAAGAGACAAAATTTGTTATAAAGTTTCGAATAACAAATATGAATTATTTAATTAAAATTTAAGTTAATAAATTTATTTTAATTAAAATTCCATTCTTAAAATTACAGGATTATAACTAGGCAAAATGAACAATATTGCAATGAAGGTTAAAATACATAACTTTTAGGGGCTTTCTGGCAACGGATTTATCTCGGAATTTAAGCGAGATGTAAGCTAAATCCGACAAACAATCATTTTGGATAAAATAAAGTCGTTGATTTGTTAAATCTGAATTTCATTGATTTCAGCCACAAATCCGAGATTTACTAAATCTTGCAAATCGATGGATTTATGTTTCTACGCTGAGGGTTTATGGCAGTGGTAGGTAAGGGCTCATCCGATAACGTGGATAGCTTATCCTTCCTCCCTCCCTCCAACAGTCCTCTTGGCGGACTATCATCTACCAGGCAAAGATGTTATATCTATGGTGCGGGCGATTCCTTTTCTCTAGCGCAAATATCCCTAGCTTCTCTTTGCGAGCAATTTTTCCCCTTTCCCAGTTCCGATCACGTATTTTTTCTTCTTCTCAGGTTCCTTTTTTCTTTTGAATGAGGTTTGATTCCCATCATATGGTATGCACAAACAATGTGGTCTTCATCATCATGCATTCTTCCTATTTCCATGCTTTGGATTCAAATTTTTTGTAGTTGTTGTTGTTTGAGATCGTGGCTTTAGGTTGCTATAACTTTATTGTTGCTAGTTTTTGTGAGGCATGAATGCTTTCCGGGTTTGTCTTCACAATCTAATGTCTATATACTGCAATTTTCTTGCTGCTAGTCTGATGCTCTACATGGATTCATCTATGTTTTGGAGTGTTGTGGAAAAATTCTATGACAGGTTGCAGTTTGAATGCTCTTTAGGATACGAAGACAATAATGAACTATAGTGATGACATTTTTGTGAGAGGTTTCAAACTGTTGTTGTTAATTCTCTGATTAGGTTATGTAGTAATTTCATATTAGCATGAGAGTAAAACCTAGCTTTCATGTAGTACTATGGATGCAAAATTGGGATTTTTTTTTATATTTTATGCGCTATGTATGCCCCCAGTCTTCAATGTTAAAGGAAGAAGGGACGGAAAATTGGGGTTACATATAGTTACTAAATTTTATACAATGATACTTTCAAGTACAATGTTTGAATTAGCCATGAAAGAAGGGCTTGGAGATGGAATTGATGGCTCCATTAGATACACACTTGTTATCTATCAAGTCCAAGTACTAAATTAGAAGATAGTTGCACTACATTGAGACAACCCAAAATCAAAAGCAAAGAGAGGGACAAGCCCTTACAATAAATAATAAAACTGAGATAGAAAAGTAGCAAATATGTCGTATTTTCCAATTTCAACTCTCATATTCACAATAGGTGGTTGTGTTTCTTCTTGACACATAATATAGACAAAGTGGTATATTATTCTTTATTCATATAAAGCATAATTTCTCCCCCATATAATTATTTTAAAGCTTAATAGAATATTGATTTTTTTTTTTTTGTGGGCATGTACTCGTGAAGTTCACAACAACAACAACAAAGCCTTAATCCCACTACGTGGGGTCGGCTACATGAATCCTTTTTCTCCATTGCGTCCTATTTAGTGTCCTATTTTTATTTAGTTCTAATAAATTAAGATCATTTTTAATACAATAAGCCCAAGTCTTCCTAGGTCTACCTCTGTCTTTCTTAACACAAGCCGAATCTAAAACATCTACTCTCCTAATCGGATCATCTAATGGTCGATGTTTAATATGACCAAACCATCTAAGACGACTTTCTCTAATTTTGTCTGTCACAGGAGCTACACCAACCCTATCACGAATATATTCATTCCGCATTTTGTCTCTAAGTGTAAAGCCACTCATCCACCTAATCATTCTCATCTCGGCAACACTTAACTTATTATTATGCTTCTCTTTTAAAGGCCAACATTTAGCGCCATAGAGCATTGCAGGTCTCACCACCGTCTTATAAAATTTTCCTTTCAGTCTTAGCAGTACTTTTCTATCACACAAAAGGCCCGAAGCATTCCTCCACTTCAACCAACCAACTTGAATTCTACTATTAACATCCCCATCTATATCACCATCACTTTGGACAACAGACCCAAGATATCTAAATCGTTCACACCTTTTAAAAATTTGATCACCTAAAGTCACACTTCTGTCACTAGAGCTATTACTACTAAAATTACATTCCATGTATTCAGTTTTAGTTCTACTTAAACGAAGACATTTAGACTCCAATGTAGACCTCCATAATTCAAGTTTTTCATGAGCTTTTTCTCTCGTTTTATCCACGAGAAGAATATCATCAGCAAAAAGCATACACCAAGATACATCCTCCTGTAGATGTCCAGTAAGACCATCCATAACTAAAGCAAAAAGATATGGGCTTAAAGCCGATCCCTGATGTAATCCAACAGAAATAGGAAAATATTTTGTCAATCCTCCTTCAGTTTGATTACAAGTAACAGCTCTAGTATACATATCTTTAATGACTTGAATATAAGTCATATCAACACATTACTTCTCGAGAACTCTCCAAAGGATAACTCTTGGAACCTTACTCGTGAAGTTCACAAGATCATGAAAATTTGTTCCTGCTATTTGAGGACTTTTATGCATTTGTTCTCACATCTCCATTTGGATTTTTTTTTTTTTCAAAGTTTTATCACTACCCTAACAAATAAGAGCTCTATTTTTCCTCCAAGACAAATTGTTGGAACCTCATAGTTTCACTTTAAAAGTTCTACACATAACAACAAGAGAAAGAACAACTAATGTCAAAGGCTTTGACCATTGAGATATATTGAAAAATATGTTAAATCATGGTGATGAGAATTGTGGAAGGTTTCAAACTATTTTTGTTGATGCTCTGAGTTAAGTTATTTATCGTTGAAGTTTGAAGTTTGAAGTTTCTTATCTGTTGTTAATTAGCATTTCCCTTTTTCTTTTCTTTTTTTTTTCTTTTGCTTTTAAGCAGCAATGATATTTTCTATTTTTTGGTTTAGAATATTATGGCTGAAGTATCTTAATCAGACTAAACGACGGGAAATTTAACATGTACTGAGTTATTAAATCTTGTGGTTCACTTGTGCCCACACACATGCACACACTTATATGAAAAAGGAAAATGCATGAATTTTTCATGGGAACAATTATACTCATTAGATTTTGCAGATTTTCCTCTGTTTCGAGTATTGTTTCATTTTGATATTTAAAAAAATATGGAATGCATGCACATTGGTCATGTTGCATATTGCTTTAAATATAAAATTGCTTCATTGTGTTTTAGCACATGAGTTCATTGCACGAGTTAAGTAAATTCCTTTCGTTAATATTATAAGAATCTTCAAAAGCTCTAATTTTTTTTATAGGTTGTTGTTTTTTGAAAAACATGGGGAAAGTTCATTGTTTTCAACATATAGTATCACTTTTAGTAATATTAAAATTTGTTATTCATTCGTTAATACAAAAAACTTCCTCACGTTTATCATAAATGACCTAGATAAAGTGTTATCAAAGTCCAACAAAGTTAACTATATTCAATGTTGTTCATTTGTAGGCCCTGTACAAATAACAACGTCAATGTAAGAACCTGTTATATTAATTCGGCTAAGATGAGCTACGACTTGACTGCTGACTCAAAGACATCAGTTATGGTTGGAAAATGTAAATTTGGTGCAAAGAAAAATACAAAAGCGAAGACTTCATCATAAAATCAAAAGATCTTAACTAAAAATTGATGACAATTGTTTAGTGCAATGAATATAATATCTAACATAGAGTCCAACGACCAAAATAAGTTCAATATAAAGAGAGGTTATGTCAGTAAGTGGAATCTTAACTTTTGTAGTTTAGATTCTGGCTTATATAAATACCATGAAATGGTTGCCTTTTGGATTTGGTATAACATTTGAACTTAATTTGTTTTCTTTAGTTATTATGTTTCTCTTAGTTCCATTGACCATCCAACTTTTTATTAGTAGAAATGAAGAAATTTGTGCTCAAAAGTTCACTGCGTCATGTTAGGGGTAGCTCACGACCAACTCTTGATGATGACTAACCAGTATAGTTTGGAGAACCCAAGAGTTCAACTCACACACCAAAGTGGTCGGAACAACATAATGTTATTCTAGGGAGTCACTTATGGAGCAATACATCCGCAAAAAAAATTCTCTCGGATGTGCTAAAAAAGAGTTTATGGACTTAATAGACGATTAGGCAATCCATATTTCATACCAATTGTGATGACTAAGTTCAAAAATATGAAAGTCAACTTCAAGATTGTGTATCAATTGTCTAATAGAAGTGGTTGGGGTTGGGATGAAGAGTTACATTTACTAGTAGCAACTGATGAGATTTGGGACGAGATTTTACAGGTAAGATTAATATAACTCTTTCCAAATTATTGCACTTACGTAATTGTGCTTGCACAAATTAATTCAAGTCAATGAATTACAAGAGAATTTAAAGTTGAGTCCTTTTAAACAAAATCTATTTCACCGGTACGATATATTCAAGAAGAATTGTGCAAAGAATATTGTTGTTGGAGTATGGGTGAAATCGAGAATTGATCAAGAGTTGAGAAGAAAATTTGTTGGTGAGATTGTAACTGCACCAATGGATTACATAGTCGAGGATGAATTCATGGCTTCATATGGTGTTACCTTTATCGAGGATCTTAGCACTCGACAACCCCTATGCAGACCTTTAACGATTACCCAATTGAGATCAAGAAACAGGCCCACAGAGTGCTGGAACCAAAAGATGTAGTGTGGAAAAGGTTCCGATGTCTCGACAATCCAAAAGTAGAGTCGATAAGGAGCTATTTAACAAACTACTCTCTGCGCAGGCGGAAACCACCGCAGCTCTGAAAGAATCATTGGATCATAAAGCCTCGGTATCAATGAATGATTGTCTTGAAAAAATAAGAAGTTTAGCCGACATATCACAAGAAGCCGCACTAGGCTTCCTTGATGCGCTCTACGAACATGAGAATAATAAGTATGTTTTCTTAGGAAATACGGCCTTAAGCTTCGACGTTGGGTTGAGCATATTCTAGCCAAACAACCTCATTATTATTCATATCTGGCATGGATATGAAGATCGTTGACTACAGTTCTTATTGTATCTTATTTATTTCAGTGAGAATAATCCTCTAGCTTCATTGTTGTACTGTGGTATGATTTTCCTCTATATTTCATATCCTTCATTATATTAGTTTTGTTTATTTTGTCCAGTTTATCATTCAGACATCGCTATTTCAATTGTAACCATTATTTATTAACGCTCGATGAAATATTATCCTAGGTCGTATTGTGTACTAAAATTTTGTTTCAATATCACATGTATGCTTATTTACTCTCGTGAAAGTTTATCAAACAACATGCACAATCTCATTAACATTTACACGGATGTAACTAACGCCCTTCCTGAGCTATTACTTGGAGTGATGGATAGTAGTTCATCCGACGATGATGAGGTATCACTGAAACCGATGATTGATAGGGCATACACAGGACATCAGTATGTAATGAATGCTTTTGTTGGACATCCCATATGTTGCTATAACTGTTTTAGGCTCTCACCGGAAGCTTTTACCCGATTATGAGACATTCTAGTGAATCACAATCTATTAAGTGATACCAGAAATATAAATGTTTCTAAACAACTTGAAATTTTTCTTAGAGGAGTTGCACATGTTCATTCCTACAAACAATTATGTGAATTCTTTCAGCGTTCATTAGAAACAGTTGGGAGCTACATCAATTGTGTATTGCAAGTCATTATCCCTGTGACTGAGGAATACATTTGATTGCCTTCCGAGGATTCCAAATGCCAACCATTCATACGGTTTAATCAACAATTTTAACTTTTCTTTGAAAATGTCATTGGGGAAATCGATGGTATATATATACATATTGTTGTTGATCAGGATTCACATAACAAATATCATAACCGAAAAGGATTCACATCACAATGTGTGATTGCGGCTGTTTCATTTGACAGTCAATTCGTGTTTGTTGCAACTGGTTGAGAGGGATCAAATCCTGATATGAGGGCCCTTTGTTGGTCGGTTGACCAAGGGTTTTTTCATGTGCCACAAGGACGATATTATCTCTTTGACTCAGGATATGCTAACACCAACTAATTTAAAACACCTTATCGTGGTTGTTGATATCATTTTAGTGGGTACCGTTGATGAGGAACTAGGAGTTACTCCGGAGCAAAAGAGATGTATAACCATCAGCCCAATTATGAAATGTGGTTAAGAGAACATTTGACATATGGAAGGAGAGCTTTCAGGTTTTTAACACATGCATCAATTTCCATTAGACATACAGGGTGATATAGTGATTGCTCGTGTCATCTTATATAATTTTATCGATCGACATCACGAACACGATATATACTTTAGCATGTCCCAGACTAAAATACATCACGATAGGAAAATTGGTGAGGTGATGAGCACAGATGATGACTCAAACGTGCATGCGAGTACTAGGGAAAAAAATGAAGGTGATAAGATTCGTCACGCAATTGCAGCAAAAATGTAGCAGTCACATGTAAGAACTTTCTAAAAATCCTCTTCTTTTCATAAATAATTTAGGCATTATGTTTAGTTTACTTGTGTTGCAAGAATCTCAACGAAGACGACACAACACTTGATCATTTTATTTTTTTTTTAACCCGAGTTTTTCGATGTCACACTAAAATCAGCATTTTACCTTCAACTCGAGATACACGTGACACTGAGTTGTGAAAATATTTCTTTGGTATTGAAAGTGAACTGGAAGCTGAGTTCTTACTATATTAGTAATGTTCTGTACACATTGGTTTTCAGTGCTCCTTTTAATGGCAAGCATATGGTCTTTTTATTCACTCTCCTTCCCTAATCAATTAGCAAATTAGCTGGGATTTAGATCATGGATGGTTCCCTTAATTATGCAATTTCGGATGTGTACTTTTTTTTCTTTTTTTATTTTCTTTTGGGGATATCTGTTTTTTTTTTTTCCCTTCAATGACGGGGGGGGGGCAGCTTGGATGACCTCTACTTTTGCATGTTTACCGCTGCGATGTTGGGAGAGCACTGCAAACTAAGACATTCGTAATGGTTCCTGACATTATAGATTTTTCTAGTTCTCACGAACTCAAAAATCAAGGAGAGAAATTGCATCATAGCAGAAAGTGCTTGGGAAATACATGTGGAAGTCTTATATTCAGGCTTCTTTCCATCATGAAATTCATTTTGTTGGTTTATTTTTATTATTATTAACAAGTTTATTGCCTTACACTTGATGAAGAATAGTGGAATGTTGAAGTATTGTTTGATGTGATGGCATAGCAGCTTGAATGACCTATGCTTTCGCAGGGTAGCCATTGCATCGCGCGTCACCGCTAGAAAATATTTAGATGTCCCTGATACTAGAGCATTGTCAACTGTGATGTGCTTATGGTTTAAAACAGGCTGATGTTGGTTATTATTTGCGTTTTTTTATTACCTGTATATGGAGAGAAGGGATTTTTTTGTATGTGATTTTTAAACATGGCATGGAACATTCAAATGTCTTGATTGTTTCAATGTATGACCATGAGCTTGATTCCCAGCATTGGTCACTCGAAATCTATGCCAAACATTGCCCATTGCTATTGAATTGTAGCTTGTCGATTTGTTCAACCAACTCATATTGCCTAGTGCTGTTGAAATGGTTCGAGGAAGGTTGGTTGTATGAATTTTCATCTTTTTGAATTATATTTTAAAAGTGCTGATGTTTTTTCTAGCTATTCCATCCATCAGATCAGGCTGCTCTTAATGCTGAGAAAGGAATTGGACCTCTGCTTGCTGAAAACAAAAAGTTTTATTAATGAAATATTGACAGATATGGTGTACTGAGACAGGCTGAAAAATTTTATATTGCTTTTGCTCAGCATAAGATTTGAGAATGTTAAAAATAGTTTTTTATAATCTAAAATTGTAATCACTTGTTTTTGAGAGAGAACCTCAAAAACATCTATGTATGGATCGCTTTTTTTATTACTCCAACAGCTGTTAACTGTTTTTTAGATCCTGCTAGAACTTGCCTGACAGTACTACAGGATTTACAGGATTTAGTAAAACCTTTGCCAGACAGTTTTCACGATTTAACCCCTTTCAGGATTTAGTAAATCCGGATTTATGGGCTTTATTAAATCCTAATAAGTTAAATCTCATCCGTTGCCACACAGCCCCTTAAAGATATGAAAGGCAAAAGTTTTTTTTTTTAATGCATAAGGATATTATCAATTAAAGCTATTGCTAAAAAAGCAGGTAATGGCATACCATCTAGGAAAGCATCATAGAGACAGTCAGAAGAGGTGGAGGCAAATCCATCGGAAGCCAAAGAAGCAGATTGTCATTGCACAACGTGTTAAAAAAGGCGATGTTGGAAAAAAGGTAAGATAGAATTCGAATTACCAGTGAGGGAGCAATAAAGAAGAGGGTTTAATTCGTAGACATGTAAAACAGGCTATGAGGGATGTAATTGAGCTGAAAATTATTAGAAGCTGATGAGACACCAAAGGATGGTAACCACTAGTACAAAAGTTGGCAATACAGCTAAGATTCTCCTGTATTTACATATCTAACACCCAAAATTTGATATTTACATGTTACAACACCTTGGTATTATAAACCTAAGCATGAAAATGTGTATTTCAGTTTTAAAATGGTCATGAAGGTGATATTTTTGATGTGATAATAAATATTTGAGTGGTATGCAAGTAAATATGAATGTTTAGGTGTCAGCTATGTAAATACATAAGAATTGTGTTGTATGTATGTAAATGCCCCTTTCTAATATTATTAACCCCATTCTCACACTTCGCCTTTATCACTGCCGTCCATTCATGTGGAATATATGGTCTTTATCTATTTCAATAGCATTCTTTCCTGACTTATAGACAAGCTAACCTGATCTAATCTGTTTAACCCACCTTTTCCATTAACATTCATTCTATATTTCCTCTTTAATAAACTTCTGCAAACCTTCATACACACCCAAATTATCAAAGTTGATATTCCATGCCTAAATTTCAGTAGGTGCCATCCCCAGGAAATTGAATATTCAATAAAAGAAAACAAAATAGCTGTAAGGAGGTGGAAAGTTACTGGACAGGGATAGATTGGAAGGATGTAGGGTAAGAAATATGATTAGGACCTATGTGTAAACCTTAAAAGTGATCAACTAATCAATCAAAAGATGAATGGCCAAGATTGTAGGCACTGACTTAAAATCTTACATTTGCAATTCAGTTAATCCGGTAAAGTTAAATGTATGCTACTATTTACAAGTATAAAAGTGTGTCAAGCATAGGCTCATTCAAATTTTTGATCTATACCGGACTTCCTTGACAACTGGTCCGATGAGCCAAAAAAATGCCTGAACTACATAGTACAGATCAAATTTGTTAGCTCAGGAGTTATCAGTAGCTTTTCTAGGTTTCAAGAGGTTGGCTTAATAAATAGTGTATTCATGGCTCCAGAACTAGTTATCAACCCATTTCCACCCTCAAACATTCCAAACAAAATTTAAGAATTTTTCAAAAAAAAAAAAAAAAAAAAGGTTTATGGAGTACAATTTGCATTTGCGTTAAGGTTTCAAGCATACATCCCTAAGATAGTTCTATCACTTCAAACCTATGATTAGCAACTGCCATTGACATTCAAATGGGGAATATCAGTCAGTAATTCAACACCGATTAAGAACCAATAACAGCATTGTGAACAAGAGAAAGCAAATCTTTTTTCATTTTCAACTAGATTTCAAGGTAGATATACAACATTGTTAAACAAGAGCAGCCAATCAAAGCACTAGCCCATTAAAAAAGTCATTACGCTACAAGATTATTCAAATTTACAGGCCTAAAGCTCGATCACACGCAGCATGTCCATTATTTGGACAAACCCACAAAATTAGAACAAGGTGAAAGAGACCGTTAAAGGTTTAATTAATTTGAATTTAAGCAAAATAAATTGCAATCCTTTTAGTCATAAAAGAATGTTCCATAAGCAAACACAAACCTGGAGCATAAGTGAGGAGTCAATAGGATTTTTGCCTCTACCAAACCATAAAAGCAGAGCCATTGCAGCCATGAAAAGAAATGTAAGTACAATCACCTACAGCAAGAAACTAAAGATGGTTAATCTAGTCATATAAGGTACGGTAATGCAGTTGATTTTAAATTAAGCAACTATAACAAATAATTTCATTCTCAAGCATGTAAGTGGTTCATACCAAGATGACATACTTCTGTCGACTCCCGATACGAACTTTAGCAAATGAGCAACATCTAATTTGAGCATGCACTAAACGTGGTTCAGTGTTTGATTTCTCCAATAAAGATTGGGAAATACTTGTATCATCATCTTCTTCTTCATCATCACTAGCTTGATGGCAAAGATCGGTCCTATAAAAACATTAATCTGAGAAGAATATTTTGTTCTATTAAGGTAAAAATTATCTATCGGTAGTAATCGAAAAAGAAATCTCAACTTCCCTAGCTACAATAAAAAAGGTCGGACCCACAGAAGCAAGTTAATCATAATATAAAGACATTACACCAACTTCAAACCCAAAATTATTGCAGTAGTTACAATAATTTCATATAAGAGATATGGGCTCAAAACCTATTGTTACTAGTTTAATGTTGCGATGTTGCAATGTCACATACTGTTTCCAAACAAAAAGTGCTTTAGGAAGAAAGATCAAATGACTTCAATAACATTTGCATTAGTGAAACTAACCTCATACACAAGGAAAGCATGGTTGTTTTATATACAATATGGTAAGATTTTTTTATCATTAATAACTCAGGTAATATCGTACATATATATAGTGTTCATGCTGAAATTTAATAGCAATCTCTGAATTAAAAGACTCCTACCGACGTTATAGTTGAAAAAAATATTGAAAAACTACTTACAAATTTATAAATTTTACAAAGCTCCCATGTGAAAATGCCCCCCGATAAATTTTAAAACTCCATAAACAACAACAATAATTCACCCTATATTACAAACAAGGACAAGTAACCCTACCATATATGCCTAGGTCTGCTGAAACCCTAGAATGAATAATAGGTATTTAGAAGGGAGCTTTAGTGGGAAAATGGTTGTCAAGTGGCGAGAGAATGAAAATATGGGAGGTTGGCGAGGCTTTGAAAGGCTATGAGGTGTTTGGCGGCTGAAATCTGCTGGGGGGGCAGCAGGTTCGATGTCATCGGCAGCTGTCCCATCTGCAAACAGAGATTCAACTGTGGCTTGGCATGGTACGGGCAGTTGGACAGCAAACTGAAAGGGATAAATGGCAATTTCTTGCTGATACAGCAGCTTGGAAGGCTGCTCGGCTGAAAATCAGTGGGTCGAATGGCTATACGGCAATATATGGGTGGTGAGGGGTTTCCACCACCTATTTATTCCTAAGCAAGATACAGACATGCTACTTGCAAAAAAAAATGATAGAGTACTCCAAAGAGCGAAATTCAAATAAAGCACTTCTCAATGTGTGGGGAGGATGTGGAAAGAGATAGGGAAAATCATCATCACCTTAGTAGAGATATAACTGGAGCACCACCCAAATCCTCAAATACAACCCTCGAAAGGAGAAACGGACGCATATGGTGTCTTAAACAAAACTCACAAAAAAACTAAGCCAGAACTCCTACGAAAATAAATATAAATAATAGGGTAACAAGGAGTGGCCCAAGAGGACCGACCAACTCCTCAACGGGAACCCAACTTGGATTGATTCGGTCCAAAAGCGCTAGTCGGGTCGTGGCTTTTTTGGTGAAACTCCCGCATCAGAAGCTAAAGGACCACTCCAACGTCATGATGGCTGTCAATTTAACTCTTGTCTTGAGGAACATGCTTGTACTCCAAAATTTGTTCCATTATCTAAAGTCACTCGATAAATTCGTGTGAATTCATGTGATCATCTAAATCAGCCAAATCCGTCTTCACTTCAAGATCCTAGCTTCTCCTCAGATAATTCACGCCAAATCATTAGGGTATTGGTTCTTCATCGCAGGAGATTGTCTGATGGAAGGAATTGACGAGTCAACATTATGACTGCGGCTGACCTCACCAACTTGTCTCCTCTCGAAGGCAGCAAGCTTCTGCCACAGTTGAAGGATATCTCACTGCATATCATCCATACAAAGCTCTTGGATACCTTGCGGATTTCTCCTAAGTGGCATAGCGTCCTTTTCTCCCAATTAGATTTATGTAGGATTGCAAATCAAGGTTGTTTAGCGGTTTAGGTTTTAGGGGTAGATGCTATAGTGAAATTTTTGTGGAGGTAGAAATAATGGATTTGAAAATTTTCATGTTGGGGCGACAAATTTTAGATAATTGTGGTAGAGATGATTTAGGGTTTTTTTTTTTTTTGTGGGCGTGTTAGGTTATTTGAAATTTTGGTTTGGGATAAAAAAGAAAAAAACCCTAAAGCTCTAGATCTTGCCGGAATTGATTAGCAGATGATACTAATCTAGGATGTCTAGAAGGTATTTAGGAAGAGGATTCAAGGGTAAAACGATTGTGTAGTGAGGGAATGAAAATAAAGGGGGTTGGGAGGCTTGGAAAGGATATTAGGTGTTCGACAACTGAAATCTGTTCGGGGACAGCAGGTTCGAAGTCATCGGTGGCCGTCTCGAATGCAAAACAACAATCCAATTGCGAATCAGCGCAGTACGGGTTCCTAGACAGCAAATTGGAAGGGATAAACAATAGTATCCTTCCACGACAGCAGCTTGGACGAAAATCAACGGATCAGATGGCGATACGGTGATATACGGGCGGTGAGGGGATTCCAACGCCTGTTCTTAAGTGAGATACATACACCAATTGTAAAAGGAAATGATACAATACTCCAGAGAGCAAAATATAGAGAAAACACTTAACATTTAATCATTTCAGAAAAACTGTCAATCGCAAAACCCTAATACAATATATATAAGTTTTCACACAACAAATACTTAATTAGAAATTAAATAAATAAGAAAGAACTAGAAAGAAAACTAGTCGAAAAATAGAAATGAAATTAAAAAAGAAAAAAAGATTACTCGGTTGGTTCTCCCGCGATCACTGAAAACTCCTGCTGCATAACCTGAGGAATCCCACGGGATCCCGCTGACGCTCACACATCAAAAGCCCTCATATTACTACTATAATTCATTATAAAACCTTCTTATTAAAAAAGAGTATTCCTAGTGAGTAACACTAGTCTCGTAGAAACCTAATACTTATAACAAGACTTCAAAAAACCAAAGGTATGTATGCCAGGTTTCAAATAACCAAGCCATACATGTGCTCAAGAAATCAAGATAAGCCATTTCAAAAAAAAAAAAAAAGGAAACCAAGATAAGGATGCATAATTTACTTTCCTCAATAACAAAATAGGGTAAACTATATACTGTCTTTATAAACTATTCTACATTTTATAAAGAGACAAACTGTTGATAATTTCATATGATATTACAGGGATATTGATGTAGGCAAGAAAGAAGAGCCATAAGGGCAAAGATCAAAATAGAACAAGATATGGATGGTTGAATTTTACCATTCTCCAGAAAATTTTATTAACTTACATGTTCCTATTGCTCTATTAGGTCATTCATAAGTCAGAGAAAGTAGGTCAAAATTTTGACCACTTCGCATGTGAAAAACTCTACAAGGAAGAAACCCACAAAGATGAAAACTGGATAACAAAGGCAGATTCCTAAAAAATAGATTCAATTCTTGTTGGGACAATCAACTGTTTCCCTTATGCTATATGAACCAGCATATGCATAAAATATTTCTTAGTTTCTTTTTCAAATATGCCTGGAGAATGAAAATTGTTACTCTCCTTTTGGATAGAAAGTATATAAATCCTTTCCACAATGCAAGTTTATAAGTACACTGTTAAACAAGATTTCATGACCTTCCCAAAAGAAATTCACTAATATCCATAGGAGCAACAAGACAAAAATCTGTAATTATAGAACTACTCCCCATAAATAAATAAATAAAACATCGTATGAAACCTTATACTTATTTGCTTCATTGAAACATGAAATACAACCAGGACTTGTTTTATGTTCAGTTTTCAATCAAATTTGCTCAGCAAATCATGAAAAAAAGAACTTTAAATCATCATTAACAATAGTACATGTTGGCCCATAAGACAATAACATTGTCAAGAAATTATGAGTTGTAGAGCAAAATTTTTTCTTCCTTCGGAGTTGCACAACAAATCATAAATAGACTTATCATGCCTATGTGTGTGTGACGAATCACTGGTCACTCTCGATCATTTCCAGCAGACTTTCTGCACTTAGTGATACTAGGGTACCAGAGTTAATACAAACAACAATAGGAAAACTAATATTATTACTAAGAGTAAATTGATGACTTCAACCAGACAGACTTGAAAAGAAATTAGAATAGTAGACATAAACAAACTCAACTAAAGTATATTCCAAGGGGTGGTGGTTGGTTTGGTGGATTGGATGATAGGAGGGTGGGTACGTGGGTGTGGACAACTGTAAGAGGGGAAATAGAGAGTTGCGGTTGGTTGTAAGGTTCAGGCTACAGATGGAATGAGATGCGGTTGGACTGTAAGCATGTTGACAAGCAACGACAACGAACCCATTGGGCTTGGACTATAATGGCAGGGGGACCAGGCACTGGATGAAGGCATAAAGGGCTGTAGAAAAAATGTTGAAGTGTTCATTCTGGTGGTCTGTGATAAGGTAAGACGACGGTAACAGTGGAGGAGAGGTTGCAAAGAATGAGAAAGCCGATGATAATCACCACCTCAAAAAAGAGATACGGTCGAAACACCACTTGCCATTGGATACAACTCTCGAAGAGAAAAATCTGGATGATGTCGGTTGTCCTGGCAGAAAACACGAAACAAAACTACCCTCAAACTTGAAAATGACATTACTACTAGGTAACTAAAAGGGGGAAACCCCACTCCTAATGAGCGGAAACGACTAACCTCTTTCCTTCCCAGCTAAATTGGTTCTACCACCCCAGGTTGGTTCAGGTAGGAAAAAAGTCATGCGTTAGTCTCCCGAGGTTGGGGGAGCTTCAATCTCATTCGTCGAAGCTTTTGTCTGCATTTTGAAGGGGACATCGTTTTGTAACATCCCAGGGCTAAAGGATCTCTGACTATAGCCCTAAAAGCACATGGATCATATTGTCGACTGTACTATCCCCCAAAACACCAGAGTTTTCTCCACTTGCAAGCAGCCATCTATATTGGTCCAACCAAATGAGAGTACACTGTTGAACTGAACTGAAACTTTGTGCCAAGTGTGCCCTACAAAATCTTCAAAAGGTAGTCCCAAATTGGCTCATCCCAATTGGATGTGAAAATAGCTGAACTACCTCTAACGGTGGTTGTCCAACGGTGGCAGCCATGGCAGTGAGGTATCGATCATGTTGTCATGAAAGACTTTGCAGTGACTACACCGTGTGTAGACTCGGCGTCTCAGTCCTTCTATCCTCTTTCGTCTCAAAAACAGATCCCACTGACGCTTCTCCACCGGCAATCAACCATCTATATTGGTCCAACCAAATGAGAGTACACTGTTGAACTGAACTGAAACTTTGTGCCAAGTGTGCCCTACAAAATCTTCAAAAGGTAGTCCCAGATTGGCTCATCCCTATTTGATGTGAAAACAGCTGAACTACCTCTAACGGTGGCTGTCCAACGGTGGCAGCCATGGCAGTGAGGTATCGATCATGTTGTCATGAAAGACTCTGCATGACTGCACCGTGTGTAGACTCGGCATCTCAGTCCTTCTATCCTCTTTCGTCTCAAAAACAGATCCCACTGACGCTTCCCCACTTGCAAGAGCACCTATAATCTCAGACTCTGTTGAAGATAAGAGAACGATACGATTTTCATCCTTGGTGAATGAGTATGTGTTTCTATACCGGACATGTTGAGTCCCGTGGTCAAACTGTCATGGTCTCCGAAACAATGTGACAAACATTCACGGGCACTACGTTGTACCAAAACACGATCCTACAACTGATTCCCTATTGAAAACTCCACGAGACTCAAACATGTTAGACAGTACGGCTCAGAGTGCCTCAAAGTCTTAGGGTTCAATTTGTCTATTTGCGTAGATGTCACGTTCTTGTTGCTCCATTTATCGATGATGGGACTGCATATATTTTCCTTCATAGTGCAACGAGTAAAATATATAGTAGTAAAGATCCCTTGTTGCCATAGCTTGTAGGACCCGCCTAACCACAAGTATCTCGCCCTCCTCAAGCGGAAGTTAATACTCCTCACCCTTTTCTTCAACAGACTCTTCGTCACGAATTTCCTCCACTGCACTCAATAATGACACAGCTCGGTTCGTCGAGCAAATGGAGGCAGATATGCCCATATCCAAGGCATTTGAAGAATTTCCTGGTTGGGACTATAGTAGGCATGCTACTTTTCACAGACTTCTCACTCTGAGTGGTTCTATCATTCTCCTTATCAGCCTTCTCAAATACCTGACGCTTGCTTCTACTGATGTCTCCAATTATGGATGGCTGTCTGAATGGCAGTGGATCCTTGCTCTGCTTTTATTCTATCCTCCTTTGGTGTCAAGGTTTAAAAGTCACCCAAAAACCAGTAAGGCTGTAGCTAAGCCGTAGTGTCGATGGCGAGTTCCAGACCTCCCGAGTACATGGCTATCGTGGCTCCTTTGGCTCAACAGATCAAATTTCTGCTTAAGCTGCATAAACTCTATTGTACTCTTCGAATCTCGCTACCATGCTCGACGATAACATCTCCATGTGTCCATTCCTCAAAATGTCATCGAGTCATTGTAGGACTCAGGGGAGCTATTGTTGTAACTCTTTCAAGGTAAACTCCTAATCAAGTTCTAGCAATTGCCTTTGTGGTAACATGAATAGGGTTTGGAAGTGGGTGCGTGCAAGGTGGGTAGTGGTAACGTAGAGTGTAAAAGAAATTTTGGGTAAAGATAGGGTTGGTTAAGAATGAATGCTAGAAGCCCTAGAATAAGATTAGGGTTATGCTAGCTCTGATACCAAATAATACTAGAGTTAACCCAAACAACAATAAGAAAACTAATATTATTACTGAAAGCAAATTGGTGATTACAACCAAACACACTTGAAAGGAAATTACAATGAAAGACACAAACAAACTCAACGAAAGTGTATTCTAATGGCTGGTGGTTGGTTTGGAGGATTGAATGGCAAAAGGTTGGTTACTTGGATGTAGACGGCTATAGGAGGGGAAAGGGGGAGCTGCAATCGGTTGCAAGGGGTCTGGCTACAAGTCTAGTGAGATATGGCTGGACATCAGGGAGGTTGACATATAATGACAACGGGAAGTGGTGGGATTGGACAATGGCGACAAAGGGGAAGGGCAAGCACTGAATGGAGGCGAGTAAATGGGCAGCAAGAAAACAATTGAAGAGTTGTTTCCAGTGGTCTGCAACAAGGTATGGCAAAGGCGACGACAGTAGCAGAGGGTAGGTTGCGAAGGATGAGAAAGACAAAGATAATCACCACTTCATAATGAGAGACCACTGGAGCACCACTCACCATTGAATACAGCCCTAGAAGGAAAAAACTGGACATCGATGGCTATCCTGATAGAAAACACGAAACAAAAACGGCCAATAAAACCTAAAAATGATATATAAATACTACTAGGTAACTAAGACGGTCAAAATTCACTCTAAACGGGTCGACCCTAATTCATTAGGGTCGGCCGACCCTCTTTCCTTCCGAATTGAACTAGTTCAGCCACCCCAAGCCGGTTCAAGCAGGGAAAAAGCCCCACCAGCTCAGGCAGCCACGTCTTATTACTATATTAAAGCTGTTGGAAGAGACATTTTTTGTTCCTGCTTTTGTCCTTCATTTCATGTAAATACTGCAGATATTTATTGATTCATGCTTAGGTTTAATGAAAGAAAAATCACAGAACTTTGTATAAAATATAAATGACAAGGATGTGCCTTAATCTTACACAACATAATATAGGCCGGTTTACAATGTCATGGGAAGATGGATGGTGCTATCAAAGCATGGAGGCATCCTAAGCACCAAAGATAGCTCCCTAATACATTTTTCTAGTGCATTAATGATTCTTCTTAATATTTCTCTTCTTCCAATCCATCTGTTGCATCCTTTGCATCCATTGTTCGTTTTTCCTTCTTTGCATCTTTCACTTTACTCGCGATCATTTGAGGCTTCAAGAAGTTGTCCATCAGCAAGTCTACACTCATGCCACCCTTCAGTAGTTTTGATTTCTCCTCTTTCATTTCCAAGTTCAATCTTTATACAAAGCTCATAAGCCATTTACATTTTCATCTTTTTTTTCTTCTTATTTATCATAAAAGAAGCTTCCTAATTTTTTAAACAATTAGCTAAAGTAATTGAGCAAATTTATGAATGAAACAATTAGCCTTATTAGTTCCTACGGGCATAATCTTTCCTTCTTGAGCTAATTATACTTGCTGCAACTCTTAATAATATTCCCCCTATTACAAAAAAACTTTTTCAATGGCCTCTCTCTATCTTCAAAAAATAATTAGCCAATGATTCGTTGAATCATTTACTTCAATTTGTACTTTAGAACACACATAAAAAACCATCCTCATCATTTATTTTTTGATGAACTGAAGAAAAAATTTATTGCTAACTCAAACTTGTCGATTCATTATTATCAGCATTAATTTTAATGCAACTTAAAATGTATATTGTTCATGTTGATGATTGATAACAAAGGTATCACTACTAATCTCAACTACCAAAAATTATGTAACACCGATACTTTTAAAAATATATAGTACCCATTTCAAACACGTATCCAACACGCCTTGACACTTATCCGACACGCCCCGACACTTCTTTGACACTACAAAATATGTGTATTAATTTTTTTCAGCCACAAAGGTATGATATGTTACTATTTCAAAACCGCATCGGACGTGAGCTTAATACTAGTTCAAAAAAATGGGACACGGGAACTAGAAAATTATAAATATATATGCCCTTGATACTATTTGATAACCTCTGAAACTCATTGGACAACATGCTTTGTGGTTATGTTGTTTTAATCTAAAACGAAATATTAATAAACATAATAAGAGTTTACACATGTATTTGATAGGTGTATTCTCAATACAAATTAATTTTACAATGAAAAAGAGTTATCGCATGTTTCCACAAATCCATTGTATGTTTCAATTTCTGCATGACACAAACAAACAAATCCATCCACACATTCATGCACTTCTACCAAATCCCATTACTTCCATTGAAGTTATTCTTCTCAAGTAAAAATTTTAGTTGACAAACTATTTTTAAAAGAAACTAGAAAATATCGATGATTTTATTCTTCAAATTAAGAAAAGGAAACAAAATTCAATAAAAAAGATGGCACCTTCAATAACCATACAATATAATACATAACCAAAAATTGTGTTGAACACAAATATAAATATTCCTTCCAAAGTATCATATTAAAAATTGCAGCATATCTTCGAAAGTTGGTTAATATTTAAAAGAGTAAATGAAGTTGAGGGAAATACCAGAACGATAGAAGTAGAAGAAATGTGGCTAGAAGAAAAATTTGAGGATAAGCTGTAAGAAAACAAAAAACTGTCAGATTCTAAATATCATTCTATCTCATTTAAAGGAAATTCACCAATGTACAAAACAAAATTGATATACCCATGAGGATAAATCCACAACCATGTGACCAGCATCTCCACCTTTGACAAGCAGCCACAAGAGAACATATAAAATATATGACGTATCCTACCAAAGAATCATCATCAGTTTACTTTAGCATATTGTGCTCTAAACGCAATAGGAAAAGTTGCAAGAAATTATCAGTACGTAGATCAAGTGAGCACAATTATTACATCCAATTACATAGATCAGGAGTTAAAAGGTCATTAGGAGCCTAACCAAAAAACTACTAGAATATAAAGAAATATTTGAAAACAAAGAGATCCGGAATGGAAAATTAAAATAAAATTTGTCAATTTAAATGAATATGAAAAACAATGATTTATACTCAATATGCTGAAAGACTATTCTCTGTAAATCAAAGTTCATATGAGCTTTGCAATAAGAAAACTAAAGGGCTAATGGGAGGCAGACGAACAGCAAAAAAGGTGCTCTAGTGTTTTACCATAAATGGCGTATGCCTTAGTGAAATTCTCTTTTTTTTTCCTGCGCATCAGTAAAACTCATTGTAAATTTAAATTTAGATTAATTACGAAAGAGTATGATATAGTATGGTGGCATCTTATGATAGTACTTTCGAAGTTAATTGTTTAATAATTGGCAAATTTGACCTAGCAATTAAGCCAGTGATCCCACTATCACAAGAGAATATATATCATGAACGCTCCAATCTAAATAAGATAAAAATCGAGATATATTATAGTAGTTGTGTTCACAAATAAGGTGGAGTTGAGCTGTTCTAAGAACATGAAGATCCTTTCTAACAATAATATCAATGGATAATAGTGACAAATACCAAGGGGCTAGTAGAGACAAGGACATGGACTACTATCTCTAAAAGGGACTTTGAACCCAAATTTAAGTTTTGAGAACAAGTTTAAATTGATGAAGAAGGATCCTTTACTGACTGGGTAGGAGACTGAATTTGAGATTATCGTGGAAGATCTTGAACCTGATATTTCAAGTTGCTCAGCTTAGAATGAGCCTTAAAACACTCGAAGAATTTATGTCTAATAATAAAGTAGGCACAGTGTAATGAGATACTTTCACCCTCTACCAATAACTTGATGACGATAAACCAATCCACATCTACTTATCAAAATAGGATGAAACATACAGTTCCACTAAAATTCTAGCCACGGAAGGCATAAAAAAAAGGTATCGAAGCATCCACTTGTAAGGGTTTCCCAAAAAGTGAAACCAAAAAAAATAACAACAAATGGTTGAAATGATTCTAATAAAGCCATAGAAATGAGATCCAAACTGGAGTGACAAAAAGTTTTGGAGCAATCAAAACAGGAAGACCATTTAGCATTCATATCAGATAATCACTAATATATTAATAACAGCAATTGTAATGTAGTATGCTTTGAAAAAAAAAACTTATGACAATATGTTGAGGGTCGATGAGCCGAACGAAGCAATCACCTATCACATGTAAATCATATATGAATCTGTGGATTACCTTCAAGTTGGGACAATCCATTAAAAATTTGTCAATAATTGAGAAGGCCAGTGATTTAACAAGCACAAAAATCTCCTTATGGACGAAGATAAAAACAAGCCATTATGTAAAGTTCTTCAATGATGAATATATCTTTGGTTAGGAAATCAATTGAGTCAACCAAGCCATTATGTAAACCAAATATGAATAAATTCAACATTATCAAGGCTGAGTAAACTTAGTTCAAACAATATTAGATTAAATGTATGATATTGTCATATCTTTTAAAACTTAAATGATTTGGCCAACTTAAGCATGTATAAACCTCAAAAAAGAATGTGAAACCATATCAAATTCCTTGCTTGGGCTTCGCATGAAGATACCTCACTTTCTACCTACACCGCCATTGAGCACTAGATAAGGTTTCAAATTACAATATATCACTTCAATTAACCTCCCTTGAATTGCCTGCATTATGCCATAAATTAGCCTCACAAACAATGAGGAAATTGTGTTCAAAAGGTGCGAGGAGATGGAGCTCTTGCATGGTGCAGTTATTGAATGACATGGACATTTCAGAATTATGATAGCTTAGCTTCAGAGAATTCAGCGTAAATGATGGTTTCAATAGATAATCCATAAACCAACCTTATCATTTTGATTTCTAGCCATAGATAAATTTCATTCTCAAACTTAAATTTCAACTTTGGACAACACTCTCATTTTCCTCCCTTTGGATCTATTGTTAAAAAGGAGCCCTTTAATTATTTTCTGTACATGTATTAGTTATGTGATCAACAACAATGGCATTTTAGGCGGTACTGGACTCAAGGCAATTAAGGATTTATAGCTACACAGGGAAATCAGGGACTTGTGCTACAAGAACTAAAATTCTGGAGTCTCCATAAAGGAGGCAGCTACAAATACTTTATTCAGCAATTCCATGTGGCCTACAGCCCATCTAAAATAGCTACAGAACTACGAGAATGTGGCACTAAGCCATAAGAGCGGAAAACTGAAGGCAAATGATGAAAAATTAAAAAGAGAGTTTTAAGAGAGAATTTTAAAAAAATTTACAATATGGCTCAAACCTTTAAAAAAGAAATATGAACAATGTTAATACTTAATACACACCGAAAAAAATTCCACATTAAAAAGGAAAATGAATCTACAATAATATACACAAGATAACTTCAAACTAAAGGATCGTTTCAACTAAAATTATACTAATCTTGAATAAAAAATTAAAAAAAAATATTATCTAAAAAAGTTAAAATTTAAGCATATCATTATCCTTCTATAATCTTGATTTTCAAATGAACTCACTGGTTGCAGGGCATTCAACTCCCTTATATCATGTCTGATTGACAATCCAATCAAGGTTATTAACTCCTAACGACATCATAATTAATCTCACTAATGTCATCTAAGAATCACACATGCAAATAATCTCCATCAAGAAATCAAACCATTAAAACTTCAATAAACAAAATTGCATCAAACTTTTTTTTAAAATCGAATGCCAAATCATAATCACATACAATCTAATTGAACACCTATGAGATTTGCTCCGTGTATCAGTATCCGAAATTTAGAAGGATTTCAATCTTATGAAATTCAGTCTCAAAATGAAAGAAAATTATCTCCCGACTTCTCTCATCTACCATTTAGCTTTGCTTGGAACAGAAATTTCCTAACAAAGTGAAATGTTTCCTTTTGCCATGTCTAGTGTCGGCAATCTTTTGGTCCAAGAAGATGTATAGTTCTAAATTTACACCCAGCTCCATAATAGGACTAGTCATAAAGCATGGAAGATTCAAAAGGCTTAAAATTTTCACATTTACTATTGAATATATCTCTATGAATGTTGGCACTTCCACTTAGCAAGCCTTGCGTCCAATTTTAGAATTTCACAAGGCCCATACTTGATTGGCTTCAGCTTCTTTCTTCTCCTTTGAAATGGTAATTACTCAAGTGTAACCAACAAGATCCCACACTTAGAACTAAGCCTCAAAGCGCGGGTGATCACATCTTTCCTCATACTTTTGTTGAGTTTCTATTTCTGCTTCCCCAAAATCATATGAATTTTGTAAATGTTCTAATGTTACCAATTTTGCAGACGCCCTCTCTATGCCCTTCCATTCTTTCTTGATCAACTTTAACCACACCCCTAGCAATAAGGATGATGGAGAAACATGAATTAAAGAGGCTTTGTGGTAGTTACCCACAATAGACTTCAAAGCTGTCTTCATTATCGATTTCACAACTCATTGAAGGAGAATTGAAGGTATGATATGTTACCATCCCAAGTTTTAATATGCTAGTTATACCCTTGCAAGAGATGCACTATGATTTTGTTCACCCCATTGATCTGGCATTCCGTAAAAGGAAAGCAATGATTCTCTTTAGACCGGTATTCATTATGGTCCCCAAAGCATTCCAAAACCAGCTTAAGACCCCAACATTTCCAGAAGATATAATGAAGCTGGGTAATCCAAAGCATGCCCATCTAGGCTAGATAAAGAGTTTGGTCACCTCCTCACAAATGATTGTTTTCCTGCAAAGAATAAGAACTATCATTTTTGAAAATCTATGCATGACCACATAGAGATAATCAATGAACCGTACATGCTTTCAGGACACTTCGTAGTACCTAAAACATCTACAAAGAAGTCTTCCCATAGACAGCTTGACACAAGTAGTGGCATGCACACACCTATATTCCAATTTGGGGGTACCACAGATTGTGCATCCTCTAATGCATTTACATCTTGTTGTATGTTTGGTAAATAAATGTATCATTACAAGCTCTAAAATGTAGTCAACAAACCAAAAAGTCCAGCCACGATGGACGTGCTATCCTACAACATCCATTAGACAAGAAGCATAATATCATATGTTAAATTGCCCTATTTTGTACAGAAAGTGTACCGATCTAGGGCTCCTAGAAGGTACTTGAGAAGTAGATGTAGCGAGGAAATGGTTGTAGAGTAGCGAGGGAATGAAACAATAGAGTTTGAAGGTCTTTGGATGAAGATAGATGTCAATCGATGGCTGTCCCGACTGGAAACAACGAAGAAAACTCTGATTCGGCGATTTTAGGGTGGAGAGGAGCGTCTCCACCTATTCTTACACAGTTTACAGAAACACTACTTGTGAAAGGAAAATGATACAGGACTCCATTAGAGTAGAACCAGAAGAAACATCTCCAAAATACATAAACTCAACAAAACTCTTCAAAACAAGTCTAAAAACAATATACTTATGATAAAACAAAATTTAAACCCTAATTAAAAGAAAAATTAAAGAAAATAATGTATAAAGGCAAAAAAGGTCCAGTAGATTTGGTTACAGAGCAAAAATTTTTGTAAGGAACGTATCACGGAGTCGAGGTTTCCACCCAACCCAATCGTTCCGCCCAACCCAATCGTAGAGAAATTGTGGTTCAACAGGTTTTCAGCCCTAAACGACAAACTTTATCATTCTATTCGGTGGGATGTATTGGTACTCAAATATACGTTCCACTGTCTGGAGCTACTCTCTGAATTCTTCTGAATCCCTGCAACAATCAAAATCCAGTAAATCCACATTTACTTCAAGATCTCGGCTTCTCTGATATTTCAGGACAAACCTTCAGAATATTGGTTCTTCATTACCGGAATTTGTTTCGTGGAAGAGATTCACTTAATTCTTTCAATCTAATAAGCTATCGTTGTGGCTACTAGTAACCCCTTTGGATTGTCTCCTCTCAAAGAGACGATACTCTGTTGCAATTGAAGGATTTTCCATTGCATATCTTCTATAGAAATTTCCTGGATACCTCTTTACAAATTTCTCCTAAGCAACATGATGTCTTTCTCTCCCTATTAGGTTTTTGGCGGATGTAGGATACGATTATTAGGTTTTTGACGGATGTAGGATACGATTCAGGGTTAGTTGGGCGTTTAGGGTTTCAATCGAGGTGGAATTTTTTGGAGGTAGAAAAAATTGGATTTTGAAATTTTTTATGGTTTGGGCTAGGAATTTTGGTAGAAATGTTTAGGTATGGTGATTTTTTTTCTGACTGGTGAAGGTAGAAAGGTTTGATTTTGATAACCTTCGAATGAAACTATGATAAGGTTAACTCTGATACCAAATGATACTTTTCTAGGGCTCTTAGAAGATATTTGGGAAGCGGATTTAGAAGGAAAATGGTTGTGGAATAGCAGAGGAATGAGATAAAAGATTTTGACGACATTTGGATGAAGATAAATGTCAATTGAAGTTTGTACGCTGAAAACAGCAAAGAAACCTTTGATTCGATGATGTTAAGGCGGCGAGAAGCTCCACCATCTATTACTGCACAAGCTATAGACACACCAGTTACGAAAGAAAATGATACATCACTCTATTACCAGAAGAAACATCTATAAAACACAAAAAACAGCAATACTCGGCACAATAGGTCTAAAAACAATATACTAACAAAAGTTAAACTCTATTTAAAAGGAAAAGGAAAGATAATAATGCATAAAAGGCAAAAAAGATCTTGTCGATTTTGTTACAATCGAAAAATCTAGTAAAGGACATTTCACGGAACCAAGATTTTGGCCCAATCCGTTCCGAGATCGCGGTAATTGTAGAAAACTCACTCTTCCGCGGGACTTTACCTCCCACGTCAAAGATGTTGCCCTCTCTAGGTCCTAAAATATCCTTTTGGGAAAAGAATTAATCTAGCATATTGCTACTAGTAACTTTTTGCACGTAAGGACCAACTTGCATGATAATACAAGAAAATAATAGAGGTGGCAACGAGAACATATTTATCATTTTATTGGTGACCTTTTTATGCTTGATCACCAAATTATATTGCTAGATATAAGTCATCCATTTCTTATGTCAACCTCATTACAATTTCATTTGAGTTTGCAAATATAAAAAAAAGTATGTGGTCCTTATGTACTACAATTGCCGTCTCCATAAGGTAAGCACATCAAGATTTTATTGCACGATATAGTACCAACATTTTTTTTGCATAGAAAATATAATTCCTCAGAAGTCTTCGAAACACACAGAGTGGCAAGCAGCGAGCTGCCCAACCTACATAACAATTACAACCCTTGCATATCCACAAGCCTTCGCTTCTAGTTCCAATGATCACTACAAATTTGGTCAGGTTAGCACAAGTGCCTGACTCATCTTTCTTTTCAACAAGAAAAACTTATATGCTTGTTTTTTGCTCCATTCAACTGATTTAGAGTATGCAAATTATAGAGGAATTAAGTTAATGCGTCATACCTTAAAATTATATGAGAGTAAATGAACACAAGTTAAGATGTTATATAAAGGTTTCTCAGAATCAGTTTGGATTTATGTCGGGCAAGTCGATTAAGGAAGCTTGGAGCAATACAGAGAGCGTAAGGAGAATCTACATATGATTTTTATTGATTTAGAAAAAGCTTATGATAAGGTAACAAGAGAAATACTTTCGAGAGTTCTAGAAAAGAAAGGTGTTATAAGACTTATATTCAAGTCACTAAAGACTAAAGATATGTATACAAGAGCTATTACTTGTGTTCGAAACAGGAGGATTGACCAAGTATTTTCCTATTTCATTTAGATTACATCAGGGGTCATCTTTGAGCCCATATCTTCTTGCTTTAGTTATGGATGTTCTTACGAAACATTTATAGGAGGATGTATCTCGGTGTATGATTTTTTGTTGATGATATCCTTCTGGTGGATACGACAAGAGAAAGAGTTAGGAAAAGCTTGAATTATAGAGATCGACTTTAAAGTCTAATGGCTTTCTTTTGAGTAAATTTAAAACTGAATATATGGAATATTATTTTAGAAGTAGTAGATCTAGTGGCACTGTTGTAATAATAGGTGATCATGTCATTAAAAAGAATGAATGTTTTAGATATAATATCGGGTCTATTGTTCAAGGTGATAGTGATACTAATGGGGATGTTATTAGTAGAATTCAAGTTGGATGTTTGAAGGGGAGGAATGC
The DNA here is from genome assembly GCA_003013225.1 of Phalaenopsis aphrodite. NCBI lineage: Eukaryota > Viridiplantae > Streptophyta > Magnoliopsida > Asparagales > Orchidaceae > Phalaenopsis > Phalaenopsis aphrodite. Next base: position 759,954 of record NEWO01000175.1, read on the forward strand.
ATCAGAGCATTTGTGCTAGAAAAGTACCGCTCAGACTTAAAGGAAAATTTTATATGATGGTGGTGAGACCTGCAATGCTTTATGGAGCAGAATGTTGGCCTACAAAATAAAAGCATAAAACTAAGTTAAATGTTGCTGAGATGAGAATGCTTAGGTGGATGAGTGGCTTTACACTTGGAGACAAAATGCGGAACGAAAAGGGTTGGCGTAGCTTTAGTGGTAGATAAGATTAGAGAGGGTCATCTTAGATGGCTTGATCACATTAGATGTTGATCATTTGATGATCATGTTTAGAGAGTAGATGTTTTAGATTTAACTTTTGGTAAGAAATGTAGACACAAAACTAAAAAAGACTTGTGCATGTTGTAAAAATTTATCATAATATATTAGAATTAAATGAAAATATGACACTAAATGGGACACAATGGAGAAAAATGATTCATGTAGCCGACCGAACTTAGTGGGATAAAGACTTTGTTGTTGTTGTTTTAGGCACCATTCAAATTTACTATTGGCCATGGTTAAAGCAAGAAGTTGCAAGTATTCAAAAATAACAAATGAACTTTGCATCCTTATATAATCATTGTACATAGTATTTGTCACTGTTTGATATTATTCACCTTTTTCGTCATTAATTTTGATCTCTTGATTATCCAACTTAAATCGAAGATATAGGAGAAATTTACTGGCAACTTGGAACTTCATTTGGTTAAATTGTGATGGATTTGATGGCATTTAAGTATACGAAACACTTTACTCAAATGTAACAAGTTCCCTTCCCATGATTTGTTGAAGGTTGGGTATCATCAAGATAAATAATAATGAAATCATACAAATATGGAAGCAAAACAACATTCATCACTCATGACCATACCTATTTTGCCATAGAAACCAAACGACACAACAAACCACTTGTAGAACCTTCATTAGGCCACGAAAAAAATCTTCCATGCATCCCTCTCATTAATGTGTGCCTGAAGATAATCAAATTTGAGACCCATCTTATTAAAGATGGTTGTAAAGAGCATATCATTAATGTGCGATCATTCTTTACCATTACTTTATTGATAATGCAATAGTCAATTGCATAGCCTACTGTCGGCGGTTTTATCGTTCAACTTGGCTTTCGTAGTTTGAAAAGGTGATGATTTTGTGATTTTGAAAATAATTTAAATATAAATACAACTTTTTTTTTAAAGAAGTAACATTTTAATTTTTAAAATAAATGAGACCAAACGAGTCCCACATTTTTAAATAGTTTAAATGATTTAATACAATACTACAAACAATACACTTATCCCGAAGAATAAATATATCACTTGTAATAGGAATTCAATCATCTAGACTAAACAATTTGTGACATCCGTTTGGTCTGCGAAATATTTTTATAAAAAGGCCAACAAGTTCCCCTATCTAACATAAAAAATTAGATAGGGTTTATTTTATCTGGGTTCCTGGTTTCCTAGAGAGGCAAGCCCCTATAGTTAATTACATCTTAAATGAACGAAATCACTTAAGAAGACTCTCGATTAAGATCAGGTGGTTTTGTTTTCAAGATTTCAAAGTCTAGGTTTTCACGATTGGACATGGGAAAATCAAATGGGAATGGCTCAAAATATGAACAATTATTTAAGGAATTTAAATAAAAGAAAAGTAGGGGATATCACAGATCCAGGAGAAACCCCAGAGATATCCCAACTATCCTAATGTTCGGCTTTATGTCTTTGAAGTAATGATTATTTAATATTTCAATCCTGCAAATTATTTAAGATTTAGGACTTATGTTTGCACAACGTCAGACTGTGCAAATAGCCTAAAGGACAGGGGGATTTACACCGTACCGAACGGTAACCTCGGAATCCTAAAACGTTAGGACTTATAACTACACAACAGAGTTGTGCAAAAGGCCTAAAGAAGTGATCCTATGGGTTATTTAAACTAAGGAAGGTGATAGGTGATGTGAATGTGTTTTGCTGCTGCAGATCCATCTTGAAGTTATCCCTTGCCGTGCTGCCCACGATGTTCGCTCCAAACTCCTCGTAGTAGCACCTCCTGGTATAATTTTAGTTTTGAACATGCTCCTAACCACTAGGTTATCCTAAACTAAGGCATAGTGTCTCAAAGTAACTAAGCATGCAGTGTGAAAGAGAAGTAACAGTGCACTATATAATAAAGAGAAAATACAATATAACATGCTTAAAGAAGAACAAAACATGCTAGGGAAGCAGTATAACAGGCTACACATGAAAGACAGTAGCAGGTAGAAACAGGACAAGTGTAACATGCTTCACAGGAAGAACAGTAGGTAGAAACAGAAAAATATGCTATACAGGAAGAACAACAGGTAGAAACAGGAAAATATGCTATACAGGAAGAGCAATAGCAGGTAGAAGTAAGAAAATTAAATGCTGTAAAATGTAAAGCAAACAGGTACGCACCCGTGAGATCCGATGTTCCTTAAGTGTAGCAAGCCTAAATGCGTCTCAAAAAACAAAATCTGAAAGAAAACGTCGTCCAGGAAATCCAAGGAAGAGCGGAAGAGACTCGAGAAAATCAACGAAAGAGACTCAAGTGAAAGAAAATCCTCAAAACTCTTGGTGAAATCCCGAAAGAAAAAAAAGTAACACGAATGCTCCGTCTCAAAACTTCGATAAAACAAAAGAAGATTTCAAGTGAAGGGGATCGCAAGCACTCGTATGGGACTAGGCTCAGCTATATTTATTCTCGAGGGACCACGAAGGCTACTCGGTCACCCGAATGTATAGAACCCGTCACTCGTCTAGAAGTGTGTCTTGAACCTCACTTAGGGAGCTATTTCCCAGCCTAAACAGGTATTCATCAGGTGGACAACCAATTTTAAAATGTATTTTTAAAATTTATGTTTTTGACATACACACAACTTCTTAAGCATGCAAAGAAGAGTCATCCATTTTGTTTCGTGGAGAAGTATATTTTGTTTGAAAGTAATTTATCAAAACTTATCTTTTCTCTTTTTTTTATTTTTGGTTGTCCACGAGTCGATTACGCTACCGAGCATAGGACTGCCAACAACCTGAGGAGGTTCGAGCCGACTACCGCTAGACTTATGTCGGTGAAGGATACCATATCCTATTGTTCATCAAATGCCTGGATCTTGATATTATAGGATAGGGTATCTTTCTACTATATCTTCGGTGTGCCTTTATCATCAACACCGTACGCCCCAAAACGACTACTTGCGACCTTGCTTGATGGTTTCACGTATAGCAAAAGGCTATACGTGGACACTTATGCGTCGGACATAAGCATCAAAAAGAGCGAACCAAGAAGCAAGGAAAGAAAAAAACAAAAACGGGGTGAGAGAGAGAAGGGACTGATTCGCCCAAAACATCGAAAAGAACGAAGGATGAATCAACCCTCAAAGCTCGTGACAAAAAAAAAAATTCAAAAATGGAAACCCGAAAAATCCCCGAGTCAATCTGAAATGGGTATCACCTCCTCCAATTTCGCAAACAGATCAACCAAAAAGTATTCTTTCCAAACCACATTTCAAACCAGTCGAAACAAATCCAAACCAATGTCACGATTACATACGTAGCCCCACAACGCTTGTGCATTCACATATTCAATCTCTAAACTTAAATAGTGCATTTACGTCATCAAAATATTTCACATTGGGTAAAGAAATGCCACCCTCAGAGCCTCATAACTGGAACTCAAGGGAAGCCCAAAAGAAAAGCCAACTAGAATCTCAACTCAATTAAAATAACCCACTCAACTTCAAATTTTATATAGGGTCAGCCTCGTCAAAAGCCTCAAAAAGAAAATCTCATGAATAGAACGATCAAGTTCTTATTTCCGAAAAGTGAACTCCCTGAAGTCTCCAAATTTTCACACAAGTATCACATGTAAACATTTTCCAAAGCCCAAGGCGACACCTCCAATTTCCAATAATTTTATATGTTTCGTATCACGAAATTGAAAGAGAGCAAATTTCCAAATAGCTTGCCAAAATCAGATCATGCACATAAGAATTGGGTGGTATGTACGTAAAAGAAGGCATAAGCTATTAGATGCAAACATCATTGAAAGAATTAAATCCCATCAATTCAAATCTAACCTTTCTTTTGAGTTGAAACTCATGTTTTGGGTCCAACAAACCAAAGCAAGGAAAATAAACACCTCCAAAAATTTTAGAGGCTAGCTTCAACGAACCATGAAAATTTCTGAATAATATGCAAGTAGATGAAAATCATATGATGCGTGAGCTAGCAAATTAGTATATGGAATCTCCGTATAAAATGTCGATTAGCAATTACAACTTGCAATATGAATACATAAGTTCAAGCCTAAAACTTCGGAATGTCACCCAAATCAACAATCATGCAAAGAGATGAAATGACATAAACCATCTCAAAGACTGTCAACTTGAATATAGCTGCAAACAACACCAAAACATCCTCAAAATCAAAAAGTTTGTTAAACCAAAATACAACATTTAACTCCTCCCAAGAAGACGGATACACATAGCTAAGGTAGGGTTTAAAGCCCTTTCAAAATAGCACTTGAATATTCTTCCAAAACAATGAGACAAAACAACAAACTAACATGGCCAAGCTAATTTGAAAGCCTCTTCCATTTTTGCAAATTGATAAATAAAACTTTCCGATTTACAATAGACAAGGTGCCGAGGCCTTCCAATCTTTATTAAATAACAAATAAAACTTCCCAATTATACCCAAAATTGGTCATTCAAAATAAGAGGTGAATTTTCTCCATAATTCGAGTGAACTTAATTGCAAGAAAGAAAGTGAAATGATGGCCCTCAACTTAGCATGAATAGAGCACGCAATAATCAAAACCGAAGAGACCCAGGATTTGCAAGATTCCTATGAGATATATGATGCTAAAAGTTTCCTCGTATTTCATTCACCTTATAGAGCAGTGTGAACAAGTTGAATATCAAACCAATAAATAATCATGAATCGCTCTATCTTGAAACCAACTCTAATATATATGAAAATCATAAGTGATATGTGGTAAGGAAAGAAGTTGATCTTCTAATAAAGATACGAGCAACCATAAAAACAACAAATCTCGTGAATCCATTAGAGAAATTTCTGCATAGCTTTCCTTTAGATCATTGCAAACGTGAGAGAAAACCATTAGCATTGTATTTCCGAAAGCTTGAATAAAAGAGGGGAAGAAGGAGTCACCTGCCCTGTTTTGTTAAAGAGGAATAGTGAAGGTTGAAAACCAAGCAAGCTAGGAAAAGCCAACCAAGAAGACAGACTCACCCAGGATTTTGACAGCACCTTTCTCGTGTCAATTTTCTTTTGCTAGCCCCAGGAACTCCACAAAATTTCTTTTTCACAACACTTCCAAAAGAGCTCAAGAATACGCGATGAACAGAGTGAGGAAAATCAAAAATCGAACTGAGGAGATTTAGAGGAGATTTTGGCAGCACCTCCACCTTCTCCAAAGATTTCGGCCAACCCATATCCCTCTGAAATGGGGTTTTTTATAGCAGGAGAGGGAGGAGGAGGGACACTATCGCTCACCTAGGCGGTGAGCCGAGCCAAGAGATGCGACAAACTTCGCGTGAGGAGATGACGAAGCTCGGTTGCAGGGGGGCAATTCGCGTGGCACGGCGCGGAAGGCTTTCGCAGAGTAGCAGGCGTACAAGGAGCACGCGGAAGGGACTGCGGGCGAAGCTCCGTGACGAAGAGGGGGGACCGCTCGGCTAGGGCTGCGATCGGGAGGAAGGAAGCTCGGGGTGGACCGAGCGACCGAGAGGGAATGTTCGGGTCGGGCGAACATGAAGGAACGATTTAGGGATTTAGGTTTTTTAAGGCCTTAGAAATGTAAAAAGGAAGATTTAGTTTATATAAATTAATATATATATATGTATATATAAATATATATATATATATATTAAATCACATGCGATTCATTCACGCGCAGTGTCGTAACAAAATGGGTGTCTTCCCTAGGCAAAATCGACATTCCAGACGCACCGACGCTGTCTGTTTTGCCGTCGGAGGTTGTTTCGACGAATTCACCGATTTGCGTGTCAATTTTCTCGTGTCGAAAGTATAGCAATATGGGTGTCCTTTCCTACCAAAATGGGTATCCCGTACGCGTTGGTGCAGTCCAATTTGTCGTTGGAGGTCATCCGGAAAAGTTCGCATTTTCACCCGTCCTTTGGGCTTAATTGAAGTCCGATTTCGCGCAATTTCGTGAACTTCGTGTATTTTGTGTGTGTACGTGACGAAAAAGTCGTGACGAATGTTTTCCTAAGGCTTGAAGTCCTATTTGGAACATTTTCCTTGAATCTTCGCAAAATAGCCCATAACCGCTCATTCATAAGACGATGGTCTTGTGCCAAAGATGCTAGACATCAAAGGAAAATAGGAATTGGCTGGAATTTCTAGAAAGGTGAGTCTCAACTCTAGTTTTCTAAGATGATCCATAGGAATTCTAGAGCTAGAATCTAGGCTCTAAGGAGGAGAAGAAAATACCTTACAAAAATGAGGTCAACACCTACATGTGTTATTATTCTACGGAAAAATCATATATTTGATATTTTAATATTCTTTGGAAAAATCATAATATTTGATACAAAATGTGAATTGCTAAGCTTAATAACTCCACACTCTAACACTTTGACAACTTATTTTCAAATCTCTACATTGTCACTGATCAAATTTTGATGCACCAAAAGATTTAGAACGTGGTGTGTCTTTAGTTGAATCGAATTTCAGGTTCAACAGCACATTCAAGGCCAACTATTGTAACTTGAGGAAAACTTGCATACTTTTTCAACAATTCTTCAATTCAAAAATGGCAAAGCTTATTGCTTCTGTCACGGTAGGCCTCATAAATATAAGTAAAAACTTTTGTGCAACATTCATAAATTTACTTGGTATGTCGTCAGCATATCTACTAACAGTACTCCATACTCTTCTTTTAGCAAGTACTTATTCCCATCGTTATTCATTTGACATTGGCAGAGATGACGACACAACATTGCATGCTTGTCATGCTAAAATAGACTCCAAAAGACAACTTACTAGATGTCAAGTGGAACCACTTAGCATAGCATACTGTAGATGTAGTCCATCGTAATTGTGAATGTGAACTGGCATAGAATTAACACGTTTCTTTTCAATCCGACACAAAAGAAAAAAAATTGGATCAAACAACATGTCCAGTCTAATTTTTTCACCAAAATGGCATAAGTGATATTCTTCAAATTGCTTTTGCGATTATGATATTGATCACCTTATGCTTGATCTAGTAATTGCAATCGCCTATACTTTCACATCCTTCTAGCCCTTTCTTAGAGAAAAGTTCAAGTGTACCTTACAACATTTTTATATGATATGACTAGGAATCTAACAATAATACAGAAGTCTTCCTTGAACATCTAACTTAGAGATGGAGACAATCTTTGAAGAAATGCATACCTTTTTTCACTTCTTTTTGTTTTCTAAGAAGTTGAATTCCTTCTCTTTCATGCATTAATTCTTGCACACTATGGCCATCACCAAAATACAGACCTAGCAAAGATTGGTGATTGAAAACAAGCCAAGTTCATTTACATGCAAAAAAATTCCTGATGAGTACTTCATCACATTTTATATCCACACCATCTACTCCAAAAACATTTGTTTGGCATCAAAATTTCGTGTGCTCCTGCACAGGTTGGCCTTTTCATATCTCAAAGTATCACTTCTTCCATTAGTCTTCTATATACACCATCACACCAAACTATTGATGTACTATCCGCTTGAACATCATCCAAATCAACTCTTAATGGCCATTCATCTTTAGAAATAAATTCCACCAGGCCAGAGCAGAACGACTTAATTTCAATCGAGCCAAAGGCAAACTTGCCACAGGTGTTCTACCCATATAAAGTGGAATAAGCTCCAAATAATTGAAGCATAGTTTTCTTGCATCTATTGTCTCATATGATATGTAGAGTCTACACATTGGACTATACTTTGAATGGTTGCATCGTTTATTCATGAGTTTTAGCTATATAATAGTTTGTATTTTCTCCATTCATGCTTGCATTTGGCATATAATGACAAGGACGAATACAACACAACCCACTAGTCATGACAGTTGTTAGTATTCCAATCCACTCCGTCATAATGATCATCTATCATGTCAATCTATCCACCTAATGGCTAAATTTGAGGTATAATTAGTGCTAACCATTGATTTTCTTCCCCTACTGCTTGCTTTTATTTGTTTCCACGGCTTTCGATGCAACTTCAAAAAAAGAAGCAACTCTCATCTTCATATATATATTTTTTTATTTACACCATGAACAAAAGATCAGCACTCTAATACAAACTTGCTTTGTAAACCAACTGCTTAATTTAGTTTCTCATCGTAAATAGATTTTCTTCTCAAATTATGGCAAACAAATGAACAGTACCTCAGCATAGTCTTGCATCTAGATCTATTGCTAAAAGCAAACACACTTTCAGCTCATGTAATATCTCTAGATTGGATCTAGAACCAGTATCAACAGCCTTTTAAGCTTTAGACTCAATCAATGAGAGAAAATAGCAATTTGTGAAAAAGAAACCAAAATTATGGAGTCTTCAAAAGGGAGGCCTCAATTTCCATTCCATAACTCCAAGTGGTTTGCAGCCCTTTTATAATTGCTCTAGGACTAGAAGAAACAGCTCCAATTTACATGGGCAAGAAACAGAAGTTAACAAATGTAAAATAACACCTAACGTTAGAGGAACCAGAATTATAAAGCCTTAGAGGAGGCTTCAATTTCTATTCAACAACTCCTGGTGGTTTGCGGGCCTTTATTAAAAGCTACACAAATTGAAGACAGCGGTTCTAAGCTGAAGGAACAAAAAACGAAGGTAATAGAGGAGAAACAAAAGAGAGAATTTTAAAAGAAAATTTTGGTTTACATTAATACATAATTCAAACTTTCATATATCCAATTACAAGTATAAATCTCAGTCCACTCCACAACATAGTCCACCAAAAAGGAAAAAAACTTCTAAAATAACAAACTAGATAAATTCAAACTAAAAGACAATTCCAATAAAAATTAACCAACTCCTGAATTATGATTTTAAAAACAAGCTTATCCAACAAGTTTTAAAATTGAAATCAATCCTTTTATTATTGTAATCAGAATATTGATCCAATGGTTCAACTTATGGGACGCTAATCTCCCTTATATGATGTCTGATGAACAATTTAAGCACACAGCAGCTCTTCAATGATTCAAGCTCAACAATGAGATATAAGAAGCAAAAACATCAACTGATACCGATCTAGGGTTCCTAGAAGGTATTTGGGAAGCGAATTTTGTGGGGAGGTGGCTGTGGAATAGTGAGAGAATGATAGATGGGAGTTTGCCGGCATTTGGACGGAGACCGACGTCAATCGGCGGCTGTCCCGGCTGAAAACAACAGAGAAAACTCTGATTCAACAATGTTAAGGTGGCAAGGAGCTTCACCACCTATTCTTGCACAAGCTACCGGCATACCACTTATGAAAGGAAAATTATACAACACTTCATTAGGATAAAACCGGAAGAAACATTTCCAAAATGCTCAACTGAAATCAAGAATCTGAATGTACAAGAAAAACTAAGATATATATAGTCCCCAGACAGAAAGGAACCCTAATTAACCTTCAAGAGTAATTAAAATAAAAATATAAAGGTCTTCAACTATTTAGCTGCAGAAATCTCGAGCGAGAAGCCCTTTTCAAGCTTTACCTAGTCAGAATTATGTCACGATTCCTGAATACTCGAGAAATTTTTGTTGATCTTCTCGCGATCTGATCCAGTGATCACGTTAAAATGCAAACACAGCTTTCTCGTTCGACATCACGTCCTAAAGACACGTCCCACATCATTCTACTCGGGTAGGAGGGGCTTCGCCATCTTCATTGGAAGATTCTGGAATCAATATATCATCATCATAACAAAATCATCATCTAACAATGTCAAAGGAAGACTCACTGTAAAATCGATGCTCACGTTCATTTCAGGCAACTCCAAAACAGATGTCTTTCCAAAGTCATTCCTGATAAAATAATATTCATCATTTTTTGGCATAACTTGAACTTGCATTGCATACGGATAAGTCTTCTCGCAAAATAAGTCGCAAGCCATTGATCTGTAACTTGCTTCTCTTGCTAGGAGGAATTAATTCTGGAACAAAATCGAGGGCAGGTTGAGCAACTCTCAATTGCAACCAATCAGGAGAGACCTCTACTTCTCTGGAAGAACCTTGGATACCACTATCGAATGTGCATTCCCACAAAACACAAGAGAAAATTTTCAAAGCTATAATTCACCATGCTCGTCTGACTATCTGATTGTGGGGTGTTGTTGAACTGAACTAAATCTTAATGGCCATATCGCTCCATATAACCTTCCAAAAGTAGCTCTAAATCTTATCATCTTAGACATATCGGATTTCCCTCAATAGTAGCAACTTGGGAGGCAAACTGTATGTCTGAAAAGTCCTGAGATTTTTTTATTTAAAGTTGTAATGTGTCTGTTGTTAGTTGCTCGAAATTATAACCCACTTGGACAATCAATGTCAGTCTTGTTGATGCTCATATTATTGCCTACAAAAAGTTAGTTCGTGACACCACATCCAATAAACTCTTCATGAAGTTACATTACCTCGAACTCACTATCTTTTAGAACAACTAATGTTAATCGTGGTGGAGTATCTCTTATGGGCTCAGCTTGAATCGCTGGTATCTCTTCCTCATCAGCTGAAAGTTGAGATTCCTCTTTGAAAGCATCATCTTCTCATGTGCTACTGTCCCTTTCTTCAACTGCTCCTCCAGGGTGAACGAGATTACTTTCCTATTTAGGCAATCAAACGCCACGTGGACAAAACTGTGACACTTGAAGCATTTACTGGTGATGATGAATTTGAGAGTAATGACGGTCTCCACTTTTTCTTCACTTTGTATGATTTTATCCTATGGCAACGTAGGCTTAGGTGTTCCACCGGTTGTACTTTTGATGTTTGATCCTGGGGTTGAACTATGCCTCTAAGATGAGGCGGTCATCCGGTGATTTTGTTGTAACTAGTGAAGTCTCAAGAACATATCATGCTTGTAATATGTGGGTAGGTACTTGCGTTGTATCTCTCTTTTCATCTTTTAGACAAGATAGTGATTTTATTTTTTCCCTCATGCTAATATAGGTACTTCAATTTTTTTCACCACAACAAAGCACTCCTTAACTTGATGGTAGCTAGCTAAGACCCGCTCCATTTCCTAAAGTCACTCGATGAATTCTTTTGGATCACCATGATCGTCAAAATCTGATAAATTCACCTTCACTTCCAGATCCTGACTTCTCTGAGATTCAATGCCAAATTTTTAGGTAGTAGTTATTCAACTTTTCAAACTGATGATTCACCATTGCGACAATGTGTGACCCTTCTGAATTGTCTCCTCTCGAAGGCGGCAAACTTTTGTTGCAGTTGAAGAATTTCCCACTGCATGTTTACGTAGAAAGTTCTGGGAGATCTCTTTGAGGATTTCTTATGAGCATCATTGTATCCTTCTCTCCAAAACAAGTTTTCGACATTTGTGTCTTCGGTGGCATAGATAGGATTTAAGTTTAGAGAGGTAGAAGAGGCTATATAAAGGTGATTTCTAGAACAACAACAAAGCCTTAATCCCACTACGTGAGGTCGGCTACATGAATTATTTTTCTCCATTGCGTCCTATTTAGTGTCATATTTTCATTTAGTTCTAATAAATTAAGATCATTTTTTATACAATAAGCCCAAGTCTTCCTAGGTCTACCTCTGCCTTTCTTAACATAAGTCAAATCTAAAACATCTACTCTCCTAATCAGATCATCAGATGGTCGACGTTTAATTTGACCAAGCCATCTAAGACGACTCTCACTAATTTTGTCCGTCACTGGAGCTACAACAACCCTATTGTGGATATATTCATTTCGCATTTTGTCTTTAAGTGTAAAGCACTCATCCACCTAATCATTCTCATCTCGGCAACACTTAACTTAGTATTATGCTTCTCTTTTAAAGGCCTCCATAAAGCATTGCAGGTCTCACCACCCTCTTATAAAATTTTTCTTTCAGTCTAAGTGGTACTTTTATATCACACAAAAGGCCCGAAGCATTCCTCCATTTCAACCAACCAATTTAAATTCTACTATTAACATCCTCATCTATATCACCAACGCTTTGAACAACAGACCTGAGATATCTAAATCATTCACACCTTTTAATAATTTGATCACCCAAAGTTACACTTTTGTCACTAGAGCTACGACTACTAAAATTACATTCCATGTATTTAGTTTTAGTTCTACTCAAATAAAGGTCTTTAAACTCCAACGTAGACCTCCATAATTCAAGTTTTTCCTAGGCTTTTTCTCTCTTCTTATGTACGAGAAGGATATCATCAGCAAAAAGCTTACACCAAGGTACATCCTCCTGTAAATATCCAGTAAGACCATCCATAACTAAAGCAAAAAGATATGGTCTTAAAGCCGAATCCTGATGTAATCCAACAAAAATAAGAAAATAATGTGATTTCTAGTGGGAAAGAAAAAATTTAGGTGGTTGAGTTGAAAAATCAGCAAGGAGAAGGGATTTTGGGTGAAGTTTGGTTTAGGTAGTAGTGAATTTTGATAACCCTAGTATAAGAATAGAAAAGCTAGTTCTAATAGCAAATGATACCGATCTAGAATTCCTCAAAGGCATTTGGTATGCGGATTTTCCAGGGAGGTGGTTGTGGAACGACTGATATTGTTTGGAAAGAGATAGACGTCAATCAGAGGCTGTCCCGGATAAAAACAACTGAGAAATTTCAATTTAGCGATGATAATGCGACAAGGAGCTTCACCACTGATTTATGCACAAGCTACATAAACACCACTTGCAAAAAGAAATGACATAGCACTCCGTTAGGATAGAACCAGGAGAAACATCTCCAAATTACTCAAATCAAAAGTCTGGAAATATAGGAAATAATAAGATATATATAGTCCCCTCTAGAGAGAATACCTAATTAGTTTCCAAAACTAATAAAAATAAAAATAAAAAAGTCTTCAACTATTCGGCAGCAGAACTCTCGAGCGAGAAGCCCGCTTCAAGCTTTACCAAGTTGGGATTCCGCCCTGATTCCCGTAAATGTGATCAATTTCCGCTGATCTTCTCGCGATCTGATCCCGCGATTACGTGCAAACAAAGACACGACATCTTAGTTCAGCATGACATTTTGGAGGAGCACCCCACGTCAGCAATAACCTCTATACTCTCCACAAAAAGTGGATTGTTACAACTTCGAAAAATAATCTTTTTGCAATCTGACACCCAAATCGCAATTGAACCATTAAAACTTGCTTAATAATCTTTTTGAGATTTGGCACCCTAATTGAGATAATAGTTAATCGGACTAAAACCTTGTAGATTTAATCCCATATTGATAAAAGATGGGAAGATTGGCAAGGAGGTGGCGAAGGAGCAAGAGATTAATTCATGAGTCGAGAGCTTGACGATGCTCTACGAGCAAATTACACACATGTAAAATTAATAATAAACTTATCAGAATAGGATGCAGTGTCTAATATAATGGCATAGGGTAGTTGCCCCTTTTTTTATTTTTTTCAATCCATTTTAACAAGATCTGCTGTTTTCCTTTCTTCATGGTTTACCACATCCAGCACCTCTTTCCCATAGAATAATTTCATTTTGAATGACATTTCTCATCAATCAAAAATTCATTTTCTGTTGTGGAATTTTAGAAACTCTTATGAATGTCAAAGATGCTATAGAACGAAATTTTAGAAATTATTATCAAATACTGATCTGTTTCTGAATTTGATACAAGCTAAATATGGTGGAAAATTATTTTAAATATGTGCATCTATTCAATCAAAATTAAAAAAAAAATTAACTGATTGATTCTTACAATGCAGGATTAAATAGATTTCTATCGTGGTTTGATGGTCTTGTTTTTAAAGACATGGTAAATATATGTTGTACAAATGCCCAATGCCCATTAACAGAGCACAATAAACCCTGTTGTGGCCCGCCCTACGTGCCAATGAGCAGCTCCTGTTCAATTGGCAGCCCTATCCTCGGTAAGATTGAAGTTTTATAAGCTTATAAAATACTAAATACTTATTAACGGCACAATAAAAAGTTTTATGGTAACGGAAAAGTTAAACAGATAATAAGAATTGGAATTAAATTTTATGAATAATAATGTTCGCAGTTAAATTTAATAAGTATATCGAGTTGAACAAAAAAAAAGTTTAGTCAAAAAAATTTAACTACAGAATGGTTTGATATCAAATTTCATATTAGAAATATTAATAGAATCAAATCCTTGCTATTATAATATAGCAGGGAAAAAACAGAGTTGTAAGGGCAGAGATTCCAAGGATAGGCACATCAATGAGGAAATGTTGGCACTGACCGCAGGGACAATGTAAGTATGTAACCAGACATGAGGAAATTTTTAGGTAGAATCCACAGTGACAAGAACTTGGTGAGAAATAGGATCCGCAAACAGTAGAGATGATGTTGCTCTTTCATGATAGAAGATGTTTAAGAACTGAATGATACCAGAAAGACACCTAAAAGTACAATATGCAAAAATATAATTTAGGGGCATTTACATACATACCACCCAATTTTTATGTATTTACATATATAACACCTAAACTTTAATTTTTACATTAATACCACCCAAATCTTTTATATAACATAAAAAATACCACTATTTTAACTTTTAAAATACACATTTTGATGCTAGATAAAATGATATATGTAAAAAAAATTGAAGTTTAGGTGTTAAAAATGTAAATAAATAAAAATTGAGTGGTATACATGTAACTCTGACTATAATTTAACCCAATTCCCTTTATCTGGTCTTGGCTAAAAGGAATAATTTTACGATTTTGAAAGACTGGAAACCATTTGCAAAAAATAAAAACTGACAATGCCTATAACAGTAGGAATAACGGGATTTGCCACAATTAATACAATGGCCATATGGCAGTCAAAGAGAACTTAGAAAACACAGTAACTGCCCCTTCTTATATTTTTCTGCATGATTAAAAATATAGCACATGAGAATGCAGTTGATAGAAAAATAATTCATCATGCCTCCTTAAATTTCAAGTAGATACTAGAAAAAAATAAGTTTCGTGGTGTTGTAATTGCCATCTTCAGTGCAGTTTCCGATCAAGAGTATTTCAAATACCTCGAGCGATGTAAGATAAACAATATTAATAAAAAATGCAATACGAAAGACCCAAGGAAAACTGTTTATACAAGTCCTCATAACCCAATTTACAAATAAGAAACAACAAGTTACAGATAAGTAAAACAAATAAATTAAAAAAAGAATTCCATGTAAGAATTTGAGCATTTTAGCATTCAATAAAATACCCAAACAGTTTGGGTTTGCGATGTAGTGCTATAGCATTATAACTCCAACAGGAAATTGTATCTCTGGTTCGACGTTATAATTAGTGAAAAAATAAGTAATAACAGAAATTCATGTTATTAGTGTTTTCGATCATTTCAAGGATCAAAGACAGAAACGAGTGAATGAGCCTAGCAAATCAAGCAGATTTCATGGGTTGAACCAGACAATTTTCAATTGTATAGAGTATCTTACCAACATTGTATGATCCGATCATGAGATGAAATACCTGCACGTTATTAAATATATTCCTCAAGATCATGCCTGAGCTGCATAACCATAACAATGCAAAAATATATGCAAGATACTAAAGAATAATGATTTTGAGGAAGATTCCATGCTTATATAGCAGCAGCTAAAATGTGGAATGCGAAATATGAAATTTGAAGCAAGATTTTGAATTTATTCTGTGCGTTGATATAATAAAATCCCCTTCCAAACTTTGCTTCCAAATAATAAATTGATGAGAGATTATCACTTGATAAAACTTTATATGTTCATATAATCACCTCTTCCAAGCAGATATAGATTTTTTTTTTCATGGATTATGCATCGTGTTGTAATGCAAATTTTGCAATTTGAGCATCAATAGAAATCAGTCATTCATGTCATGCTAGGCACCAAAAAAGCATAGGCAGGTTACAATGCTTTAAAACTTTACAGAATTTGGCTGATAATCATATCTAGCAGAAAAAAGTTCAAACTACTCAACTAAACCGCATTTTACATAGAGCACACAAACGATGTTAAGGTTTAATGAAAGAGAGTATGAAGGTATGTAATGTCGAGAAGAAATTAAGAGGGGGCAAACTAATGGGTAACAAACAAGAAGCATATCTTTCATGATGATTATCATTAAGTGGTAAATAAATTAGAGTTCATTAGAACCTAGTTGTAGAAAATAAAGTCACAAATACTCTTATAAATATGGATGCTTTGATGTGAATGAGCTTTGATGTGAATGAGCAAACCTATGGTTGTGAAGCTATAGAAGAGGTGCATTTGCAGGATAGCACTTTCACGTCTCTAACACCAATAAAGAAGCATACATGATAGAATTTTTAAAAGAAACATGGATAAAAACAATCTCAAACGTAGCCATAACACACAAATTTCCTAGAAATGCAAGCAAAGAAGGATCATGATAAATCAAACAATTTTATAAATTGCATGCATCAAAAATATGCATGTGCTCCTCATTAGCCTAGATAATTCATTTGTGATGTATCAACAATTTGATAATAACAAATCTTCTTTGGTATCATCAAATGATTTGCTAAGTATTTTCTTTCAGGTAAATCAATTACTAGAAATAATGTTGATTTCCATTAGACTGGTTCAGAGCACATGCATCATGAAGATAAGTTGAAGATGTTCCATTCACCACATTCACAGAAGCAAAGTGAAGATCCAAGGTTTAGTAGTCGAGTCAGTGTATTTAAACGTTCCTCGATGTAAATTGAACGAGTAAGTCTCATCAAAAACTCAAGGATGATGACTACAAAAATAAATTCGATTAAGTTCAATCTAAACCTATTCCGAATATATTTTAAAGATTGAAAAAATATATATTATTTTTATTAATTGAGAATTTATTGGCTTAACTTTATATTTATTTCATATATTCTAACTTTATTAATGGGTAAAAAAATATTTTATTAGTGACCAGTTTCATACTGGTCACATTCCTCAATAAAATATTACATTAAATTTCATCATCCTATAATTCCTACCTAACACCCAGCCCTAAAAGCCCTTATTCGTAGACCATGCTAGTTTAGGCAAATATCACCGACAAATTTTGACCATTCAAAGTTGAGCATGGGAGTTTCCCTGTACATGCTTCATGCTTTAGAATGAATATTGTATAACTAGTTTGAAGCTATGCAAGCTGCATGATACAAAATAAAAAACTATATACCTAAGAAAATACTTTCAATCCAATTTTGAAATCACATAAAAATTCACATTATACAGCGAAATGGTTCCTGAAATGAAAGGCCATTATGTTTGCACATCCAAAATACTAATCAACAGCACAAGAAGTAGGACTTTAGTTCAAAATTACTGCAGTAGAACATAAAGACATCTCATATTATAATCCAATCGTTGATCAATAACAACCATGGTTTACATAGATGTTTGTTGGAATTTTAGAAATCTTCTTTAGCATCTTCAATTTCAATACTTCTAAGTTTAAGAATATAGAACTATTGGTACTTTATAATGCTTGTTTCATTCTCTTATCATGGGCAGTTATGGCTGATTTTATGTCTTTCTAATGTGTAAGTCACCCTCTCTATTTATCTTGTAATTGCTCCATGAGAAATTGAAGAGGAATAATAATTTTTCCTTCTAAAAATTCACATGATTTCAGAGCCACCAAAAGTGCCATAACCCGCGTCGAGGTCGAAGCTGCTTGCGCTATCCAGCTTTGCCTTCAAGTCCGAGTGGTCGTGATCGAAGCCAGCCATTCCTGAGCAGTTTGCTAGGTTGTCTACGTTTTCCGCTATTGCAAGCATTATTTCCTTGCTCTGATTCTACCCAATACTTGTCCAAAGGCAACAATTCGCTTGCATGAAGCTTTTTCAACTACCCTAACCCTACGCTTCTGATTCTTCCTCCACCTACTTGCATCTCCTTTGAAGACACTACCTCCACCTGTGTTTTTCCATCACAACAAAAGGCCACTGTTTGTTTTTCCTTCGAAGTTGTTGGTTCCTATTTTGTAGTCGACAAAAGAGTCAAACCTTCATAGGAAAGTAAACTAATCGCGACATGCAAGAGCTTCGTGCCATCCTTGATCAAAAATAGCGATCAAGATCGCAGTATAAAGGAGTTTTGTGTCACTTACGTGAGAAATTGAATGAATTGTCTCATATAGGAGTTCTGCATTGTTCTTTATCAAAAACAGAGATCGAGATCACAGCGTAAAAGAGTTCCACGTAGCTTGTGCAGCCGAGACTACGGTGTTTTTTCATATTATGAGAATGTCTTACAAAGCAACAATGATGGCGGAAGTTCTAAAAAATTCTATCAAGTCAACCGATTCCAATCATTCTGAAACCACGCCTCCTTGCCCTACACCCGTATGGGCTGAGTTTTATCCCCATAACTTACCATCGTATCTCACTGTGATAAAACTCAACGGGCACAACTACCTCGAGTAGACTCAATCCATAAAACTAGCAATAAAACTAGCGATCAATGGGTATTTAACCGAAGAAATTTCAAACCTAATGTTGGCGATCCGAATTTAAAAGAATAGCGGCCCAAAAATTTTCTGCATATAGCCTGGTTCATCAACTCCATTGAACCTATCATAGGAAAACCACAACTATTCTTTCCCACTGCTCCAGATATTTGGGAGGGTATTCAAGATTTCTACTCAGAATTGAAGAATTTTTCACAAATATTTGAGTTGAAAACTCAACTTTGAAAAACCAAACAAAATAATCGTGATGTTACTATGTACTATAATGAGTTGGTAACCTTTAAGACAGTAATTTGATCAAAGTTATGATGACACTTGGGAGAATACAAATGACTATGCTAGCCCCAAAAAACGAGAAATAAACGATTGGGTCTACATATTCTTAGCTGGCCTTAATCGTAGTTCAAATGAAGTTCAATGTTGAATCATTGGTAAGAAACCTGCACCCTTAATTCGAGAAGTCTTTTCTGAACTGAGAAACGAAGAATCCAAAAGAAAAATTATGTAATAAAACATTGAATCGTCTCGTAAAATTGAAGAGAACTCGGTTCTTGTATTAAAAGGGGTTCATACTGACAATGGGATAAAAAATATAGTGCGAGTATTGCAAAAAACATTGCACACAAAAGAAATATGTTGGAAGTTTTATGGAAAACATGCAAATTGGAAATCAAAATCCAAGTGTGAGCGTTGAGTATATCAAGCCTTTGAAGAAACTCAAGAGTCGTCTGCTAAGTCGAATGCAATCTCTTTTACCAATGAGCAATTAGAGCACTTGCAAAAATTATTTCAATCTCCAAAACTATCCCTAACACTGTCTTGCTCTTTAGCATAAAAAAGTAACTCTTTGACCACTGCTTTGTTGGATGTTATTCCTAATTTTTTTAATTCCTAGAAAATTAACTCTAGTGCAGTTGATCATATGGCGGGCTGTTCTAAATTATTCTCTTCCTATTAATCATGTGCAGGCAATAAAAATTTCACAACTGCTGATGGTTCCCACTCGGTAATTTACGGGATAAAAATTATCAAACTCTCCTCGTTAACCCTTCGTGTGTTCCCCATGTCTATAATTTATAGTGTAACTTGTTGACTATTATTAAAATTACTGTTGATCATCAATCCCAAGCTAACTTCAATTATTTTTGTTGTGAGTTTCAGTAATTAACCGCGGGAAGAATAATAGGCCATGCTAAGGAAAAAATGGACTCTATTAATTTGAAAATGGGCTTGATTCAATTAAAAAATGTCAAAGTACTGGTTTGAATTTTATTTTTATATCCAAAGATAATGAAAATATGTTATAACCCTATAGGTTAGATCATTCCAATTTTCATTATCTAAAATACTTGTTTCCCAAATTATTTCAAAATAAAGATACGTCGTTAAATAAGAAGTGTGTTAGTTTGCTAAGCATCATCACACATCGTTTTCTCCACAGGTATACAAACCTGATATACCAAACCTGATATACCATTAACTTTGATTCATATTGCGCATTCTGGGAAAAAGTGATTTGCGACATTCACTGATGAGCAGAGTAGATTAAATGAGTTTATTTAATGAAAGTAAATTTTGAAGTAGACATAATTTTCCAAAATTTTTACACCATGATACAAACCCAATTTCAAACAACCACTCAAACTTTATGAAATGTCAATGATCGAGAGTATTTCAAACATTTTTTAGGTAAATTCTTTCTTGATGAAAAAAAGTAATTCATTAAAGTTTTTGTGTCGACACTAGTCAGCAAAATGAGTTGGTTGAATGGAAAAAAATCACTTATTGAAGGTAGCTCGGGCTTTATTATTTACCAATCAGGTGCCCAAATATCTTTCGGGTAAAGCTGTTTGCACTACTACATTTCTCATAAACAGAACACCCAATAAAGTTTTAAACTTTGAAACACCCTTTGATGTTTTTCAATAATTATTTCCAAAACATTGAAAATCATCTTCCTTGCCTCTAAAGATATTTGGGTGTTACTATTTTCATTCACACTCATAATTCACATTCATAATCAGGAAAAACTTAATCCCCGAGCCAAAAAACTTGTGTTTGTTGGCTATGCTCCTAACAAAAAAATGATATAAAAATTTTGATCCCGATTCGAAAAAAATATTTATAACTATGGATGTCACCTTTTTTTGAATTAAGTAAGAACAAAACAAAGATGTGTCTGCTTAATTTCATGATTTTCTTCAAACTGCAGACTCTCAAAATAGTATGTTCCCAACAATGATTATTCAACCTGAAAATCCAAGTAATATTATATCAGGAGAGAGTGTGTCGAGTCTTTTAGATATTGAAATTCCTACAATTCCATCTCATGATATTTATAACAATGAAGAAACAAGAAAAAGAACGATGATAGTGGTACCGTTTGATTTTTTCTACTCACAACAGAGGACCATTAAAAAAAACGGTTTTACAAATCTTTTGCAGTGCCCAGAATGTTCAGCCCACTTCATCTTCAAATTCTAAACTGAGTTTAAATCCAGAGTCTAGCATGTCTAGCACTCAACATCTATTGTGCTATTATGGTCATGATCACCTCTCGCCTGCCTTGGTGCTTTTATCTTACAATTATCGCATATGGAGATTCCTATAACTGTGCAGAATGCTCTTAAAAACCCTAAGTGAAAGGAGGTTGTTTTCAAGAAAATGAAAGCTCTTGAAAAAATAGAACATGAGAAGTGGTTGATCTACCTAAAGGAAAGATAACTGTTGGATGCAAATGAGTTTTTACAATCAAGTACAATTTCGATGGTCCTTTAGAACTTCACAATGATAGACATGTTGCTAAAGGATATACTCAGACATATGGCATTGATTATCTCGAGACATTGCTCCAGTTTCAAAACGAAACTCGGTAAGGCGGTTGGGGAGTACAGTAGAGAAGGCTCGCCGAGACCTCGATGTCGGGTCGTTCCAAAGTGACTTGCTATTGCTGCTGCAGTGCTTCTTGCTCATCATCCAGGAATTTCTCTAGCCATTTGGGCGTACAATAGGTGAGAGTAAGTTTCCGCACTAGTATTGATTGACCTATACAACACTTATATATAAAGAATGCATTCCTCAATGGAGAATTAGAGGAAAAAGTGTACATAGATGCACCTCCAGAATTCAATGAGAAGTTTGGCACAAAGGTGTGTAGACTAAAAAATTATTATATGGGTGGTTGAAGCAGTGACCGAGAGCGTGGTTTGAGAAATTCACACTATTTGTTAAAGGTCACAAATATACTTAAGGGCAAGGAGATCATAGAAATTATATAATGTTCTTCATGCATTCCAAGAATGAGAAGATAGTCATATTGATTGTGTACGTGGACGATATAATTCTCACAAGAGACGACGTATATGAAATAAACAGGTTGAAGAATTCTCTCTAGTTAGTTTTAACACCAAGGTCTTACGCTCTCTAAGGTATTTTTTTTAATGGAGTTTGCTAGATCAAATAAAGAGATTGTGGTTTCCCAACGGAAATATGTTCTAGATCTTCTAAAGAAAACAGGGATGAGTGGTTGTGGGCCTGCAGATACTTTAATTGATCCCGATTAGAAACTTGGAGATAAGGAGGGCGACCGAGTTAATACAGCACGATATCAAAAGTTGGTGAGAAAGTTGATATATTTGTCACATAAACGACCATATATTGCCTCCTTGTATGTTTGGTAAGTCAATTTATGGAGTCGTCCTATGAGAAACACCTTGAAGTAGTTAACAGTATTCTTTTGTTTCTAAAAAATATACAAAACAGCGGCTTATTCTTTTAAAAAATCACACAACAAAATATAGAAGCATAAACTAATGCAAACTGGGTGGGCTTAGTTGACTGGAAAAATTTAGTTACATGGCAAGAAACAAAATATCAAGGCAAGGAGTAGTGTTGAGGTAGCATATCATGTTATGGCTAATGGAGTGTGTGAGATGTTATAGTTGAAGAGAAATCTTGAGTAGTAGATTTTGATAAACATGTCAATAAACTTGTAAAGTGAAAATAAAGCTTCCATCAACATTGCAGAAATTTCAGTGCAGCATGATAGCAGAAAGCATGTGCAGATTGACCGGCATTTCATAAAAGAGAAGATCGATTGAGGAGCTATTTGCATGTCATTTATCACTACAGATCAACAAATTATCGATATTTTCACCAAAGGACTGTTCAGGCCTAATTCTGAACTCCTTGTAAGCAAGATGGACATGATAGATATTTATGTGCCAACTTGAGGGGAGGCGTTGGAATTTTAGGAATATTGTTTAGTATCTTCTATTTTAGTACTTCCTATATTTAGAAAATAGAATTATTGGTATATTATTATTCTTCTTTCCTTATTTTATCATGGAGAGTTAAAACTGATTTTATGTCTTTCCTAATATGGGAGTTATCCTCATCTATTTATCTAGTAATAGTTTCAAAAAAAATTGAAGAGGAATAATATTTTTTTCTTCTCCAAAATTCACAATATTCAAGGTGCCCACTTTGAGGCATGCCTCACCATGAAGCCCCATTGAAACTTTCAAGTTTAAGGCTTGAACAAGCTTATGGCATTTTTGTTCAAAGCGCATCATGCTAATGCCTCAAATTAATATTTAATTTACATGAGGGTTTAAATTTAAAATTTAAATTATGGGGATATGATTGAAAGGAGAGCAAGTACAAGACAGAGGATGAAGTCACATGCTAGCGTGTAGTCAAGCACCTAGTGCCAGAGTGAAAAGTTACATGCCAGCCTGTAGTTGAGAACTTATGAAGGCATTGTATGCAAACAAAAGTAGCACCTACGAGCAGGGAGCTACCTGCAAGCAAGAGTCACATTTGCAATCTATAGGAGAAGAGTCATGTTTGTGAGTAGGGAGCAAACGTCCGCACCTAGGCATATTCTATTTTCTATTTTTAAAATATTTAACTTATTTTTTCTTTTCTTTGCATTTTAACTATTTTTTCTTTAAAGTATATTTCATTTTCTTTCAATCGCTTTTTTTACAGACTTCATTGCTAGTTTTCTTAATTTCATTTTTTTAAGATTTCATTTAAAAGCTTTTTTTATTTTCTTTTTAATTTTTAGATTAATTTTTTATTTTAATTGATTTGTTTTTTTTTTTACTTTTGAGGTTTAGATTTTTTATTTTTTTAATAGAGTTTTTTTTTTCTTTTTATATAATTTTTTTATTTTTAATTTAGAGTTTACGTCTGAATCATCCTTTAAGCTTATACCTTACTTCAATAAGGTAAAATGCCTCAATTTGTGATTTAATATTTTTGAAGCTTGACAACATATATAGAAATGTTAAATATATGCATTATGCTTATCGGTATTAAAAACTTTCAATATTTATTTATATTGCAAATACTTACAATACTATCAAACATAGGTTATGTAGCAACCGCACTTAAAATAAGGTATCAAAAAGTATGCTAGACGATAAATTTAAATCCATTTTCACATACCATTTGGCGTGTCCAACCAAAACTTCTGCCGTGAATTCTCAATAACTGAAAATAAAAAAATTTGTACAATTAACATACCCATCAGAAAGCCAGAACATAAGTTGCAATGCACTAGTACTAGAGACAAAATGTAGTGCAAAATGAAATAGTACTAGAGACAAAATGTAGTGAAAACTATGATATAATTACAAAATACATGTATTTCAGGTACAATCTGTTCAAAGAATAAATGGGAAATGCCTCCTCTCAATCTAGGTCAATTCAGAACAAATGCAACTAAAATAATGGATCACCGAACATTAAACAGCAGAGATTCAATTCAAGCAGGTTTAGATTATGCTATTATAGAGATATCCAGTTAAAATGACAGATGCGGGTCACGTGTAGCGAACAGCCATTAATATCTCCAAGATTAGAGTCACATTCTCATCAAACTTTCTCACCATGCAAATCCAGACATAAAAAGGAATTTTGTTTTCATTCGGAAATTAGGGTTCGTGTTCTATCTTGTAGCATGGTACTTAATCTCACTCCATGTCTCGACTAGGGTTATTGTTAAGCCTAAAACGTACCAACAATATAATATCTGCAGCAATCCACCAGTGGAGCACACTACTCCAAGCAAGTGCAAGTCATAAATCCATAGAACAAAATCCATGACCAACACTCACCTGAAGAAAAGCGATAGCAGCAATGGCCACGTCAACCACGATGAGTACAGTATCGGCCGCAAAAACCGCCGCCGGGGGGCATCGGCGACCTTCAATCCCTTCAAACCGCACCATCTAGCGTTCTGAAACCAATAAAGGAGAAGAGGGCTACCTTCACCTTGCAGAACCTGACGAAAAGAAGTGAACCGCGATAATGGGGAGATGCAGGGAAGGAAGGCCGAGGGTGAGTGGATTCTCGGGTGGGTTGGGGTGGGATTTGAGCGGGCAACGGCACAGGCAGTGGGGGGTGGGATTGCGTGGTGGGTCAACGAAAGGAGGGAGAAGCGGGGAACCGCCGAATTGGTTCCCACTTGGCGATCGCAGGACGTCCGCGCCGAGCTGGTGAATGAGTATTCAGCAAGTGGGTGCCATCCAATGAAGTTGTGATTGTCTGGAAAAGTTACTGTGTGCATACACCTCTACGTTGAAAACCTGGATTCTCAAAAATTTACAGTAAGCTTCACTCTATCGTGAAATAAAAAGATGTATTTCAGTAGTTTAGATCGGACAACGTGCGGCCGTACGCAATAAGCGCTAGATTTTCTGATTTTCATTTCATTACGGTAAAATTGGGCCCTATAAAGGAATAGAATTATAACCCAAATATTTAATTAAAATAATTAGTTTAGAAAATTTTGGTGGATTTAGAAGTGCTCATAATTTTTTTTTGCATAAAAAACCTTACAAGAATGGTGAAAACGTGAGATCTAGTCAGAACGAGAGACTTTTAGGCACAGCTGCAACTTTTTTATAAAATTGATTATAAGGCTTATTTATAGAAAAATGTCTTATTTGAATGTTACAAGAATGGTGAAAACCTGAGACTCAAAGTCCATAATCGTATGTTGCAATAGCGGAAGTTGATCACATATGTCATATTTGAAAGTTATAACAGTAGTAGTGGACACGAAAGTTGTTGTTAATTATTATTGTTGCAAGCAGTGGTCACCAACGACCAGTGGTTGGCGGTGGCATGTGGTGATGGTGACCGACAGCTATGGAGGCCAGTGATTGATGGCAGAAATCTTACCGCGAAGTAAGTTGGTCAATCACTCAAGTACATATGTAAATTAATATGCGATCTAAGAGTGCATATTGATTTTACGAGGAATATGTTAACAACTATTTTTAGCAGAAAATATCTAGTTTACTAACTCTATGAACCTAGCTTGGTGTAATTATCAGAGGGTTGAAATTCTAAAAATCCTAAATGAAAACAAAATACGATCATAGAAAGTATAAAACATAAAGCTAAGAAAGTCTTAGTGTTCCTCAAGTGTGATGAGTCTTGTGCCTCTGTGATTCAAGTGTCGTGGAAGTTCATGATTTTTCTTAAGGTTTTTCTTACGAGATCATTGTCAACTAGGGATAAGTGTCTTTTTAAGCCTATATCAAAGTCAAAAGAAGAATTAGAAACCAATGAAGTTAAGTTGGCTTAACCTCTTGACATTTCTCAGGATTCTTCCAACCCCTTATCAGAGTTGCAGAATCCTACTGGGATATGTATAACCTTTCATGATTTTGTGGTTGACCTATTTGTCGTACTACACAACAAGCATAGGTCATAGATCACGAAAGATTTTAACATTCTAACTCGACAAATTGGGTGTAAATGAAATTCAAAAGGTTAACCAATAACATAAAGCCATGAAAGCACAAAAAACACTATATGAAAAACATCTCAAGAACTCACAATAAAACCATTTGTCCTACATCACAGAGAAACGAAAGAGAATTTAATCACGCATGTTAGAGTGACATACGTCAAATTTTTACACTTTTTATGTTTTAATTTCATAAATTTTTCGCTTTAAATACATTATTTTAAGCTTTCGAAAGACTAGAATTGCATTTTTCATATTATGAGAGGACTAGCACGCAAATCATAGCAAAATAAAGACTTAGAGTAAAATTTAGACGGGCATTGCCATGCCACTTTAGCAGCGAGGTCACGCCTGCATTTTGGGGGGGAGGGTGTAGCCACATTGAAACGCCACGGGACCACACCACCCTACCTGATATTGCGACATATTTACGTCATAGTTCTGGTGTGGCCACGCCTTCGTATGATTTCTACTTTGGAAAGTTTTGAGTGTAGGATTTTGACAAAGTTTGGAAGGATTTTTTAGCTCAAGATATAAAAAGAATTTTATTGAAGACTTTGAGATGGCTTTTAGAGGACAAAGTTTAGAAGGAGGCTAGGGTTAGAGGGAGTTTTTCTTCTCCTTTTAGATTTCTTTTTTTATTTTTATGAGAGAAGTTTTTGAGAGAAATTGAGTGTTGTTCTTGTAAGAGAGGAGATTAAAGATTTGTAAGTTGTTTTTTATTCAAGTAAAATGTTTCTTGTAGGTTTTATTTCAATGAAATTTCCTTATTTTTTCTCTCGAGCCATGAGTAGCAAAATAACTTTTCACACCTCTGTGATTTTTTGATGGATTTTATTGTTTGATTTTCATTCTTGATTTCTCATATATATTTTTCTGCATTTTAATTTGATAATCGGTTAACCTTCTAGCCTTCGTTTGCTCCTGACTTTGCTTGTTAGGACATTAAAATCTATTGTGATATATGGCTTCGGCAAAAGCGTAATGAAACAATTTTATAGACCTTTCGACCATTAGCAGGTATTTGAAATTATTGGGGATGCCATAGAGGGTGGAAGCTACCTTTGTAGAATTCCAAATCTTCTTGAGACCTAGGCGTAGGCTTAAGAACAACACAATATCCCTAGTTGACAATAACCACGTAAGATAAATTTGCATGAAAATCAAGTCAGGTGCCACACCTAAATCACAGAGACGCGATCCTCATTAATCATGGAAAACACCAAAGAACTCCGAACTACTCTTTCGACCATTTTGTTTTCTATAGAGTCTGATAGAATTATAATTTTCCCTTAATTATTTTATGGTCTAGCCGAACTAGGTTAAACTATAGCTTTCATTGTTTCAAATTGATTCTTAACATGCTTCCTTGTGGAAACAATAAGCGTTACTCCTTTAAATCGCTCACTACTTGGACACGTATACTTGCGTGAAGGGACCATCTGCTTTGCAGCGCTTTTGCGGCCATCATAAAGAAAACCATAGATAGGAAAGCCATGCAAATCATCATTACAAGAAATAAAGTGTTGTAAAACTTACAATCAAGACTTGTTCTCTTCACCAATGTAGAAGATCTCTCTCTCTCTCTATCTCTCTCTCTCATACAAAATTCTTAAAGAAAACACAAGATTAAAGGGGAAGACAAGATGCAAATATTGCCTCTAGAGGTTTCCATCCAAAGAGAGGAAGAAAACCCTAGGGGAGAACTCTCTCTCACCAAAATCCCTCTTTTCTTATAGCCACCAGCAACCCACTCTCCCTAAATTCATCCTTATGAGCATATATACAAGAAAAGCTTGATAAATGTAAGATAAATCTTCCCAAAATTGGTTCAAAAATCTTGGCACTGGAGCGCCGTGAAGATTGTGTGAGTGAGTTGAAGCTGGGTGTGGGTGCGCCACAATTCGGGCACGGGTGCTTTGACTCAGCAAGGTGAGCTCTGCTTACGACATGGGCGCTCTCCTCTGCTATAGGTGCGCTAAGACAAAATCAGCCTTTAATTACTGAAATTCATCTTTTTCCCTTCAAAACCACATCCATCCTATCACATGCACAAAAAAGACAAAAGCACCATTTCTCAAGCATAATAATAGTATAAAATTTGCAAAATCAAAGATAATTGATTAGGAATTCATTACATATTTCACTCGTATCAAATCATCCAAACTTACCCATTACTTTCCCTAATGTAATCATGTTACAAGCTCAGATTTAGAAAAGGAATTGTTGACTTCATCATAAAGGCATCTTTATCATTGAAAGCATGGGTATTAGTTTGCTAAAGACTTGGGATGTCTAGATTTAGCGGTGCTTTCCATGCATTGATAATAATTATTACATTCCTTTAATCTTTTTGATCTTAACACAAATCTTCTTCACTCAATTGATCCAGACTAGCTACAATCCTTTTCATTCTTTTGTAAGTTTTTAAGCACCCAAGCCTTATTCAAGCAATAGGCTAATCATATTATACCTAATTTTTATAGGTTACCCAAATTTCATTAAGGAGCGACTAAATCTTTTAACTTTAGAAGGCTGCTAGAAAATCAAATTGGGATTACTCCAACACTTAACGTTAAGCTTCTTCTCCCTTTGATTTTTTCTTCTACTTTTATACTTTATCCTTTGCTTTATAATGAGTTTTGCTCACTTTTCCTTTTTCTTTTTCTTTTTTTCTTTTATTCACATTTTCCAGGAGAATTACTACATCTGGGTAAGCATGGATTTTAAGAGTGTTAATTTTCTAGTGATTCCTAAGTTAAAAGTTTTAGGTATTTCTTAATGTAATTCTTGATGATCATAAAATTCAAATAAAAATCAGGTTAGTTATATTGGTTAAATAAAAAATAAAGACAAAAAATCTTGTGGATTAATTACCTTTTTTATAGGCATACCTTTTCAAGTTTTTTTGACAAATTTTTATGCTAGAAGAAGACTGATTAACATCAAGTATAGCTCATTATCAACACTTTAATTCCTATTCTGGCTAAGTTTCACTGGGACTTAACAATTTATTACCTTCCGATTTCTATTAGTAAAGATACAAAAAAAAATTCAAATTACATATGAGCAAAGAGATAAGATTATTCTCAGGATACCACACGTGTATAACAGCTCTGCTCACATAACAGATGATCAATAAAAGTAAGAACAATAATTAGGGAATGAACTACCACAAATATGCAGTAATAATAGGAAAGCAAGTGAAATCAAGAAGCACATAATAAAACATGTGTGTTAACATCACAAAGAAACACACATACTTAGAAATAACTAAAAACTATCATAGAGTTAAATCAACAGTGTCAGCATATTAAACATCCAAAAGAACAAAAATAATACCAGAATCTTGACATAAAAAAATTAGAATGTCTGTGTACAATAAATCCATAACATCAAAATAAAATATCAACACATCTCATCAAATCCTAACTACTCGTCATCCTGATCCTCTTCCATATACTTCAAGCTAGACTCATATGCCTTGTATGATGGTGGTGATAGGTATACTAAAGGCTTTAGTCTGTTTAACTGTCCCTTCTCTGGTACATTTTTGCATACACGACACTATATCACTGCTAGTCCTCATGTTGGCGATGTTGCTGCTCGGAGTAGTGTACGATTTGCTGGTAATCTAATGCAACTTCCAACCAAGTACACTGAAGTTAGCTGCCAGCTCATCAATCCTCTTGAACAATTGTCCTATTGACTTGGCCCTTAGTAGTGACTCTTCTCGTCTCGATGATCTCGCACAATGATCTCTCAAGCTCACTCCTCTATTTCAAGTCAGGTTCCTCTTGTAGGCTCAGATGATCTCTCGAGTGATAGCCTTCAAGGGAAGTAGGAGCTTCTCACCTCTCTTCCTTGGCACACCAGCAAGAGTGCACAAATTGGTGACTAGGAGTGGAAGACTGAGTCCCATAGTGATGCCACCATTGATGATGTGGCCCCAGGAGAAAGTCAGGAGTGAACTTATATCTGTCAAAATGCCCCTCTGAATGCAAAAGTTTAGTGTAGCCCAGTCATTGATGATTTTAGTGAGGTTTGTGGTGGGAATTATCCTAGCACAAATGAAATAATGTCAAGTCTTAGACTCCTTGTTCATTAGAGGGTTGAAGAGAATTTATAATTTTCCCCTTTCACCGATGCTAATGAGCTCAACCATCAATGAGAAAATATAAATTTCATTATAATCAGGGTCCATGAAGTAAGAAAAATCATACTGTGGTACCTCAAGAATGTACAGGAAAGAATTGATTATGACAGGGTTGAAAGCCACCCATTTCCTCTATACAAAGACCTTCTCATCCACGGGTTCCTTTGTGTTGGCAAAGAACTCATGGACAATGGGGACTACAAAGATTCTACCACCTTCTTCTCTCAATAATTTCCACAATCTCACCCCGGTCTGCATGAACACCTGCTTGGGAATCAGTTTTCTTGAGGCAAGAAGATTATTGAAGCTTTTAGAGGCATCCACATTCACAAACTTCTTTTCGTCGAAGGATGCATCCTTCCTCTTACCTTTGTTTTTCAGTGCCATGCATAGAACCAAATGTGCAAGGAAAGCGATAATAATGTATGATGAAATTCTACCCAAACACAAAAATCTTACCTTACCGGAGCCAAGGAATGTGGATTCGGGTATTTGGTGAAATTTTGTGGCTATCGATGGTGGTTCTAGGTGTGGGGAATGCTCTAACGACTCTTGGCTTTAAGGGTTGAATGGGAGAAGAAATGCAGGTGCATCACAATTAGGGCGCTTGCATGCCTTTTACACTAGGAATGAACATGGGTGTGCTTCATTATGAGCATAGTTGCATTATTGTACTTAGGGCGCATAGGTGCGCAGCCTGGCGTGGGTGTGTTGGGGTTCTGGGGCGAGGGTGTTCTGACGTGGTTGCGTTGAAAATTTGGTGTAGGTTTTCCACCCTCTCTGCTTTGTCGTCAAATCTTGATTAAAAGAGGTGTAGGTACGCTTAAGATGTGGCAAGGGTGTGCTAAATTGAGCACAAGAGAGCCCATGTGGCCATGTGGGTTCGCAGATCCTTACAATCACCAAACATTGTTTTTCATCCTTATCACCTCACAGGTAGATATTGACTACTCCGGAGAGATCTAAATTAATTAAAAACAGGCCATAAGATTAAAAAAAATGAGTCAAAACACACAACTATGATAACCAACTCAACATGCAAAAATACTCAAATCCTAAGATGACACTTCGATTGTCTTTCAAGGTAGCACTTGGTTTATCGTCCTTAGTCAGATGATGTCAGATCTACTATCAGGATGATTCAAACATCAGGATTTTCTTAGGAACTTTCTTATCTCCTCCTAAGTACAATTTACCATTAACCTTAAAAATAATGTTGGTTTTCATATTCTGAATATCTATGGCTTTGAATGGATACCTTTTTACTACAATGAATGGTCTAACCATCTAAACTTCAATTTTTTGAGAAATAATTTTAATCATGAATTGTACAACAAAACCGTTTATTCAATTTGATATTCCTTCCTAATCAACCTTTGGTCATGCCATTTTTTTTTCATTCTCTCCGTATAGTTCTTGTTTTTTTCATAAGCTTGTTGTTTAATCTCTTCCAACTCATTCAGCAGTTGCAATTTTTTCTCTGTCATATCTTTTAAATTTCAATTGAATTCCTTAACTACCCAAAAAGCTTTATGTTCTAATTATATTTGTAAACGACATGATTTTTCAAAAATTATCCTATAAGGTGACAAACTTATGAGAATCTTAAAAGTAGTTATATAAGCTTATAAAGTTTCATCCAACCTTAGGGACCAATCTTTCCTACTTGAGTTGAATTTTTTTTCTAAGATCCATCCATTGGTCTATGGGTGATAAACAATACCAAACTTTTGAATAATTGCAAATTTGGCAACTAATCTCTCCATCTTTTTATTACAAAAATGACTGCAATATCTTAGCAAACGTTATAAGACTTTTAAAATGCCCTCAAGATTTAGAATCATGACACAACCTAATGATGTAATTGACAGATGCCAATGACACACATCTCCTAAGAATTTGGTCCTTACATCTCTTATAAGGATATAAATCATCCCAATAATAAAATCTGGCCTCAGAAAAAACTTCTCCCTTTGATGGTAGTTTATACTGTAAGGAACAATCCCACTGACAACAAAGTTTGTTATGTCTACATACAACTTGGTGTGGTCCTCTGAAATGGCAAGGGTTTGCTCATCAAAAAAACTCTCATTTATGTCAACCAGACATTTCTGAGAATCCTCCTACTCAAGCCTAGACAAGTGAGTTGCTGCCTAGTTTTTTGTACCATTTCGATCAACAATCTCCATATTATAATCATGTAGCAAGAGGACCCATCAGATCCAGCAGGGATTCACATCCTTCTTATCTATGAGGTACATAATAGCAGCATGATCAGTGTACACTATGATTCATGTTCCTATCCGGTAGGACCTAAACTTTTCAAAGGCAAACATTATACTGGCATAATATATCCTTCTTATCTATGAGGCTCTTTCTCTGTAATGGTGTAATTCACTTAGGAATCATTGAGGATTATACTGGCATAATATATTACATAAAAAACCTTGTCTCTCCTCTGGCTTAACACTACTCCTATGACATAGTCACTTGCATCACACATCAGCTCAAATGGCATGGTTCAGTCAGATGCTACAATCATAGGCGTGGTGACTAATTTAGCTCTTAAAGTCTCAAATGCAACTAGGAAAGTTTCATCAAAATGAAAGAAAACCTCCTTTTCCAATAGTTGACATAAGGGAATGGTGATCTCGTAAAAGTCCTTAATGAATCTATGGTAGAATCCAACAAGCCCTTAAAAACTGTGAATCTCCTTAATAGAATTAAGTGGTGACAATTTGGTTTCTAACTTTCTTTATTATTTGAATCTTGGACGGATCTACCTCCATCCCTTTCTTGGAAATCTTATGCCCCAAGACTAATTCTTCAATGACCATGAACTGGCATTTCTCCTAGTTCAATACCAAGTTAGTCTCCTCCCGCCTATGCAGTGCTTTTACAAGTTGTTTCAAGCATGAGACAAATGAGTTGCCAAACATAGATAAATCATCCATGGAAATTTCTATCCCAGTCTCAATCAATTTTGAAAAGATGGGCATCATATAATATTGAAAAGTAGTTAGTGCATTGCATAGTCCAAAAGGTATCCTTCTAAAGGCAAAGTTCCATAGGGGCTCATAAAGGTGGTCATATCCCGGTATGAGGATCTGTTGGTATCCTAAGTAAAGATCTAGGAAGCATTAAAAAGGGTGCCCTACTAGTCTATCCAACATCTAGTCTAGAAATGACAATGAAAAATGGTCCTTCCTGGTGGCTGAATTTAACTTCCTATAGTAAATGCAGATCCTCCATCTCATGACAGTTATAGTGGGTATCAGTTCATTCCTCTCATCCTCCACCACTGTCACTCCCCAGTTTTTATGAACATAATGTACAAGGCTAACCCAATCACTATATGAGATGGAGTAGATAATACCAACATTGAGCCACTTCAAAATTTCTTTCCTTACAACCTCCTTCATCACTAGATTCAGTCTTCTATGGACGTCAGCATTGGATTCATGCCTTTCCTTCATCAAAATTTTAAGCATGCATAGGGATGGACTCATACCTTTAATGTCAACCATGGTCTACTAGAAGGCTTTCTTAAATGTCCACAAAAACTTCCCTTTTCGTGCCGCACTCAAGTTTGTTGAAATGATCACAGGCAGAGCTGAAAGCTCTCATAAGTAGGCATACTTTAGGTGGCTAAGCAATGCTTTCAAATATAGTTTAGGGGATAACTCAATCGATGGCACTAAGGGCTTAACATTTGTGTATGTGTCTAATAGCTCAAAATTCTCCCTAAAGTTCTAAGGCTCCCCTCTAATACTAGTGTAGATTCCTCCCTAGTTGGATCATTCTCATCCTTATTTTCACATAGCTCTACTAGGTCTTCTTTCAATATTTCAACAAATTTTTAGGCCACTATCCCATCCGGTGCATCAATTCTATGGAAATAATATTCACTTAAGTCATGGGAAATATCATTGGCTTCAAAATATCAAAAGTAGCCATCTGATCATTCACTTTCATGGTCAATTTCTCTTCCTGACATCAATCATTGTTATAAAGTCTATATGAAATATGAACGTAACAACCTACAATAACACATATTCAATGATTCCCGTCGGGTAGACAATGGT
>NEWO01000175.1:795367-838191 GCA_003013225.1 Phalaenopsis aphrodite
TGCTCTAGCGCAGGTGCGATGTAAAGTTATCGCATGTGTACTAAGCCAAAATCAGAACTTATTTGCTAAAATTCATCTTGTTTTTGCTCCAAAACCACATCATGCACAAATAAGAAAAAAAATACATTTCTCGAGTATAATATTAATATCAAATGTGTAAAATAAAAAATAATAGGCCATGAATTCACCACATATTTCACTCTTATTAGTGGTTACTAGTCGAGAATTCTCAAGAGTATGCTCTAGAATTTTACTTCTTATTATTCTTTTCTCCTCCCCTTTGACTCAAGAGAGGAGTCTAGTTATAGCAATTTAAGGAGGGGTATTTTGAACTTTTTGTGTCTAACTTTCCTAACCACTTGATCAAATGCTCCATATTGATCCCTTGTAATGATATGTGCTTATTCAAGAATTTAGCTGTCATAATGGTCTTAGAATTGAGTGATCTTAAGCTCATTCCATTCCTCTCATTGAGATGCTCAATTCAACTATACATATGTCAAATTCCAAGTTTATTTGGCCATTCAAGTGATAATTAAAAGCCTCTAGTTATGCTCCAATGGCTTGATCTAGGCATGATTGGAGTCGGACTGAACCAATGTTGATATCATTAGGTTCATCTTGTTGAGATGATCATGAACTTGCTAAAATCAGGGGTTGGATGATCTTGAATTTGAATTTGAAAGATCCCTTATCAAAAATGCATTGAGATATGTAGGTATTGTCATGCAAAGTACAAATTAAATAAGCTAGTAGCCTAAATGTTTTCTTTTAAAAAATTTTATGGTAAATATTCGCAGCCGCTTGTTTAATACCATGGAAAATTATATAAAAAAGTTTGAGATAGATGCATGCAACTAAAATAGCCAATTTAGACTTTGTACCTTTGTGATCGTGAGAAAGGAGATGGAGCTTCACAAATTGAATCATCTTTGAGAGAAGAGTTATTGATGAATGAACTAATATGGATGTCTATGCATGTGAGGGGATGAGATTTATTATGGAAGCACTATGAGATTGGCATTAAAGTCACAATGCACTTCAAAGAGAGAAAGAGAATTGCAAAACTGCTCAAGATGGAGGAGAGACTATCTGTAGGATATGGACAAAATAATGACAATTAGTTGAGAGTATTTTCTTCAAATCATATGTTCAATGCCATAAAAAAGTACATAATGAAAAATAAAATAATAAGGTAAGAAAACTAAGATTGGGATGCAAAAAATTTTTGAATCATATTTAGGAAGCAGTGTGCTAAACAACCACTCAACTAGGTTCTATACAGTAAAGTACCAAAAATGTTGCCGCAAAAGTAGCCTAACATGAGCTTATTAGTATGATTTGTACATATAAAATTGTTAATTTAATAAAATTGATATAAATTATGGATGAGGATCTTTATGATAAAAATATAGAGATTATTTAAATATTGTACTTATTATTAAGAGATGTTCGATAGTTGCTTCTATCATTTCCAAATATAAGGTGGGGACAACAACAAGTAAAGTTGGCATCAGTCATGGTAATGATGGCGGGCATTGGTCTTGCTGGAGATGACTATTATTAGTATTGTAAGTGACTATGTGTATCAGTCATGTTTACAATAATGGGCCACAACATTGGTGTCAATGGAAAACATCAGTATTAATGAGGATAATGAGTGTTAACATTATTGGAAACAAAAAGCATCTACATTATTAACACCTATGAATATTAGTGTAGTTGGGGGCAACATAAATGAACATTCATGTTATTTATGAGCATCAATTTTAGTGTCTATGATAAACATTCATCTTATTGACATCGACACACACTTTGGTGTTAGCCACACAACAATGGCAATGTCAATTGCAAGGGTATTATTTTTTGAAATGATGGCATTAATATTTTTAGTGATAGAAAACAATGATATTAGTGGTAATGACATGTGCCGACCTTAACATTTGTAGCAAGCAATGACCATAATAACAATGGTAGGGGTAAGTCTTATAAGTTATTGGCGATGGTAAATATTTAGCCTTTATTGTAGAGGCTAGCATTATAAATTATTGATGATGGTAAGTGAGTGTTATCGAGTTAAGTTGTGATTAAGTCTACTACCAAATATTTTTTATTTATTGTAGTAAAATATACCCTTATAAAGAAAAAAAAATTATCTTCCCAATAGTTAACAAAAAATAGTAAAGAAAATTTTTATGAATTCAGAAATGCTCATTTGCAACATAATTTTTCAAATAAAAATCTTTAAAATGGTGAATACTTATAAAATGTAGTTAGAATAAGAGCCCATTATAGGCACTATTGCTTTTGATAGAGTTGATTAAAATTTCCCTATGTAGAAAAGTGCTTCTGCAGCTGTTGATGTTAAAGCAGTGTATTATTTTTAGAAAATCAAACTATTTTTTGCTTTATTTTTTTATTTATTACATCAAATTATCTTGCTTTCATCAAATATGTTATAATACATAAAAAATTAATTATTAAAAATTTCAAATTATAATCACTTCCAAGCTATTTTGGTCATTAGTTTTTATTGACAATTTTATTGTATTCTTCAAAATCAATGCTAAATATTAATTGTTATTATTATGTGACATCAAGAGTTTTTTATCTTCTTATTAGGTTATTATATTATAAAGTATCATGAAATACAAAGATTTCTTAAAATGAAGTGATACCAAAATTTAACAAACACCTAAAAGAAACAAATATTATTACTAAATTCAATGTATAAAATTAAGCAAAAGATGGAAAAATTTAAAACTGCAACAAAACAACAACATAACACTAGAATTAGGGTTGAATCTAGCAAGCTGGAAACAACAGTAAAACATTTTTAGGAGTTTGAATAGGAAGCAAAGAACAAAACAAGTGTTGAAGGGTTGTTTTGGGTGGCGGCTAATAAAGAGGAAGGGGATAGGATGTGGGAGCAATGTGGGAAGGGATGGAGGAGAGTATAGGAAGGATAAACACCACCTGGAGACTCAGGTACAACGAGAGCACCATTTGAAACCCGAGGATATAACCTATAGAAGAAAAAGGAGATGTCAATGACTGTCCCAAAGTAAATCATAACAAAAAGTAACAATTAAAGACTAATAAAGTGAATATATATTTCTAGATAACTAGGAGTGGGTTCCACTCCAATTGGGTGACAGCCCTAGGCCAGAGAGGGTTGATTGACCCTCCCTCAACCTGGACCAAAACATTATAGAATCTCAGTCTTTGTGTTAGTCCATCGGGGTTGGTGGAGCTTCAAACTTATATTTTTAAGCTTTTGAAACCTCATGATATGACATTGGGTCTGCCATGTTGAAGGTGGTAGAGCTATCATAACCTCATGGGATTGAAGGGCCTATGAATGCGTCTCTAGAAACACCAAGATCCCACTGGCTAGTACACTATCTTATAAAACATTTGAGAAGGTTTCTTGAATTAGTAGTAATAATATCTATAATGCTATCCATATGTGGGTACATTGCTAAACCAAATTAAAATTGTGTAAAGCAGACTTTGCAGAGTCCTCCAAAATTTGTTCAAGATTGGCTCAATCGTCTCTAAAGTAAAGACATGACAAACCTCCCGTAATGATGGAAACCCTAGTGGTAAGTTGTTGGATAAGATATCATGAAAATATCTACATAGTATTTTTCATGTGTCTAATATCGACTTTTATGCCTCACCACTCTCCA
Source organism: Phalaenopsis aphrodite (assembly GCA_003013225.1). Taxonomy (NCBI): domain Eukaryota; kingdom Viridiplantae; phylum Streptophyta; class Magnoliopsida; order Asparagales; family Orchidaceae; genus Phalaenopsis; species Phalaenopsis aphrodite. The sequence goes on from NEWO01000175.1 coordinate 799,060, forward strand.
ACATCACCAAACCAAATTTGAGCCCATTGGTGCCTCTCTCAAACTTTGAGCACCTATAACCTCTAACTTTACAAATGATAGGAGAACTATAAGCTTTCCATCCTTGATGAATGAGTAAATGTTCTTGAACCCATCATGTTAAGTTTTGTGATCAAACTGTCACAGCCTTCCCAATAAAATTTGATATATATCCATGGGTACAATATCACACCACACCTGGTCATGCAACTAACCCTGAATAGAAAACTCTATGAGAGACCCCTTATCAATACTAAAATAGCTCCCTTTCTTCAACAAAGTCAAGTAATATGACTAGAAATGTCTCAGGATCAACTTGTCCATAATATATTTAGGCACCACATTATCATAACTACCTCCATTGATAATAAGGTTACACCCATTTTTCTTCACAGTCCAATAAGCATAAAAGATAATATGTCAAAGCCACTACGACTCTCTTGTAGCCTCAATCTAAAAGATAAATCAAATTATAACCATGTCACCTCATCAACTAGAAACTGGTACTCTTGCATCTCTTCATTATCTTCTATGTCTCTGGTACCATTTTCTACTTCTTCTACAGCTCTTTGCTCAGTAAAAAAAGTAACTATGGTAGTAGGGCAACTAAAGACAATGTCTTCAAACCTATGATACCCTAAACACTTTATTGAGGACACTATGCTTGGTGTATTGTTTTTTTCATAATTATTCTCACTTTGATTAGCTTTATCATCTTTATGGATAGTTTTCACACCTTTCTTGGGTGTGACCATGGATGACTATCCCAAAAATTATGGGGTCCCAATTCACTCCTGTTGTTTCTTAACTTTCTCGGCCACTCGATGACCACTAAGCCTGCAACTGAACAACATGGCAGATGGTTGACTTTAGACCTTTAAAATATCTGATTATGGTGTTCTCCTTTGGTTATCTCAGCTCACATTTCAATAAGAGTTGCTCAAACTCTATGGTTAGCTCCTCTAATAATAACTCTCCCTTGTGTAAGTGATGCAACCTAAAGAACATGTCCTAGTGGTGGTGTGAGGGTACATACTTTTTCTACATCTCCTGCTTCATCTACTCCCAAGTAGTGATCTTATTCCTACATTCTCTCCTCCTTACGCTCTTCAATTCTCATACCATAAAGAGACATTCCTCTTTAGCTTTATAGTATAACTTCAATCTTATATCCGTTGACACATATTTTTTCTCAAAAACTCTCTCAACAATCTACAACCACTCAATAAATTCATCCAAATTTATTCTTTTCTCAAAGTCTACACTTACCCCCATGTCTTCGTATCTTCGAAGCCTCCTATGATATTGAATCCCAAAGAGTCATGGTCTATCATCCTCTTCACTGAAATCACCCTTATAGGGGGGATTCTAATTATATTCCCTCTTTCCTTATTGAATCTCGCTATCACGACTGACAGTGATCTCTTGATGGGTCCCTTTCTCATTGTGAGCAAATCTTTGCTAAGGTTGTCAGATTTTCTACTACATATTTTCTATGATAAGTTCCCAATTGGCTTCTAGCATTTATTTCCTTAGTGACAAGACTATAACTTAGATTAAAGAGGTGAGAGATGGTGTATGAGGCAGATTTAAGGTGTAAAAAATTGAGGTTTGTTTATTTTGAAAATCAGCAAAGCCGAATTAGGGTTATATTAAGGGTTGGCTTTGGTTTGGCTGGTTTAGACTACCCTAGGATGAAACATGGGTTGGGCAAGATTTGATACTAAATGATACCAAAATTGAACAAATACTAAAGGGAATTATATACTATTGTTGAATTCAAAGTTTAAAATTACAATAAGAAATCAAGAAAATTGAAATTATACTAAAATAATAACATAGTACTAGAATTAGGGTTTGATCTTGGGGGTAGGAGGTGTTGGTTAGGGTTTGGACCTCCAAGGTGGTGGTCAGCAAGCTAAAAATAGTAGGACAGCAATTTATAAGAGTTCAGACAATAATCAAGTAGCAAGAACAATTATGGAAGGGTTGTTATGGGTGGTGGCAACAAGGAGGAGCGGGGGGGGTGGACGCAATGTGGGAAAGTATGAGAGAAAGGTATATGAAGGATAAACAATGTCTAGAGACTAAGAAACAGTCAGCGCACCACTTTTAAACCTTAGGAAATGGTCCACAGCGAGAAAAGGTGACACTAACAACATTCCTAAAGAAAATTACAACAAAAACTAAACTCTAAACACCAACAAAAGAGAGTATATATCTCAAATAGCTAATAGTGGACCCCACTCCAAATGGGTGGCAACCCTAGGCCCAAAGAGGGTTGACTACCCCACTCTCAAACCTAAAGCAAACTGGTATAGGGTCTCAACCCTTGCATTAAAAAGCCTAATAGATTATAGAAGAACACATAAAATTCCTTAAAATTCTAAAAACGGAACTGGATATTGAAATAAATTCAATATGAATAAGGAGAAAAAAAATATGTATCTTGTGAGCCAATGACCTAAAAAATTTTCCTTATATTTCATAATTAGTATTCACACTTTTCGTTCGATACCATGGAACAATTTGGTCGTGTTCTATAAACTAAAGCACAAAATATCACCCCAAATGCAATATAAAATGAGTTTATTAATGTGAGTTACATATATAAATTTATTACTATAATAAATTTGATATAAATTATGGATAATGGCTACTATGATGAAAATAAAGAGACTTTAGATATTGCTCTTATATTTGATAGTTACCTCAATAATTTTAAAATATAATAAAAAGCTAACCAATAAATTAAGCATCAGTCATAATAGAAATGGTGGGCATTGGTCTTGTTATAAATGATGAATATTAGTATTGTTAGTGATTCCAGCTATCAACCTTAATGTGTCATAACATTGGTTTCTACAACAATCATCAACATTGATGGGGGCGAGAGTTAGCATTATTGGAAACAAATAATTTATGCATTATTAACACTAATAAGTGTTATTGTTGTTGGAGATAACATATATTAAAGTTAGTGTAAATGATGAGCATAAACATCTATGGTTATGGTAGACATTCAACTTATTAACATTGACACACATCTACCTTTGTGTTAGAGACAAGGGCAGTGGTGGTTTCAAATGCACAATATTCTTTTTCAAAATGGTAGGTATTAACATTATTGATGATAACAATCATCAATATTAGTGCTAATGACAGGCATCGACCTTGCATTGACCATAATGACAATGGTGACAGTTAGCCTTAAAGGTTACTAGTGATTGTTAGTGCTAGTGTTTATGTTGACAACATGCATCAACATTCATGAAAACATTGAACATTGAGTCATTAGAAAAAGTGACAATTGTGAATAAAATAAGAGAGAAAATATAACAATAAAATAATAACAGAAAAAAAGCCTATACTAAAGAGTAGTTTATATAATCATGAAAAATATATAATATGATGACACATACAAAAAGCACAATAGATGGTATATTTAGCATGAGTGGTTACTCTTTGTTTGATAATTTGTTTAATGTTTCACCAAAACATTCACTTGCCAAATCATTAATCTGAAGCATTTTGAAAAATTTTTAATCAATTTTACAAAATTCAGTTCTTGATTTTGACAAGCTCACATTTAAATGAGTATATATTTAGCATAGAAGTAAATTGAAACTTTTGGATCATTAATTGGAGAACCAAGTAAACACTCACAAAATACTTTACAATTAAGGGAATTACTCAGAGCCATCTAATGAAGCGTTTTACAACTTAGTGGTATTTATGGAGGATGTTACTCTCAAAATTTTAAAATTAAATAGTACACCCTACTTTAAGGAGAAAATAGAGGGTTGGGGGTTAACATTGAGTTGGGGAAAAAATGAAAGGAAGTTTAAGGATATGAATGATCCTTAAATTCTACCATGTCCCCTACCAATCATCATTACTTCATAGCTATCTAATCATAAACATAGTCACCGTAATTGAACCATCATCATCAAACTACAATCATCTAATCACCACATTCAGATAGTTATTATTTGGTCGCCATTGTTAGATTGTTAATATAGTTCATTATTGTAGAAGTACCAACATAGAATTACTGCTAGCCAATGAACCACTATTGTTGGGCTTATGTCACTCACGTGCCACCCTTATCAACATTTGTTGAATCATTATTGTTTGATCACCACTATCAAGCCACCACCAAATAGCCACCATCATTAGATTTTTGTTACCTATCTATATTGTTTGATACCTGATCGATATCTTTGGATCATCACAACTCAGCCATTGACATCTAAAAAGTGCTTCCCATACACCAAAACTTGTCCATCATCATTACAGTACCATCAAACCACCACTGTTTATCTAGCACCATTGGTTGTATCCACCAAACTAACACCGCTCATCCATCATTATTAAGTCCCTGTCTCCCAACCACTATTATCACTCTATCACCTCACTTCGACCACTATTAGAGTGACATCAACCAACCACCATTGACTGAACATCTTGCTATGGTGTTAAGACAAACTACCATAGTCAATAAATCATCATATGTCTATCATTTAATCATTATCATTGACTCACTACTAACTATGATTACTAAATCTTTTTTCACCCAGTTGTGGTCTCCTTATTATAATCATCATTTTATGATTGCTCAACCTTAATTGTTTGACTATTGTTAAACCTCTGTCACCCAACTGTAGTATTTCAGTCAACATTGTCCATCTATAATTTTTAAATCATCTTTTTTCAACCTTTGTCACCTATCCATAGATTCCTAAAAGACTTTACTTCATTTCAAACATTCAGCAACCATTGCCCAACTATAATGGCTTGATCATCGACATCTAACTATATCTTTAGACCTTTATTGCCCAATCATGCTCCCTTAGCCATCACTATCCATTTAATGCCTTCAAACCAACATTGTTCAACCGTAGCCATATATTTATAAATGTTAGATAGCACTGTTATCTGACAGTAACCTTCAACCACAATCACTTGACTATAATCCTCTGATTGTCATCCCTATACTACATTTATATAATCATATATAGTTGTCTAAAGCTACCCAAACACTGTCGTCTAAATACAGTCTTCCAACCATTATTGCTTAAATAAAAGTACTTAGCCATAATTACTCAACATTGTTCACCCAACCAAAATTTTTTATTTATAGTTGCTTGACCTATGTTGTCTAATTACAATGCTTTGACCATTGTCACTTGAAAACTTCATCATCTGACATTACTTATAAAGCCAATGCACAGTTATTATCATCTCTAAGGCTGACTTGTGTCATATTCTTCAAGTTTGATGCATGTGACTGACACACTCTAACACCTCTAAGGTCAATTTGTGTCATTGAAATTAGAAGCATGCCATTTTTGCATTTCATTACTGATGCATATTTTAATATATTTCATCATTTCTTAGATCATGTTTGTCATTCACTTCAACACCAATAACCAAGACCTATCACTCATTGTTGCCAACAATATCAATGCATGTTATGATAAAATATATTCCATCCATACTAAGGTAATACTCAACTTCTTGGTCTTTTGACACCCCTCATTGAACTTAAATGATAAACACATGGCAAGTTATCTCTCGAAGATAACTCAAAGGATGTAGGTTTTTATACTATTCATCATTGAATCTATTTTTTATAATTTAGTTATATTATAAAGTATCAAAGCATTTTTTATTATAGGAAATAACTTCATTTGTAACCCATGACATATACTTGTAGAATCATTTCAATTGGATCAAGGCATGTGGCAATTTTGATGTCACTTTTTTTTTTAGCTTTTGTTATATATGTGTGTGTTGAATCTTTATATTAATTAAAAAAAATAATATATTTTTACATTCATGATGCACACAATAAGCTTGAATGTTATCATCAATATCTTTATATTGATTTCACTTTCATTAAATTCATGTTAAATCACTCAAAATTTAAAATAAAAACCAAAATAAAAAACAAAAAAGAATAAAAAGTGAACCCCAACAACACTTTTTTTTATATGACCATTGATCTTCTTTTCTGTCAGTTAAAAAATAATAATAATAACAAACTGTCTCCACAGCATTTTGAAATTAGAGCATAATCTAAATCAAAATTTTTCACAGCAAAATTGAGATGATGGTGTAGTTTCATTAAGATTATGTTGGTGTGATACTTTCACACTAATGCAAGTAAATCACAATTTAATTCAAAGAAACAAAAAAGGAAGTTATGAAGTGTTTGTTAAATATTTCAAATTTATTGCACCGAAAGTTTTGTTACATAGAATGTAAATTATTTTCAAATGTTCTCAAAATAAATGTAATATAAAATTATTTCATTTCAATATTAGTAATCATATTTTCCAAATAGAGGAATATTTCAAGTATTGCTTTTAACATCATGAAATCTAAATGTTTTCCTCTTCAATCATAGGACATGCATAATGAATGATCTCCATGTAAACTAAATCATATTGTAAATTGATAAATGGAAGATAACAAAGCAGATCAAAACTCATATATGGCTTATTGTGCATGTGTCATCCATAGCTATTATATGTTACAAAGCTATAACATAAACAAATATTAAAATCAGAATACTCATTCTACTTTAAAAATATAATTATAATAAAACTACCATTTTTTATTGATCATCATAATAATAAAAAGCCACCTACCAACAAATGATGAGTTTGGGGCAGCTTATGCTTATACAGATGATAAACCGTTTATCTGGAAACGCAAATCGCGGGGATCGAGTCGCGTTCTGCGTTTAATGTAAAATACCAACTAAATTTTTGAATAAACTGCTCAAATGTAATTTTCAAATGGTGAGACGGCATTTTCAAAACACCGTCGTAGCGGATAAGCTGCCCCAAACGGAGCCTATCCACAAGGTTCCAATACAAAAGCTATTGGACAAAAGGCTTATTCATCAAAGCAATATTAAGGAAGTAAAACTCCTTTTCATTCAAGCTTTCTTGATTTCATTCATAAGAAAAATATTTGGCAGTGATGAAAAATATGAACACTTCAATAAATTTAAAATTAATTATTCTAATATAAATTTTAAGAAATAGGATTTTAGAAGTATATTACATGTAATATCATCATCATGTAAGGAGTTGACTATCAAAGAACAATTATTAAAAATAGTCATATTTTATTATGAATAAAATTATAATATCATCAAATTTTTAAAATGATATTTTCTTATAATTATTATATAATCATCATCATCATTATGAAAGAAATTTGTTACAATTTTCAATAAAGGAAAAAATATTTGTTTTAAAGACATATTGTAGTATCATGATATTCAATCAAATGCAAAACAACCAACAAATAAATTAATCATCATGAAAGCAATAACCACTAATCATTCATACAAATATGACTCAATTTTGCATGCCCCCTCTCTTTCCACCTTCCATTAAAGCTCCAATGCAAGATAATAGACCATTGTTGCCTTATAGTAATAAAAACCATTAGATTAAATAAATAAATTAAAGAAAATTCCAAATATTTCTTTCACCAACATTAAATCATATAATAATATATATTTAATTAATTAATACTTATAAAAAAAATAAATGAATGGTATAAGAAATTTAAGTTGGGTTGAAACTTGAATTAGCGATGCTTGTATGAGATATAATAGTAATGGTGCGTTTGAGCAGCTTATGCTTATCCAGATAAACCGCTTATCTGGAAACACAAATCGTGGGGAACGAGTCGCGTTCTGCGTTTAATGTAAAAAACCAACTAAATTTTCGAATAAGCTGATCAAATGTAATTTTCAAATGGCGAGGCGGCATTTTCAAAACACGGTCGTAGCGGATAAGTTGCCCCAAACGAAGCCTAAAGCTTGATAATTTCCTCCTAGTTGAGTATTTCAGTGAGTACATCTAAAAATTATACATGTATTTTTGTATTATTTACATCACATTTGACTTTTCATTTTTCCTCCATATTTTTGCTTGATCTTCATTTTATTTTACATCATAGCCTATATTTGTAAAAATACATGCCCACCATCTCTATCATATGATATTAAAGCTAAAAGCTAGGACATGTAAATTACATATTAAAATAAAGGGGTAATTACATACAAGATCACCCAAAACTTACAATTTACAAATCTACCATCCAATTTTCAAATTCTCTCAAATATCAAAATTCATTCACAAAATATGTAAAATACTTATTATTGGGATAATAAGTAATTACATATTTCATTGTTTGAAAATTTCAGTTTTGAAAATGTTGTCTGTGGATAAATGCTTGAAATATCTCTTTGGAATGAATGGTATAAAATAAAATAATTAATTTTATATTATAATGTATTATTATATTATAAAAAATATGACAAAAAATAAAAATAATTTAGCATTTGTTTGCAGCGTATTTCTTTTTTACATTTTAAAACTCTATTAATTATTATTTTTATTAATACTATTCTATTAATTAACATAACCTTACAATCATATCACCCACTCTATAAATTATAATTTCCGTTAAAATCATTGTTGAACCCAAAAATGTCCAGAATCCGCCCAAAGAATAGAACATAGATAATATAACGAGGCATGAACTTTTAAAATGAGCCTCTCTCCTGCTTTTCTTCATAATGAGTCTCTTATTTATAGGTATAGGGGATACATTGAGAACATTATAACCTTTATGCCCCCACGCTGTACAAAGGAATTTACGGATATTAAAGTCAATTATCCGATACATCAAAATATTTTAAATAAGTATTTGGTGACGGCGATGACCCTTTTCTCGTCTGCTTTTCCTTATTTGTTCGTCTCCAACGGGTCAAGCCATGCGAGGGTAATGTGAGGGCTTCTCGGTCCACCTTATCTATGACTTCCTCAAAACCATGTTTCGTCCCCCTCACCTGCATGGTGATAGATAGTTCTTTATTCAGCTGGTTCTACGGATATCTTTCGTTCGGCTTTGATGTCAGTTGGTTAGCTATTTGGTTCGACAACTCAATGGTATTTTGTGCTGATCTTCTGACTCAATTATTAATTTTCTGAATAACCCGATTTAGTTTCGTTGGTTGGTTTTGACTTATTTTGGCTGCGGACCCACCTTGGTTGCCGTGTTTCTTACCCCTGCATCGAGATGTGGGTTGACCAAATCTGGTCATATATATATAGTTCTCCAACTTTATTGTTTTTTTAAAAGTGATAGTTGTGGCAAAAAAAAAGAAAGTTAGATGCCACATTAAATGCAACTTTAATTATTTTTTTTGAAATCAACATTTAATAATTAAACATCATGAATTTCCATGTGTTGTCATTCTATAAATAAGTTGTCGTTAGACATTTTGGCTCGAGCAATTTTTTCATTGTTTCATGTTTTGGAGTGACTTCTTCACGGTTGCTCTGACAGTGAGTGAAAAGAAGGGGTAAGCAATAGGGCCTTCGTACAACATTCGTATAAAAGCTTTTGGGTTAACTGTTGAAAAGGTTTGCCCCTCGAACAATCCTTGTGGAGAGTCATCATACCCATGTTAGATAGATCGACGAGCGGTGAGATGCTCTGAGGACAGCCAACTTGCTAAAAAAGAAGACATAAATAATTTACTTTAAAAGGGGTTCCTCGGGTGGATGTAATGATGAGAGTGATTCGTCAGATGATGTTCTATTGGCACATCGGAGACCCATAAAGGGTTCGGGAGTCATTCATGCATGGGCAATGGGCGTTCAAACTTAATGAATGGAAGGGGGTGCTCAGAGGATTCCTAGACGTACACTGCCTTAGGGTAGCAATGCATGATATTTCTCAGACTAAGGATAGAGCTACAGGTGTTCCACTTGTGCCTGGTGAGAGTTCCTCATCTTTGCTTGGTCCAAAGTAGATCGGCTCCTTGGTAGGGGTATGATTCCTAATTTTTTTTATGAAGATTGTTATTTAGCTTCCCCTGATTTCACATTCTTGTGCAGTAAACCCGATTCCTTTTTTCTGACTCACTAGAGGCTGTTAGAGGTCAGGCTTCAACTCCTCGAAAGGTCGTGGGAGATTAGTCAGCAGTAGCCCAAAGGGAGTCAACTGACTTTGTGGTACAACACATGGATGAGAAAGCAGACTTCTTCACCCATGAGGCCAAAGCTAGAAAGTTAGCTGAGGCCCAACAGTAAGTTAACATAAATAAGCTAAATTTGCAGTTGGAATCTATTTTTGAGAAGCTATTAGCCAGAATCTTCGAACTCATAGCTGGTGTTGCGGGCCATCAGACCGAAACCAGCTCCTTCAAATGAAGGTAGTGCACTTGTGTTTGGACTTGATCGATGTGCGAGAAGTTTGCTTGATTTCCCAGTTCCAGGCTATAGTTGATAGTTAAGTTAGGTGGTTGGTTCTTGTATAAAGAGTTACTAAGGCGCAAATTAGTCACTCCTCAGGCGGTCAATGAGCAGTCATAAAGTTCTTTTTTTCTAAATAAATGCAAAATTGTGTTATGTGCTTCATGAATCATTTATTTTTACATTAATATTTTAATTTCTCTTTTTTCCTGTGATGTGACATGTCTTCTATTCTTGAGGTATGGCTTGCGACACTTTGTTTCTTGTCTAAGCTCTCTCTCTCTCTCTCTCTCTCTCTCACTCACACACACACACTCTGTGTGTGTGTGTGTGTGTGTGTATGTGTGTATTCCCCATATGGTTTAAAAAAAACTCTCCCAAAGAGTTTGGGAAGATGTTGATGCTTACAAATGAGGCTGACGCCAAGGAAACAACAACTGTTGGGCAATTTTTTGCAATTTTTTTCCCACAACTTAGGGAGCTATGAAGAGTTTATAGGAGGTTTCTTGGATGATACTGAGTACTATTAAACATTCAGGAAGTCCAAGGAGAGTCTAGAGTTGGAGTCTTGTAGTAGGAGAATATAGTTTGTATTTTGCTGGGAGTTCAATGAGGAATTTGAGGGATATTTGAAAAGAAGGAAATTCAACAAAGCAATAAGGATTGGGAGATCCTTTGGGGGAGGAATTTCCTCTACTTTGTAAAGAGAAAAAACTAAGCATTGTGTACTCTTTTGTATTGTAATTTTCTGTAAATACAATTCTAATGGATTTGTTTTGTTTCAAAGATATTTTGTGGTATTTTTTCCATGCTTCATGAGTAATTTTTTTTTTACTTTTAACCTTGTGATGAATAAGTAATTTGTGTAGGAATATTTGACTGTTGTTAAAATTGATTTTTAATTTTTAATGTGATGATTTTTCTTCTACATTTCATGTACTTATCATTCTGGCCAAATGATTTATTAAATCCGTTATGAATCCCTAATGACTTGGGAGAGCTATGGCATGAACAACCATGAAAACTATGTTGAACCATAGGGTATGAAGTAAAAGTAAACTATAGAGAGATGCATGTAGATAGGGAAATACTCTTTGATTGGTTCAAATTGGGTTTTAAGGAATTAAAACTAGTTTAAACAAACTTCTTTATACACTCGGGAGATATAAAAAAGAGAATTGCTCCTATTTATCACTAACCACAGTTAAAGTTTAATGTATTTATTTTCCTACACACTACTTAGTTCATTGCAATGGAGGGTAGCTTTTATATCCATATTTTTCCTAAATTCCAATATATTTAGTGGGATTTCTGTAAGAGTAAACCTTTAATAGTAGTTTTCTAGAATTTAGTAGGACTAGTTAGAACAACCTAACCCAATGTTACGTCCAACCTAAGACCAATTTTAGTATGCTAGAACTTTTCTTAAGTTAATTAAGTCACTCCTTGTAAGATCGATGTTCAAGTCTCAAAAATTTGATATTACTTTAATGATACATATACTTGCATAAAGACTGTTCCACTTAGAATTAGGGCGTATCAAAGTGTTAGTCCTTGTTGTAGAACACGTCGCGATCAAGTTTTTGGTGTCGTTATCGGGGAGCAATGGTGTAGTTAACTTAGAAGAATTTTAATTGAATCAATTAGACTTAGACTTTGAAATTTGTATTGTAGTTTTTTTAGTGTAGTTGTTTATTTTTTTGAAAAAGAGAAAGATTTTAAATAATATTTTTGTTTCCTTATTGTGGGAAGACTAATGAGCTGAACCTATAGTTAGTGAATGTGTAGTGAAGGACCTAAAGGACTTGAACCTTATGATTTAGAACTAGAGAGAACTATTAGAAAAATTAGAAAACATAAAATGATTCACAAACTTGTAAAATAAATGGCAAATAATCAACAAATCAATGCAGATACAAAAAAAGTGATTAATGATCATCATAATGCGCATAGACCATTTAGGGATTACACTAATCTTATGGCAGATGAAATTTATTTAAGTATTCAAACTCCTACCATAGAAGCTAACACGTTTGAACTTAAGCCTAATATTATCCCAATGGCGTAGAACAACCAGTTTGGGGGAACCTCGTTTAAGGATCCAAACCTACATTTAACAAGTTTCTTAGAACTTTGCACTACATTTCACTATAATGGCACATCAAATAATGCTTTTAGGCTTGGGTTTTTTCCCTTTTCCTTAAGAGATAAATCTAAAATGTGGTTAAACTTATTAGTCCCTGGATCAATTAGGACATGGGATGACTTGGCCCAAAAACTCCTACTTAAGTATTTTTTGCCTTCAATAACTGTTAAACTTAGGAATAATATTACTTCATTTTGTCAGTTAGAAGGTGAATTAATATATGAGGCTTGGGAATCATTTAAGGAACTTCTATAGAAGTGTCTACATCACGCTCTGCTCAATTGACTGATTATTTAGACTTTTTACAATGGTTTAGTAGGATCCCTAAGATCTATTATAGATGTTGCCACCGGTGGTTCACTTTTTTCCAAGCCATTTGATGAGGCTTATTCTCTCATTGAGGGGGTGGCCACTAAAAATTTCCAATGGTCCTGCAAAAGAGTAAACCTTAGGAAGGTAGTTAGTATACATGATACACATGTGCTTTCGATTCTAACTTCTCATGTAGCAGCCAGATCTAGGAAACTGGAACAATTTGGAATGAACCAACCTCAAGTACCTCTAGTAATTAAGAAATTTCATTTAGACAAATTTTTTATAGTAGTACTTCATCATTTGAGACTCTAAATGTAATTAACAATTGACTTAACAACACTTATTCCAATTTCTATAACTCAGGTTGGACGAACCATCCTAACTTTAAATGGAACAATAATTCTAGTGGGGCAAACCAATAATGGGGAAATAATCAGGAAAATCCTTTTGAAAGTTGGAATAATCAAAGTAGTACCAACTATAGACCTTCTTATCATCCTGGATTTTACTCTTGCTCATAATTCAAGGAAAAGAAGTTGTCTTGGAAGGAGTTTGTATTTTAGATGGGGAATAAAATGCAAAGTCAAAGTGCAGTTATAAGGAACATGAGAGACTATTTTGGACAGATTGCTAACTCACTATGAAATCAACCCCATGGAACTCTTCCTAGCAACTCTGAGATTAACCCCAAGGAGAAGAATAGTGAGCATGTAAAAGCTATAAAATTAAGGAGTGGAAGAGAGTTGGAGGTTGTAGTTTGGAAAGGTTTGAAAGTTGAAAAAGAGAATGTATAACCTAAAAAGCCTTTGGAAAATATTTCCAAGGACTTAGAGAAACCAGTCTCTCCAACTAAGTATAACTTAGAAAAACCACCACCTCCATTTCCTCAACTGTTCCAATAACAAAAGCCGGACCAACAATTTTTAAAATTTTTGGAGGTATTTAAGAAGCTAAGTTTTAATATTTCTTTTGCAGAGGCTTTAGAGCAGATGCTCAGTTATGTAAAGTTCATGAAAGACATTTTTAACAAGAAGAGAAAATTTGGAGATTATGAGATAGTAGCACTTAGTGAAAACTACAGCGTAATCATTCAAAAGAAGCTTCCTAAGAAACTTAAGGATCTTGAGAGCTTTACTATCCCTTGTGCAATAGGAGAATATCTTTTGGAAAAGCTTTATGTGATATCGGAGTAAGTATAAACCTTATTCAATTATCTATCTTCATATGGTTAGGATTAGGAGAAGTGTTTTCTATTACTGTAACCCATTAGCTAGCTGATCGATCGTTCACTTATCCAAATGGGTAATAGAAGATGTCTTAGTAAAGGTGGATAAGTTTATCTTCCCTGTTGATTTCATTATGTTGGATATGAAGAAATATAAGGAAATTTTAATCATTTTAAGTAGATGTTTCCTAGTCACTGAAAGCTATAATAGATGTCAAAAATGTGAATTGACTATGAGAGTAAATGATTAGGAGATTACACTTAATGTCTTGAAATATATGAAGTATCCTTCTAAAGGAATGAAGATAAGTGTTTTCAGTTGGACTTAATTGATTATTTATGTAGTAACCATTTCCGAAAAAGTTATGAAGATAAATCAATAGAGCAGGTTTGGATGAAAAGAAAGTTATAGACTTTCAGGATGAATTAGCCCAATTGTTTTTTTATTGTTCAAAAGTTGTTCAAGAGAGATTTGAGATTCTAGATACAATAAAAATTAGTAAAACTCTTATTCCTTATGTTGAGGAACCACTGGAACTTGTGATGGAGGTGCTTCCCACATACTTAAAGTATGCTTATTTGGGGAAATCATCTACATTACCAGTTATCATATACTCAGATTTGAATCATTTGCAAGAGGAGAAATTAATGGATATTCTGAGGAATTATTAGAAAGCTTTCGAATGGAACTTAGTAGATATTAAGGGGATTAGTCATTCTATTTGTATATATAGGATTCTGATGGAAGATAACCATAAAATCCAAGCTGATCCTCAATGGAGATTAAACCTAATTATAAAAGAAGTAGTTAAAAGGAACTATTGAGTTAGATGCAGGTATTATAGATCTTATATTAGATAGTGTTTGAAGTCCTATTCATTGTGTTCCTAAGAAAGGGGGAGTTACGATGACTGCTAATAAACAAAATGAATTAATTGCAACTAGACATGTCACTAGGTGGCGTATATGTATAGATTATAGAAAATTAAATTATGTCATGAGGAAAGACCACTTTTCCTTATCATTTCTAGATCAGATGTTGGATAGGCTAGCTCGTCATCCATATTTTTGCTTATGAGATGGATATTCATGGTACCATCAGATATCTATAACTCCGAAGGATCTAGATAGACCAACATTCATAAGTCCTTATGTAACTTTTTTTTTTCATATAATCTCTTTTAGGTTATGTAATGCATCTTCTATATTTCAATGGTGTATGAGGTCTATTTTCTGTAACGTGATCGAGAAAGGAATTGAAGTGTTTATAGATGACTTTTCAATGTTTGGCCCTTCTTTTGATTCTTATTTAGTTCATTTGGCAAAGGTATTGAAACACTGTGAAGAAACTAATCTGGTTCTTAATTGGGAGAAGTATCAATTTATCATTTCGAGAGATATTGTGTTAGGACATAAAATATCTAACTACAAAGCTTCCCCTCTGATTTCTCGTAGGGGAAACTCTCCACTATTCGTAGGGCGGACTAACTACAAATCTTTTGTCGCTTTATGAACACCCACGATCTTGTAGGATGGACTAACTACAAAGTTTTTTTTCATTCTCTAAGATCGAACTCAACCAACTTCTCCAAGGAAAGTTGGGAGCGCCAAAGCTACGAGAAATTATGATTCCGACCCGGCAAGATTTAGACTTAGGGCTGACAACAGGGAATCACTCGACTCCGTACAGGACTTGACTAACACACAATGATCCTAACCTAGGGCTTTCTGTAGAGAAATCAATAGCCCATCACATAGGCGTCGTGGTTGCACAGATTAACGATGACTGACACATACACCCATTGTGGGCGACCAAACCCATGTTCCTGGACTCAACTAATCCTAAGGCCAACTAAGAGTTGGATAAATCTCACTGTCGTGATATTTGTGGATGTATGTTCACATGGGAAGAAGCTCTCTTATGAGTAAGAGAAAAGTTCATGCTCCGGCGAACTCCGACGGTGCTCCGATGATGCTCCGATGATCTTTCGGTGACCACAATTGGCCCAATCCGAGTCAAATCAAGCCCGGATCAAATTGTTAAGCTACTTTTGGAAGCTTTTGGCGTCTAATTGGGATGTCAAAGGGATTCACTATATGACAGGCTTACAATCAAATAGAGATTTCTAACGAGATGAATCTAACAAGCCCAAGAACACTCAATCACAACATCATTAAGAGACTCAAATGTCCAAAAAATGATGTCAGATCAAAGGAATCTCTTGGGGTCATCTATTGGTGTGGTTTAGATTCCTTCCTTATTTGTATGGAGGCATCACTCAAACTCTATAAATAGAGATCTACCCAATTAATGTAAGAAGATCTAGACCTTGAATAGGAAGAAGAGCTAGATCTGAAGCTGATTCACGAAGAAGTTGAATTCCAGTGCAGTTTCAAACTGAAGTCTTGGCAGACACTTTCACTCTATGACAATCACCAACCATCATTGACCAACATTTATTGTCTACAATCGATCACTATCGGCCGCCCCTTGCTCGTTGCAATGAAGCCCCTCACAGAGTCGCGACGTACATTACAGAGTGACGAAACACCGTGCAAAGTAAAGTCCAACATCGCAGAGTCACGAGAAACCCTGCAGAGTAGTACATCATCTTGAAAAACCGCGCAACAGTGAACCTCAAAGATGGTGCACCGAAGTCCTGACAATTGCAACCGCTCTCAACCGTTGTACAACAAATTATTCTGCATACAATCATTGCACTTTGAGGAACTGTGTAACCCTTTCTCGCTTGTGGGATAAGGACATGCGTGCGTACTCATTAACTCATAGTTGTTTGTTCTGACCGATCCAAATTCCGTGGTTTTTTTTTTCTTTTCGAATTTTCCACATATGAACTTCTAGTATTTCGACCAATCATCTCAATTATCGTTTGTGTGTTGGATTACTGTATTACTTTAAAACCTTAAATTATCACTCTACTACCGCAAATCATTTGACACAAATCAAGCATAAAATATAAAAAATTAATGTAATAGACAGATAAATATTCGCTAAAATATTAACTCACAGTAAGATGATACTTTAATAAAATCTCAACAATAAGATGAATATTTTAATAAAATCTCAATGAATCATTTTATTAAACAGAAAATGATAATATTTTTTATATTTCTAAATTTTAAAATTTATATTCAATAAAATAATATAAATCCAGTCGTATATGAACAATCATAGACAATAGTCGTCGGGTCCAATTTCCAACTCCGTTAAAACGCACACGAACGAGTCTTCACTTTTGCCGTTGACCGCACCCTCCCTAGCACCAACCTCACCCAAAATTTTCTCCACCAAACCGCATTTCATCTATAAATCATGACCGCTGAAATCCTCCCATTCTGCACACTCAACGGTCTGATATGAAGGCTTCATGGTCCAGCTGGAGAACCATCGTCATTCTGTTATTTCCTCTCAATCCCATTTGGCCCATGGCCCACCAGCACACGGACGCGTTTCAAACATGGCGAGCTCATCGCTTACGGCATCATAGTATTCATATCGTGCTTTGAGTGGGCCCCACCATAAAAACCCTAGAAGCTTACGGTCAATAGAATCCCAGATTTATAGTGTTAACCCTCCATGTTGCTGAAAATTACAACAATAACATAGAAATGAACATCTTATATAAAAGAAGTAAGCAAAGGTTAAATTTGTAATAGTAGAAAGCACCGGAACTACTCTAAGATATTCTGGAAGATTTAACATACACATCCCTAAATTCCTATTTATTTACATATCCAACATTTAAATTTTAATTTTTACATACTTACTCTTTTTTTTGATACATAAGAAAAATAACTCTCTTTTAAAAGTTAAAATTGTGATAATTTTGATGTGATATCTAAAATTTACATGACATAAATATAAAAAAGAAACAAATATTACGTCAGAACTCCGAACGTAGAGATATGTATGGAATCCAATAAACTCACGCAATGTGGAGGTGACAGAAAAATAAAAAAAATCGTTTTAATATAAGGGAATATTCCCCATATTATTCTGCGTTATTCATGAGTTATTGTGGTGATATTTATGTATTATTGTGTTATGAAAATATTCTTGTTGTTATATAACACAATAACACATCAATACCATCAGAATAACACATGCATAACACGAAATAATACAAGAGGAATATTCCTCTTTGTTATCGGGTCAAATCATAAGAAAAATAGTTTTTTTTTTCCTGTCAGCTTCACATGAAGGTGAATCATTGTACTCTGAACGTATCTCTCCGCCCGGACTCCGAAAGTAATGATTTTTGATACATAAGAAAACTAGAAAATTTTAAAATTATGATAATTTTGGTGTGATATCTAAAATTTAGATGACAACATAAATATAAAAAAAAGTAAGACTTATATAATGAATTCATAAATACAAAGAAATTAGATGGTAGAAATGTAAATGCTCCTACAATAAATATGTGCCTAATGGCTAGTGTCCAAACAAAAAGGCTTTCAGAAAGCAGAAACGAGACGAAACCGAGGGGAAGAACAAGAGAAGAAATTGGAAGGATGGATTTATCCCGCCAACAAATCTCAGCCGATCCTCCCCAATTTCTCCCACTAAACGAAGACGATTCTCAGGACATGATTCTATTGCAGGTACTCACGGAGGCCTCCAGTATGTCTGCTTCTTCTCCAATGTCTCCACCGACATCCAGAAAAGGGGCAGAGGTGATCGGAGAATTGACTAAAAGGCATTATCGAGGCGTGCGGCGGCGGCCATGGGGCAAATTTGCAGCGGAGATTCGGGATTCGTCGCGCCATGGTGCGCGGGTGTGGCTCGGGACTTTCAATACGGCGGAGGAGGCCGCGGTGGCTTACGATCGTGCGGCTTTTCAAATGCGCGGAGCGAAAGCGTTGCTTAATTTTCCTCCCGAGTTCGTGATTGGTGGCGGAGAGTTGGAGAAGGAGGGGGCAGGGTTTGTGGAGAGAGGAGGGAAGAGGAAAGAGGCGGAGTTTCGGGATTTGGGGGCCGATTACTTGGGGAAGTTGATGAGGGTTTCTGAGGGTTGAGGATGAGGAATTAGGGTTTTAGAACTATGTTCAAAGTCCACTGATATGCCGTTACATGGTTTCAAGAGAATGCCCGTGCTTTCTTAGGTAACACAGGAGAATATTCCTACTTTATTATTCCGTGTTATTCAGGTGTTATTATGGTTGTATTGATGTGTTATTGTGTTATTATAATACGATAAATATTTTCAAAATATAATAACACATCAATAATCACCACATTAACACCTAATAATGCTAAATAATACGGAAAAAATATTCTCCTGCGCTAAAATAATTTTTTTAAATTTTTATGTCTCCTCCCCGTGTCCGCATATCAATGGACTCCGAACATAGCTATATGTTAGAAGTCCTAATATAATATTTTCCCTAATGAAAGAAAGGAGATAATATGTACTTTGTAGACAGATTGAAAGTGTAGTACAAATAGAGAAATTGTAAAATTTTGCAAAATTGATTTCTGATAAAAAAGTTTATTAGGAAGGATGGTTTGATTGGTATTTCTGTGATTGTTATTGTCATAAAATTGACTGATTTATTTGTTATTATATTTTGTTTGAATTGGTGATGAGGTAAGGCTAAGATGATGTCTCAAGAACAGAATTAAGAGGTGGGTTCAAAGATCATAGAAAGATGGGGGGAAATTATTTTATTGGCCATATTTTTAACTGAAATGACTTAAATTTATTAATTTATACGTGCACACAATATATTATAAAAAAATAATCTTAATTTATTAGAATTAGATGAAAATATGACACTAAATTGGACGCAATGGAGAGAAATGATTCATGTAGCCGACGCCACGACGCCACGTAGTGGGATCAAGGTTTTGTTATTGATGTACATATGCACCCAATTCATATGTATCCACATATCTAATATCAAAATTTTATATTTTATATCTATGGTAACCAAAATTTTCATAGCACATAAAAATATTATCATATGAATTTTTTATTATCATTTAAATTTTTTAAAAATTGAATTACATCTTTCATGCATAGTTATTGTATATGCATATAAATTAAAATTTAAGTGTTGGATATGTAAATACATAAGAACTGAGTGGTATGCTTCTAAAATATGCCTCCTGAGTTTCACGCTATTCATAAATTTTCAGAAAAAAAGTAATTTCTATTGAACAGTAAAAACGAGATAAAATGGTTAAGCCTTTGCTTTGACATTGGACAGTTAGAGTTCATTAATGATTCATGTGTAAGGATGGAAAACGAATGCTTCTAGAAAGAAAGCTAAAGTTTTTTGTTCTGGAAAATTATTTTTGGTGATATGCCTCTACCTCTCCCTCTACCTCTCCCTCTCCCTCTCAAGCTTATATATATATCGTGCCGCAAGCCTTGGTATGTTGGTGGCAAGGTCACTGTAAGTCCCCTCAGGTCGAGGGTTTGATCCCACCGTGTCACTGCCCTGAAATTTTAGGCACATGACGCGGGCTCTTATCATGAGGCCAAAAAGCTCATGAGAAATCGATATTTGGGCCTCTGCCAAATATTGATTTCCTTATATATATATATATATATATATATATATATATATATATATATATATATATATATATATATATATATATATATAAAAAAAAAAAAATTATATTCATCAGCCGACAATATGATCAATGATGAATCATTTTTAACACATTGGGTCTTATAGTATTTTTGAGTAGATACAACTCGAAAAAAGATCATGTACCACTAGAATAGTACCCAAAAGAGAGAGTAAGAGAAAGAAAAGAATGATCCTCAAAGTGAAAATCTGGAGGGAATCTCAGATGAGGAAGGAGATCCAAATTCTAGTGTAGAAAAAAAAAGATAAAATATAGAATACTTTCTACTCCTGTCTTCCCCTTTTATACATACTGGATGGGAAAACTATAAACTAACCTTAATACTACATCTCACGCCTTTTCATTGAATTTTTCCCAACATCTCGATAGGAAATTGATATCGATGCCATGACATATTGTCCTTAATGTTAAGAAATGTCAGTTGATGGTGCCCAGAGCTCCGCCGCGGCCGTCGCCGCCAATTCCTGTAGTCATGTCGTTGATTTGGCATTGTTATTTGAAAGGAGTCGTCGCTCTGTTTATTTATTTTATTGCCCTAATCTTCAAGTAACTTATTTTTTTGAATCATGTGAAAGATTCTCAGATGCTAAATAACTAAGAGAAAGAAGGAAAGGACTAAAATAGAAAACATGAGAAAAAGAAGTGTCGAGATGGTAGTCATTACAGAGAAAATGATTTCTTGTATAAAGAAAACCACATTAAGAATTAGGTAACCAGAGATTTAGGTATATCACCTATTCTGAGTTTTTCTTTCTCCTATAGAAGCAAACTCCTATAGTTAATTACATCCCAGACAGTCAAGACTATCTGAGAAAGCTCTTGATTAATGTTAACACTCGTTCCTCTAAGAAATATCAAGATCAAGGGAAGAAACATCAAATGTTTATTTCCAGGGTAATAAATTTCTAAGAATCTGATTCTACCCTAAAGGTTTTGTTTTGTTTTATTTGTTCATGTCATGTCATGTTGTTTATTTTTGTTTTGTCTTTTTTTTTTTTGGTTTTGTTGTTGTCATTTGGTTGTTTAGTTTTTTGTTTTATTTGTTATGTCGTGTCATTTTATTTTATTTTGTTATGTTTGTCATGTCATGTCATTTTGTTTTATTTTATTTTGTTTGTCATGTTTTTGTTATGTTATTACTACACACAAAGAATTGATTAAACACAACATAAAACTTCATTAAATTAAAAGAAATCTACTAGAAAGTGTTTACAACAATTACAATATAATGAAGAACACAATACTTAAATGTTTCACTCTAAAGGAAAAATAAAAAGCCCTTCAACAAAGTTTCCCGCTGAACCATGCAATGCTCATACAATTCCCTTACGCATATCTCTCAAAATCCCTCACCAATCTCTCAAGACATGGTGTAAATCTACATCTCCATCTCCTCTCTAAACTTACACCAAAATTCTCTCCAAGATCCCCCTCTTAACCCCTCATGAGAGGCGCCAAACCCCTCTTTTTAAAGAGACACCAAATACCTCCTTTTTTCTAGAGACACACCTCTTTACTAGAAGAGACACACTCTTTTAGTTCAAGATGCACAACTTTAGCCTTTCCAAGTGTTTAGATTTATTGAACCAATCCATGGGGCTTGCAAGTTTCTTGGAATCTTCCAGAACATCCCAACGTAGCAAAAAATCGCCCAAAAACAGCTCCTTAACTGTTTCTGGCATCTCGGTGCTAGTTTCGGGAGCCTAGGCGTTGTCTTCTCTGTCGTCCAGCGCTTAGGCACCAGCTTTGGGCGCCTAGGTGCCACATTGTAGGCAGCTCCACCGTCCCCGTTTTGCTCTGTTTCACCCCATTTCAGTTCTATTTTGCTCCAAATTGTTATACATAAATCTAAACATAAAAATAATCTTTTTATAAGTGTAATTTCATTCAAAAACATATGATAAATATAAAGAAGATTAAGCAAAGAAAGACACATCGAAATGTGTCAGGTCAGAATTTTCTTCCTCGCTTGTTTTGACTCCAAATTGCACATTTTTGCTTCATTTTCTTCATAAGTCCATTTCTTGTACCTGTAACCAAAAACATGCAAATAACTTTCTTTAAAGTGTAATATCATTAAAAATGAGTATAAAATATATATGAAAAAGTAAGCATTTTTTAGGAGTGTCAAATACTCCATGTCTTTTCTCTAGCCTCTTCGAGACAAGCATTCATTCAAATTACTATGATTTTTTGTTGTTGTTAAAGATGTTTTTCTAAGGTGCTTTGATTGTCCCTTCATACAAATTGGTGTTGGGCCCCTCGGTGTTAAAAAATATCTCTTTTTTTTTAATCTACCAACTAGTTCTCCAATGCTAGAGAGATTTGATAAAGGCTTGTATTCTTTAACCAAAATGTGATCATGGGCTAGCTTTAAGATTTCAACAAGGGTTTTTGGCTTTTGCAAGCCAAACATTTATTGGAATGGGCCTTCTCATAAACCCCATGCAATTGTTGCATGGGCAATGGAAGACTCAATATGTCTAACATCGAGCATTTCCCATTGGAATCTAGTGACGAGGCTCCTCAAACTTTTAGACGGAGCTAATTGGATCTTTAGTAAATCTTGAGAGCGTATTTGTGTTTTTTGAGTGATAGTGAATTAAGCCTCTAACATTTGCTTGATTTTACTGAAACAGGCAATGACTCTTATCAGAAGGTTGTTGAACCAACATAAGGATGATTCCTTGAGCATTATAAAATGACACTTAAGGGCTTCGTTTATTCATGATAGAAAGACTGTCGATACAAAAGATACTACATGATCAGCGGGGTCAGACCTCCCTTTGTAAGAATCCAGGGAAGCGAATTTGAATTTTCTAGGGGGGTTCTACTTTAACAATTTCTCTATAGTGCATTCTGCTGCAATCACCTCCTTTTTCTGCTTGTCCTCTCCTCAGTATGTAAGGATTTTGGAGTCTCTTCTCCAAGGACATATGATACATCATCATCATCATCTTCTTCTAGTGACAAAGCCAGGGCTCTCCTTGCTCCGGTTCACGATAGTTCTTCTCTTGGTGATCGATGCCTTTATGGTCCTCGTCTCCATGCCACAAAATCTTGACCATCCTGTATGACTTCTCAAACGCTTCCTAGAACAAGTTCTTGACACTTCTATTATTTTGTGCATTTGTTCTCTAAATTCATTCATCTGTTATGTTATGAACTCTCTAATTCAATTCATCATTGTTCTTCATTCTCTTTCAACTGAAAGCTCTTGTTTGGATTTGGGTATGTGATCCATGCTCACTACACTTTTTAGGATGTTGAATCCCTTTATAAGATATGATCTCGTATAATATGTGAACCCATACAATACGGGAAAGATCATGTGAAAAAGTTGGAAGGAAGCTGAAGGATTTTTAGACAGAAAGATTTTGAGAGAGCTAGGGTCATATCCTTTTTTCTTCTTTCCCCTTTCACTTCCTATTTATAAACCATAGAGCCTTTGTGCAAGCGAAAAAGTTTAAAGAATAAATAGAAACCTACATGAAAGATTGTGATGTATGGAGCCTAAGCAGACTCATCGTTGATAAGATCATTGGCATGAACGTCTTGCGATAAATAAAAATATAATTGCATGATGATGGATTGAAGTTATCTTCCTTCTACCTCAAATAACTGTTTGTCAAGCTCAGTGATGCAGCCAGGTAGCTATCGACGGGCTTGGTAGGAGAATTCAACTAGTACATGTGAGCTTAGGAGAAAAACAGAGGAAACGTGGGCAAGCTTGGCTGGAGGAGGTCGCCTGAACGTTTAAGCTTAGCGAGCCCAGTCAAAGGAACTGACATGAATGTTGACGAGCTTCGGAGGTACTCATGGGTTCTTAGGCAACAAGAAGCTCTATAGTTTATGACCTCTAAAGATAAGACCAATGAGTGCAATTTACTTATTCAGAATTAGGGGTGTAAACGAACCGAACACGAACGAACAGTGCTCGTGTTTGTGTTCGGTTCGTTTGAAATATAGTTTATTTGAAATAGACTCGTGTTCGAAATTGTTCGTGAAATGTCTGTTCGTGTTCGGTTCGATTTGTTCGAAATTAGTTCGAATTGTTAGAATTGTTCGAATCGTTCGAATATGTTTGAAATGTTTGAACTGTTCGAAATGTTCGAATTGTTCGAAACGTTCGAAAATTTTCAAATTTTTTATATTTTTTGAATTGTTAAATAGATGAAAAATTAAATATTAATTCTCACACCACATAAAAAATGCCACAATTTTAACTTTTAAAAATTGGAATAACTTTAAATAAAATATATAAGAATTATTAATTAATTCTCAAATTATCAAAAACAATAAATAAAAAACTTCCACAAAAACATCTCTTCATCATTAGTCAAACAAATAATATCTTACATAAAAAGATAATATTCAAATTGTAAATTCAGTTCAATTCTCACAACTTTGTGAACTTGAAATCAAATTTTAAATTGTAAATTAAACATGCATTCACTTCTCTCAATCTCCTATACACATGTTTACTAATTAGTAATTACTGCAGGTATAATAAATTCTACTCTACATTGGGATGGAAGGCTCAAATGACATCCTCAGGATTAATTCATGAAGCTCAGCCATGAATCCATGCTTGCCCAAAAGCTCTATCTGTAAGAAAATGAACAAATCAACTTCAACTTCTGGCAAATGTAAATGTGAAATACATATACAAGTATGTTACGGCCTTACGGGTAAAGAGAAGCCTCTTTTATAATTTCTTTCCAAAACCTCATCAAGTCTGCAATTGAAGTGCCCAGCTCAGCAAGTATCTAAAGCAAATAAATATTCCAGTTAAGAGACAACAGAAACAAATCCAAATCATCAAATAAAACCAACATTAATACTTTCTTGCCAAACTGCAATATGCATAAGCTATTTCCTGCACCATAATTAAAGGCATTAATATTTCACCTAAATATATTATCAAAGCAGTTATTCTATGGAATAAAAAATAAGCAATAGATAACTCAGCCATGCTTGTGGCATGTTTGTCTATTCTACCACATCCTTAGCATTTTAGAAATAATTAACTAGTAAACTAATATTCCAGCAAGCCAACATGCCAAGATTGGAATGTTGAGATGGAGAAATAATTTTGTTTGACAAATGTCCTGAGATATGATCATTTACATCAACAACATATATAATGCCGTGTTCATCAACTACAACTAATGGAAAAGAATATGGAGCCGCCATTAAGCTTTTCAAAATTCTCAAGCTTTCACTTTCCACACTATTTGCTTTTAGAGCTTCCAGTTAGCTTAACCAGTTGGCTTAACCGTACCAGTATTAGCACACCAAATGCAGATTAAACCTGAAGTGCTAAGACAAACAAGTAAGCTTTTCAAAGTTTATAAAAAGGAGCATTTACCTTCCAACACAAATCTGATGCAAATGTCAAACTTTAGGTTATATATTTACATGCCACATTATCTATGCAAAAATAGGTGTATTTCATTTTCTAAAACTTAAAATAACTAATATCTTAACATGTAAATACATAGGAATTGGGTGATACATACGTAATTGTTCCAACAGGAAAACCAAAATATAAAATAAGTAGTATGAATGAATCATGGATACTTAGAGCTGTCAATCACTTTCTCCCAAATGTTCTCCATTCTTTTATATCTAAAATAAAGAATAAATTCAAACTATAATTTAGTTGCAAACATCAAAAATGATCTCACACTCATATTCAATCCATACTCACGGTAAACTTTGATTCAATTTCATTTTATATTCATAAATATGTTTTGGTGTAAACTCAAATTCAGATTGAACTACAAATATAGCTCTCTAATGCAGAAGTGGCTGAGAAAACTTGCATAAGCTTGAATCTGTTTACCTTGAACTCCACAAAACTACAAATATTGCTGATGCAAAGTTCTGCAAACACCCTACAGGCTACATATACATAAGAACTACAAGACCACAAAAACTACAAAATCAGACTTCTGAAAAAGCATATTTCTACAGGTGAGGCAGATCCGTGAGCACAGAAAAGAAGTAGAATCAGTTTTCTACATGGAAATCTAAAGCCTGAGCATTGTCAAACAATGTTCTACAGAACAAGAAAGTAATGCAGAAATTGAGCTATTTCCAAATACAATTTGAAGCAGGACAATGTTGAACCTGAAAAGCAAGAATTCCTAAAGGTATTCCAGAAATTGAACTATTCCCAAAGACAACTTTACTGTAATGTAGAATTTGAGGTATTCCCAAAGGCAACTTTACGGTTAAATTGAAGTTTATAGTTGCTATCATTGTCTACATTATATCACAAAATAGCTCATGTTATTGAACTATTCCTAAAGGCTTTAGACTTGAAAATGGAAAATAAAGTAGTCTCACCCTATAAGAAAACAATAATGTTCCATCAAAATATGGATTTACAGAAATAAAATATTACAAAGCAGTAGTTTGAAAAGAGCATTAGCAAAGCATTAACAACAAATCTGGGAGATAAATCTCCCTAAACAACAAATCTGGGAGATAAATCTCCCTAAACAGCAAATTTGAATCATCATCCCGCATTCTTATGCACTTACATATACACCACATAATTCTTTATGTACCACTGAATTCCTATGTATTTAAAATTCCCTATTTCAATGTCAATCAAATGATTCATCATCTCCCTCAACAAGGAACAAGAATCAGTTTATAACTTGCATATATACCAACCTGAACGAAGGCAAGCATCATAATTCATAGACAAATAGCAAGTGCTGCCTAGTAGGTTGCATACATCCAACACCCTTCATACCTCAAAACAATAGCAGCCTTCCATGTCTATGCAGGCTGCCAAAAATGCTTTATGGTTGCATACATACAAATTTAAACATCAATGCTTAACGCTTAATGGCTGAAATAGAAGGAAAATTCTAATATAAGTGAAACTTAGAATCCAATGATAATGTAATGAATAACAAGTGTGAAAATAATAGTTAAGTGTCAGATAAAGTTAAAAGCTACAATAGTAATAAAATTCTTAGCAATGAATCCAATGATAGCGTAAAATTGGCTAAGTTGGCTTCAGATGTTTGGAAGTTGAATAGTAAGTTTTTCCTCATAAAAAATCTCTTTTTGAAAAGAAACAATGAAAATTAATATAAATATCTAATATTGTGAAAAATAAAATACACTAGAAAGTAGAAGCAACAATATTTTTTCAGATATTTCACCGACTCTCTGATATTTTGTATGATTTCATGAACCTCCTTTAGCCCATCTTGGACCATTATATTGATAACATGTGCGCAACATCTGACATGGAAAAAAACAAACCATGGAAGTGCAACTTTCCACATGATTGAAAATTTAATTTTAATGAACTAGCAGCCACACCATTATTACTCGCATTATCTAAAGTAACTGTAAATATTTTATCCAGAAGATTCCACTCCAACAAGCACTCAAAAATAACATCACAAATGTACGTGCCAGTATGTTGAGGCTCTAACTCAATAAAATTGATAATAACCTTCTTTAACTTCCATGTTTCATCAATATAATGGGCAATCAAACGCATATATCCGATAGTCTGATTGGAGGTCCAATAGTTTGTAGTTAATGACACCCTACGAACATCTTTAAGGCGAGATTTAACCTTTTCTTTCTCGCACTCGTAAACTTTCATGCAATCATTTTTTATTATATTTCTGGAAACAATTTGAAAGTTAGGATTCAACATTTTTAACAATATGTTGAACCAAGTA
The DNA here is from genome assembly GCA_003013225.1 of Phalaenopsis aphrodite. Classification (NCBI taxonomy): domain Eukaryota; kingdom Viridiplantae; phylum Streptophyta; class Magnoliopsida; order Asparagales; family Orchidaceae; genus Phalaenopsis; species Phalaenopsis aphrodite. The sequence continues at coordinate 827,402 of NEWO01000175.1, forward strand.
TGTTCAACCATCATGAATGGATACTCATGTACAAATATCATTTTTGCTATGACCTCTCGTATGAGTTTTTTATCATAATTCTTGGGATCATAGAAAATAGGAATCTTAGACTCATCCTGAACTTCTAAAGGCAAGAAGTTCAGTAACTTCTGTCTCTTGTCTGAGAAGTCAAGTTGTTGTTGACTCTTTGCTTTTATCTTAGCACATTCCTTAACATGCCTAAGAAGTTGAGAGGTTGTACTTGACTTGGGTTTAAGAATTTTCACCCACAGAAAATACATTGAACATATGATACTTCGACCCCCATAGAGTTTGATTTAACATCTATAAAATACTCCCACATAGTTGATTTTCTCTTCCTGCCTTTTGTAACTTGTATTTCAGTACTAGTGCTCCCAATTGTCAGTTCAACAGGTTGAGAACTATCAATTTCTTCTTGTGTTGCAAGTGGCAGTTGTTCGTCATTTGATACAGACTGAGAATGCTCAACATTCAACATTGTAAATATCTATAAAAAAAAAATATAATATCAAATGATGTGTAGGAAAAAAAAATTTGCAGGATAATAAAACATAAGTGTATGCCTTTCAAATGAAACCTGTAAGCATTTCATACACTGTCATTTGACTTCTAATGAGATCTCAAATAAAAATTGCAATTAAAATTGCTAAACGAAATCGTATAAATGATGGGGACTTCTAATGTAGAAGAAATGAACCTTATTTGAATAAGCCAACAATAGTATATGTCAATAGTAGTATCATGAAAAAATCTCATTTGAAAAAATCTCATTTGGAACCAACAGTAGGTATTGCCAACAGTAGGTTTTGAATAAAAGGATAATATAATTTGACTATCATTTAACAACATCTAATTTGCTGCCTTCCAACAGTGATAGTACCATCATAGTGTATTTCATACACTATCATTTGACTTCCTGCCTTCCAATAGTAGGTTTTGCACCTTAATTTATTTTAACAGCATCTAATACTCCCAAACCAATAAACTCAATTAGACAACCTCCCCACCATAGCTCTGCCCTTCCTGCATATTGCTATGAATAATATAACTATATTTGTTTGCTTTCATATGCAACATCATAAAACCCCTGCACCGTAAAGTTCATTCAACGAAGGCAAAAGAAGCTCAACAAGCTCTTATATTGTAGTATTAATGAAATTCTTGAAGTGAGCAGTAATCATACTAATTTGCTTCAACAAACCCAGTGAACACTACAATTTCTCAATTAAGTTTCTGCTATTCATTTCTATATTTAGGCTGCAGCTACAAGTATACAACCAGCTAGAAAGTCTAGCCCAACCAAATCCAGGGAGGGAGAGGGGGAAACAACCCTCTCACAATGTTTTGGGAGTTGCTGAACCTCTCCCAAGCCACAAAATCAGATATAGTGGTTCCAACAACTGAGGCCAATTTACTAGTAGATGCAAGCCACAGAATAACACATCCCAGATAAAGTATGTATAAAATTCCTATAGATTACATATAACAAAATCTCCCATCTCCTGGATAAAAAATGATGGCTTATTCTTGACTTAGAAAATAAAATAAGCCAAATTAAATGAACCATCAATATAATGCCTTTTACATCAAATGAAACAACCACTGCCCATAAATAACAGTGCTCAAAATAGCCCTAAAATAATGCTTTTAATGTCTCCAAAATAGTGCTCAAAACGGTCCTAAAATGATGTTTTTAATTTCTTTAAAATAGTGCACAAAATAGCCCTAAAATGATGCTTTTAATATCTCCAAAACAGTGCTCAAAACAACCCTAAACCAATGTTTTAAATGTCTCCAAAACAACGCAAATTGGACTGTAAGATATTTGAAGTGTGAAAGAAAGATAGAAAGATAGAACAATAGAACTCTAAGCATTTTACATTGCTCCTTAAACTCCATTATAAATGTAGAGCATAAAAAAAGAATAGTAGGATTACATTCATACTACTTTATTTGTCTTCGATAAAGTGTATATTCCCTGTTCATGCACAGAACTATATTGATCAACTAGCTTCCAAATAAGCATTCCATCTTATCCAAAGATTCCAAACTATGCCTTTATAACACAAGATACCTACGTTAATTAACTCATAAAAGCCCTACATGGCCTCACAGAAATTTCAGAAACTTCAAAACCTAGGTTTCACTCAAAGAATTTAAATAAATGTAAAAAAAAATTCTTAAAATTTAAAATAAGAGGCAAACCTGAAGATAATATGAAATATTACAGAAAATATGCTCAAAAGAGACGACTCGGTAGCCTTACAAGCAACCAAGCAAGAATATCACACAACCAAGCACCGAAGCAATAATACCAAGAGTGGTCGATCCACAGCCGACTCACCGAGGACATATACACTTTATCGAAGACAGATAGAAGTAGAGATTAAAAAACGAACACAACCAATCAACCCTAAGCTCCCGCCGAGAGTTGCGATTTTGAGACGAGAAGGAGGGTTCTCGCAGTCACCGAGAGGAAGCTTTTCACGATTTTGGGAGAAGGAGCAGCCGAAACCAAGAGGATAAAGAGCGAAGGAGCAGCCGAAGAGGAGAAAGAGCGGTGTGCCTTCGAGATGAGAAAGAGCGGCGTGCTTTCGAGAGGGGAAAGGGGCGAACAGTGTTTGACGGGCTAGGGCTTCCGCAGTCCCTTAGGTTAATAAAAGGTTTTTTTTTTTCATTTTGTATATTAATATATAAAAATAATAATATAATGTATTATATTAATTATATACTTTATATTATATAAATATATAATATTTATATTACTAGGTAGTATATAAATATATTATAATTAATAATTTATTGTAAATTATAGGATTTAATTTTAAAAATATAACAAATTTTTTGAGTATATAATTATTTTTAAAATATCATAAAATTTATATATATATATATATATATTTTTTTTCGAACAATAATGATTCGAACACGAACGAACGCATCACTGTTCATGTTTAGTTCGTTTAACAAATCGAACGAAAAAACTTGTTTGTGTTCGTCTCGTTTGCTTATCGAACGAATCGAACACGAACACTCTGGCGAATCGAACACGAAATGTTCTCGAACAACGAACTTTTTTGACAGCCCTAGTCAGAATGAAACCATTAAGTATATAGTCGGTTGGCTCGATCCATTACCATCATGAGGCCCTTTTAATATTTAGGCTTTTGTATCTTAAAAAATCTCATTTTTTTTGAGATAACTCAATTTCTTAATATTTATATATTTAACATTCAAATTTTAATTTTTACATACATATCACATTAATTATGAGTGAAAATATTTATTTTATTTTTAATTGTAGATATGTAGGAATTAGGTGATATCTCTATAAATGTCCTTAAATTTAAATAAAATTTAATATTTACAATACATTCCAAATTATATATATAAAAAATATCTGGATGGTAAATGACAAAACTCCAAGGGCCCACAAGAAAAGGTGGCTCTCAATTTCCAGGCGTAGGTTCGGAATTTAGCCATCAAACAATAAATCTTTTTTTTTTTCTTTTTTTATTTTTATTTTTTGGAAATACAATCCAGTTTTCTCGCTCGTGACGCTCCTTTAAAGATCTTTCTTGGGCATCTCTTTTGCATGTAAATTTTGAAGGAAAATCCCTTTCAAGAAAAAAAACTTTCTTGTGCATCTAATTTTTCATATCTTCCCCGTTTTAATTTCCTTTTCAAGTTTTTTTAAGTGTTAAGAGTAAGGGAGCATTTGGAGGAAAAGGTCTTTAAGAGCGGAATTAATTTTGAGCCCGTTTGAGGCAGCTTATAGGGGTGCGGTGGCGTTTTGAAGACGCCACCTTCCGGTTTGAATATCACGTTGAGTGTAAATTTTTGTTGTGCTGCTGGGTTTTAATATCGCGATTTCCTTCATAGTTTCGCAAGCCGGACTCCCCCCCGCATCCCGCGTATAATTTTTGCGATTAGGGAAAGAATTTTTGTGGTGCCCTTCGCAGATCTCCCTCGTCCTCGTCCTCGCCCTTTCCAGGAGAATCGATCCCTCCGCTGCTCCTTCGCTTTGACTGAGATTAGCGGAAGGTGTTATTTTCGAGCTCACACTCTCGCCCTATCCGATATCCCTCTCTTTCCTTCCCGCGAGCCTTAGCATTTCGATTTTCCTTTCTGATTTGTAAGGTATGTTTTCCCCTGCGATCCTTGGAAAGTTCCTCTTTTCTGTTAGTTTTTATGGGAGATGGAGATGCAAGCAATATATATTTTTCTAACTTTTGCTATGATATATGAATGAATGGTTTTTGGGTATATCCTATCTTAGATCTGTGGTTGCTCCAATTTTTCTGCATCTTTAATTCTGCGGTGGAGTTCCAAGCAAGCTAATTTCTATCATTTGTGGTGTTTTTTTTTGGGAGGTGGAGATGCAAGTAATACATTTTTTTTAATTTTTGATGTGATATATGAGGGTTCCTGAGATCTGTGGCATGAGGGGTTTCTTTTCTCTATCAGTTGTGCCTAGATTTATGAAATTGTTTTCATTAGTTTGCATCGGAATGTTTACATTATGGAGGTCTAAGCAAGATATTTGTTTTATCAATGTTCGAACATTCATAGAGAAAAAAATTGTTTTCATTGCATGAAGCTTATGAGTTCCTATGTCTATATTGATGAGGTTCTATAGTATGCTGGTGAATGAGTAGGCATGATGGGAAATCAAAATCTGGTAGTGTTGTTCTAGTATTGTTGTTAGCAATGTCTATCGAAGGAAGCTCATATCTGGTTGTGTTGTTAGCAATGTCATTTATTCATCATAGATGAGAAGTTTATCCATAAATTATTGTAGATGAACTGTATTTATCCTCAAGATGTTGTATATGGAAGACTTTGTGTGTAATCTTCCTAATTTGTGTTACATTGAATTGTCCCCAATTGGGGATGTTGTCTTCTTGGGAATTTTTTTAGCTTTTCTGGAATTTTCATGATATGTTTTTGGAATTGGTTAATGGTAAAATCAGGGGTTCATTTGGGGAAAATTCAACCCTTGAATTGGACTCCATAGAAAGTATGAGTCCTGGAATTGTCCATGGGTCNGGTTTGAATATCACGTTGAGTGTAAATTTTTGTTGTGCTGCTGGGTTTTAATATCGCGATTTCCTTCATAGTTTCGCAAGCCGGACTCCCCCCCCGCATCCCGCGTATAATTTTTGCGATTAGGGAAAGAATTTTTGTGGTGCCCTTCGCAGATCTCCCTCGTCCTCGTCCTCGCCCTTTCCAGGAGAATCGATCCCTCCGCTGCTCCTTCGCTTTGACTGAGATTAGCGGAAGGTGTTATTTTCGAGCTCACACTCTCGCCCTATCCGATATCCCTCTCTTTCCTTCCCGCGAGCCTTAGCATTTCGATTTTCCTTTCTGATTTGTAAGGTATGTTTTCCCCTGCGATCCTTGGAAAGTTCCTCTTTTCTGTTAGTTTTTATGGGAGATGGAGATGCAAGCAATATATATTTTTCTAACTTTTGCTATGATATATGAATGAATGGTTTTTGGGTATATCCTATCTTAGATCTGTGGTTGCTCCAATTTTTCTGCATCTTTAATTCTGCGGTGGAGTTCCAAGCAAGCTAATTTCTATCATTTGTGGTGTTTTTTTTTGGGAGGTGGAGATGCAAGTAATACATTTTTTTTAATTTTTGATGTGATATATGAGGGTTCCTGAGATCTGTGGCATGAGGGGTTTCTTTTCTCTATCAGTTGTGCCTAGATTTATGAAATTGTTTTCATTAGTTTGCATCGGAATGTTTACATTATGGAGGTCTAAGCAAGATATTTGTTTTATCAATGTTCGAACATTCATAGAGAAAAAAATTGTTTTCATTGCATGAAGCTTATGAGTTCCTATGTCTATATTGATGAGGTTCTATAGTATGCTGGTGAATGAGTAGGCATGATGGGAAATCAAAATCTGGTAGTGTTGTTCTAGTATTGTTGTTAGCAATGTCTATCGAAGGAAGCTCATATCTGGTTGTGTTGTTAGCAATGTCATTTATTCATCATAGATGAGAAGTTTATCCATAAATTATTGTAGATGAACTGTATTTATCCTCAAGATGTTGTATATGGAAGACTTTGTGTGTAATCTTCCTAATTTGTGTTACATTGAATTGTCCCCAATTGGGGATGTTGTCTTCTTGGGAATTTTTTTAGCTTTTCTGGAATTTTCATGATATGTTTTTGGAATTGGTTAATGGTAAAATCAGGGGTTCATTTGGGGACAATTCAACCCTTGAATTGGACTCCATAGAAAGTATGAGTCCTGGAATTGTCCATGGGTCGAAATGTTGTCTATTATGCATAGAACTGTATAAAGCTTTATGGATCAAAATGTTGTTTCTTACATAGAACTATCTGAAGCTTTATGGTTCGAAATGTTGCCTTTTATGCATAGAACTGTCCGAAGCTTTATGGATCAAAATATTGTTCATTACATAGAACTATCTGAAGCTTTATAGTTCGAAATGTTGCCTTTTATGCAGAACTGTTGCTATTCTTTGAAATCTGCAAAACATTTTGGGATTTATGCAATACAAAGATATTTGTGTGGTATGCTAGTATACAAAAGGCTTTGAATGGTATTTATGAGGAAATTGCATCAGTGTGGAAATTAGAGCATTATAAACTCGTATGCTTTGACTACCACTTTTGCCTCATGTGGAAATTGCATCACTGTTTTCAAAACTGCTTTGGATAGGGGTTTTATAATTTACTTGTGGTTCATTAGAATTATTGAATTAACTTATCAAAACAAAATTTTTAAGAGCAATTCATGAGCTATTTTCGAGTATAATGCACTGGTAAAGGAGCACTTCCATGCTGCAGCTGCACCTATCTCACTGTTTTTTATTAAGGTTCTCGTTCCCTTGTTTGTAAATTGATGATAGCTGTGGAAGTAAGTTGATAATTGTTGTAGAAGTAATGTGGAGGAAGTTGGGCTCAAACCATCCATATTTCGTGGTTGAGCAGGTTTATTTTTTGTTTTTTCATGAAAAATGAAGCAAAGCCTTAATTTGATTTGTTTCTTTATCTCATAATTTAGTATAACTTTCTCCTATAGTTTGTATGCTGAGAAATTTGCATTATGTTTATAAATTTTTTGTTGACTTACAATATTTTTACTTGGTACTTATATTTTAAGTTCCTTATAGTGTCAACTTGTCTAAGGCGAATGAAGGGGGTCCGTCTGATATGTGGGATAAATAAGTAAGAAATATTTTTTGCAATCTATGTATTAATGAAGTAGAACTGGGAAATTGGCCAACCACGAATTTTAACAAGGAAGGCTAACAAAATATTGCGAAGAGGTTTAAGGAATTGATTGACAGGGATTACGACAAGCTAAAATTTAAAAACAAATGAGACCAATTGAAGAAGGAATGAAAAATTAGAAGGAGCTCAAACGTGGAGGTACCGATTTGGGTTGGGATCCCATTAAGCGGACAATCGATGCCCCGGAGGAATGGTGAGCTAAGAAATTGGAGGTAATAAACCCACTTTTATATTTTTATTTTGATTTACATTACTTTTTTTCTCTAATAAACCCACTTAACCCCCTCCTCCATTACATTGTCACAGACAATGCCGTCAACGAAGAAATATAAGCAGTGCGAAATTGACCCGAACATTGAAGAAAAACTCGACATAATTTTTAAAGGGGTTGTCGTGACGGGAAAATTTGCATTCAACTCTAGTGAGATGAGTTTTGCAGGCATACCAGCTGACTTCCCATCTGAGCCGTTATCAGCTGATGAAGAAGTGCGTAGTAACAGAGAGAGCTGGGGGAGCCAGTTCACCGTCAAAGAGGCCCAGAATTGGTTGGAGAAATAAATAAAAATACACCTTTGTGAAAACCTCATTTAATCGACTCATAGAAGCTTTTGATGCTCCACCACCCACTCCAGTCCCTGACAGTACCATCTTTGAATGTTTAGGAACTTTAGCTTCTCCACCTAAAGTAGTTGCAGACAGGCGTTTTCATGCAAAGTGTGTCAAGAAAATCGAGGATTCAACCCGTATGCAAATATTCATGGCGCTGCAGCTAGAATTGCGCGTTGAATATTTGCATGTTTTGCTTGAGGAATGAAATTTTTTATACATTGTTATTTGTAGCTTTTGTTATGTTATGAACATCTAAATGGGTAATTTTAATATTTTCCCTTTGTATGGATCTTTTTTTAGTGCACTTATAGATGATTAATGCTTATTAATAAGTTGATCTTTGTATTCTTTTAGTGCACTTATAAAATTTTAATATTTTTTTAGTGCACTTAACATGAAACACTTTTGTTAAGTGTTTCATGTTTTCTTTGCTTATTTCTTGCTCCTACATTTTCTTTTTAAGTAATTTTAATAATTGCTGAAATAATTGACATCTTTTGAATTTTGGATGGATCCGCAACAGGAACGCTGTAAAAGAATGACATCGACTGCAATTATTGCAATATTGTAGTTGGAGTATTATCGAACCAGTAGTGTTCATATGCCCTGTATGAAATCCAGTTTTATTGGGGATAAATGGTTAGGTGAAATGCTTTCTGGACATCCAATAAGGTTTAACAACATTTTTCGAATGAGTGTAACTATTTTTATGGATCTCCTGCATGAGTTATCTCTAAATCACGACCTCCAAGTTTAGTCTAGAACAACGAGAAGAGAGGTGTTGGCTATAATATCATACATTCTGTCACAAAATGAATCTATTAGAGGTGATATGAAGAGATTTCAGCATTCATTGGAAATAATAAGTCGTTACTTCTCCAAAGGCATACAGGCACTTGCTAGCTTTAGCTTAAATCGTTAAACAAGAGGATCCATCATTTGCTAATACTCTAGGGGAAATAACCAATGATCCCCGTTACATGCCTTATTTCAAGGTAACTATTGGTTTCTTTACGTTACTTCTAAAATTTTGCTTTTTTCTAATGTTGTAAAGCAAAACTGCATAAGTGCAATTGATGGTACTCACGTCGATGTCCGACTACCCAGTTAGGACAAGGTGGCGTGCATTAGTCGTAGTGGTTCAACTACTCAAAATTTCATGACGGTATGTGACTTCAACATGTGTTTCACTTTTGTCATTGCGGGCTAGGAAGGGAGTGCACATGACATGTATGATTTGATTTGCAAACGTACTTGTTATATGTATTATTTGTCATTAATAGTGTATTTCACAATAGGGAAATACTATTTGGTTGATGTTGGATATCATATGCAGAGAGGCTACCTAAAGCCATATCCAGACACTAGCTACCATATTCCTGATTTTGAGCGAGCAAGTGACACCATCTGTGGCAGGGAAGAACTTTTTAACTAATGTCACTCCTTTTTATGCGGGGTAATTGAAAGAACGTTTGGGTTTTGGAAGAATAAATGAGTCATCTTACGTGATATGCCATCATATTCATTTCAAAAGCAACTGCATATTGTGGTGGCAACAATGACACTTCATAACTTCATCCGATGACATCCTTCACGTTCATATATAGACTTTAGTATGGCTGATAACGATGAACTGAATGTCTTTGAAGAACCATTAATATTTGTGGTTGGGGCTTCAGTCAATGAGGATGAGATTGACTTAAAGAATTTGAGGTTCATGATGCTAAGGGTGTGGCTGAGATGACTCCTTTGAGGGAGTCAATTACAGATGCTATCTATGGCAGCTGATCCACCAAGTCTTCTTTATTTCGTACACAATAGGTTTATTTTTGTTTACATGTTTTTTTGTTATTTTTTTTCAGGATATGACAACTGTTTTTTTTTGGCAGCTATAACAACATGTCTTCTAGAATTACGGGGTCAAGCAGAGTTTTTTTGTATTTCTGTGTACTACCAACTCCGTTACTCATGTCACGTTAGCCTCACAACAGTGGGAGACAGTTCTACGGTTGCCGCAATGGTGTTTCAGCTCATTGTGGTTTTTTCCGATGGGCCGACAGTCTAACATGTTACGCTGCCAGCAATGATCGGGATACGATGATTTCTCAGGTTGACAGTGCAGTTGAGGACAGACGTAGTCAAATTTTGAAATTGAATATTTTAATATTTCTCATTGTAGTTGTAATTATATTTATTCTTTTTCTATTTCTTCTAATATTCACGAGAGTGTAAGCACCGTACATTATCTTTTGAACTGATCTGTGATGATTTCTGAGTCCTGTATCATATACTTCTGTTCTCATTTTAGTTCTGTTGTAAACAGTTTCACCAAACAGATGCATGAATGTCATTTATCCAGCAACAACTATAAGTAAGTTATTCTGAATAAACTGCCCCAAACAACAAGTCAGCTTATTCTTATAATCTGCAGATTATCACATTATCAGAATAATCTACTTAGTACGAAATTATAAATAATCAACAATTGCCCTAAAGTTGTACATTTTCTATAATACTTTCCTTTTGGTATGAATTAAGTTGTTGTTTATTCTCATTACTTTTTCCATAAGCAATACAAAATATAAAATCTTGAAAATATATGTTAAATTTTGTTAAACATTTCAATCAAATCAATAGTATTTCATTGTTTTTAAAGCGATTTATAAAACAAACAAATACATACTTTAATAAAATTAAACCATTGAGAATTGGAAAAAAATCAAAAATATGAGTAGGAGTTTTATCATGATTTTTTGATATTTCAGTGAGAACGTGAAAAATGGATGTATGATAGTATTTGATTTGTAAATAACAATGCTTTAGAAGCTATGTATGTAATTGCCCAAATTACGCGCGCGCGCGCACACACACATGTATATATA
>NEWO01000175.1:847047-864894 GCA_003013225.1 Phalaenopsis aphrodite
GATCACACAAATAGCATGGAAGATGTGAGGATTTAGGTCGTGACAGACGACAACCTTGGAATCCTAAAAGCAGGACAAAGCTTAAATTGTATAACAAAATTATACAAAGGCCTAAAGATAAATTGAGGATTTATGTTGCACAAGCAAATAATATCAAATTCTTATGGATTTGTTGTTTAATTCTAAAGAATAGTTTAGCTGGTGAAGACATGTTTTGCTGTTGAAGATGGTCGTGCTGCCCACAATGCTAGCTTTAAGCTTCTTGTCGCGACAAGTTTAGTTTTTCTAATATGTCAAGTTATGATGTCAGATCAGATGTCTCTAAAGTTATGTTCATTTAAGTATTATGGGGTATATTAAAGTTAATTAGAGCGATACCGGTTAGGATTCTACGGTTCCTTCATTCTGATATTACTATTTTCTATCGGTTCACTTAGTCCAAATGAATTTATTAAACTCAACTCAATGAGTTCTGTACTTTCATTTAGACCATGGGAAGTCTCATTAGCAACCGTAAGTTACCTCCTCCGAGGGATTCCCGATTATCCGATAGAGACATCTTAATTTAGTTGCAATTGTTGTTTCATGATGTTTGTGATTAAATTTTGAGTTGTTTTATATTTTGAATGTTGTGGCAGTAAAGTTTATCTTAATCAATTTTAATTTTGGTTTTGGTTTCAGTTTTATGGCTACCCTAACAGTTTTGATTTTCATGCAGAGTGACATCGTTGTTTAGCATGTAATTTTATAAACATAAAATTACAGTGTAGAAAGTACAAAAAAAGAAGGTACTGTAAACTGTAAAAGCGTACTTGGCGAGTCTTCTCGTTCCTCCACCTGACTTGAAATTTTTATGTCATTTAACATTAAAACATAGTGTGGAATTAATTCTAATGAAAATCAAAGTGTGGAAATTTTTATGATTTAGGGTTTTAGTTAAATTGAAATTAACTCCAATTGACTTGAAATTTTTATGGGGAGCTCCTTTAACATTAAATTATAGTGTGGAATAGTTTTTATGTCATTTACATTTATAATTACTCCAAATTAGTTTTCTTTTTTATTTTTAGGTTTGGTGATAATTAAGGTTATTTTTAATGAGTTAAATCAAGCTTATATTTTTCCTAGGATCCTCTAACCACAGTGAACCCAACAAAATAAGTTTTGTATTTTTTTATGAATATTTTAATTACTATGATTTTTATACCAAAATAGGGACCATTAACTTGAAAATTAGATATCTATAGTTAGAGATGCCCTCTGACCTTGGAAAAATTAGGGGTGATGCCTAACAACAGAGACATAAAAAACCCCATGGTCCCATGCCATGGTGAAATGTCTATGCAAATAGAGAATAAAAATAAGAAAAATACTATTTAATTAATTAAAAATAAAATATGCATCAAATGGGCATGAAGATATTTCTACATTGTTCTTCTCTCTTTACTGAGCAAGAGGATATTTTTATTTTATTTTTGTGATTTTTCTACAAAAAGTTATGGATTTTTGAAATTTTGGGGGTTTAAATAAATAGAAAAATGCCCTATTTTTCCATTTATCCTTGCGACACACAATCCTCTTACGCGTGGAGCTTTCCAAATGGCGTTCTCTGGTTCGGCGTTTTTGTCCACGTATCTGCTCCGTCAGCCCGCGGTTCATGTTCCATTCCTCTGTCCTACTCCATCACGATCATCCATCACATAAATGCGCAATTTGACGGTGCTCCGTCATCATCCACAAAGCCTCTAGCCCGTGAACCGTCCACCTTCTAGAACTAATATATCGCTTGATTCTCAACCAAATCAAGTGAGGTTTGTCCCTATCAACTTGTCTTAATAAGACCCACACATCCATACAGTTAAGTAAACCCTAAATCAACTCTATGCTCATGGAGAATTCAATGAAGCTCAGTTTAGGGTTTAGATTCAATAGCTTGGTCCAAGAGGAGAAGCCTCAATTGGATGCTTGTGGATGCTTTGTGGGAGTTCAAAGAGCTCCTAAATGAAGCCTCAAGCCATGGTGAAATGCCTAGGTATGATTTCAACCAAGGCCGGTTTGGGGTGTTGATAAAAGTCCACCTTAGGGTGCTCTGGTGATGGGGCTTCAATGGGGGATCTTCCTCTCTCACCGTGGGGATGGTGTGGGTACAATTAATTTGAATTTGGTGGAGTTTTTGGAGATGTCTTATTTCGGCCAAGGGATTGAGCTTTAAAATTGAGCTCGAGTAGTGAATTTGAGTGGCTAAGGATGGTGGGATTGAACTCAAGAGGTTTTAAGGAACCTCTAGAAGCAATTTGGCAAAGTCTCCTTAAGGAATTTCAAGCTCTCTTAGTTTGGCCAAGGAGGGGGGAGAGGCCACCAAAGGCAATTGGTAGGTGCTTTAGGTTGCTTATGCGGATTCCAACAATGTGAAAAAATCCAATTGGGATGAGACAACTTAGATGCGTTTAGTTTTTAGTTTTAGCTATGGGGGAGCACTTGAGGTTGCTTTTCCGACAGCCTAGGTGGCCGACTGGCCAAGCTCAGGTCACCATCCCACTGAGGATGGTCAGTGGTGGGAAAATGTGAAGCCAATTGGGTTTGTTCATGGGTAGAGGTGATTAATTGAAGTGGAAATGGCTTTAGGCTAGGTTGGGTCAAGCTTAGGTTTAGCCTCATGGAAATGGCTTGGGTGACTCCCCATGGCTGACCAAGATCATGTGGCTTAGCTGAAATAGTGTGGAGAGGTCTCCATCAAAAGGATTTGGGCTAATCATGGGTTTAAGTGTATCATTAATAGGGTTAAAAGAATCTTAAGGGGGCTTGAAATTGGCTTGGCCTCTTGCCACTAATAGCTTGATTATGTAGTAAGGCTCACAAGGCTTACCTACGACTTGGGAATGGCTTCATGGCTTCCCTTTGGCTTGGTCAACTTTCATAAGGAGGGATTTTTTGAACTTATGAAATATTTTGGTGGAATTTGTCATGATTCTTGATTTTTAATGATTTGATTTTGGATTTAGGACTTTAGAAATGATTTTAATCAAATGAATGATGAAGAGAAAGAATTGTCATGTAGGCTTTGAACTTGGGCTTTTGAAATTAGATGTAGTGGACTTGGGCTTCTGAATTTGAAATTGATTTTGGGCTAAAGTTTTGGGCTAATTAAATGTTGAATTTTGTGTAGGGGGATATCATGAAAGATTTGAAAAAAAATCAAGTGATTTTAAATTGAATTGGTGGACTAATTTGATGGATTTAGGCATATGGTCAAAATTGGAGCTTTTTGATTTGGGTAAAATTGGGCTTTCAATTGGGTCAAATTGAACTTGAATTTTATTTAGATTAGGATTGTGGATGCTGAATTTTTATTTGGAATTGCAATTGGGCAAGATTGGGTTCAAAGGGCCAAAATTAGGGAATTTGGGGACATTTGGGCCTTTAAGGGCAAATTGAGGCTTTTAGTCAAATTGGATTAATTTGGTCAAATTGGGCCAAATTGATGATTAAAAATTGAAATTGGGAACATTTGGGATGATTTTGGAATTTTTGGGTCATGAGGGGCATCTGGTAATTTTGGCAATTTTGGGGGTATTTTCGAAGTCTTAATGATTCAAGTGAATTTTGGTCAATTTAGGTAGTGGTGAGTGGTTTGAGATGATTTTTGGACAAATTTGGGAGTTTTGAGTGATTGTGGGATTTTTGGCAAAAATTAGAGTTGTGGGGGTATTTTGGTAATTTGGTGATTTTGGGCTAAAATAGGCCAACAAGCCATGAAGTTATACCAAACCAATAGGAGCCATATGAGGATTCATTTTGGATGCTCAATATGTTGGCTCTAACCCTCTTAGCCAAAGACCAGGGGTATAGGTCCATCCATATGAGCTTTACAGAAGGAGTTAGGAGACCAAACTAAGAGATTTTAGGGTTTGGGGTATGTGAGAAAGTGTAGTGTGTGCAAGCCATTTCAACCATCACTAGATCACCCATGGTTAATCCTAAGGTTTGACCATCCTATAGGAGAATCCCCTCCATATCGACCCCACTAACTAAGTGTTAGAGGCTAGGACCAACAAGTGGAACTTCAAGTTGAGTAAAGAAGAATTTGAAATTTTTTATGGTGAGGGTTCCTTCTCTAGTCCTCTAGGAATATTTAACAGGAAAGTCCTATGGCTAGATCCTAGGCTCTAAAGAGGAAAAAACTAGATCTCAACCAAAAATGAGAAGTTCATCAACATTTCAAAATATTTAAGTGCACAGCTTCAATTTAAGACACATAAGACCAACTTTCCACACAAAAACAAAACTTTTTTTCTTATATTAATAATAGTTTCAATACATATGAGATAACATGGACATATTAGATATCAATTTACACATAAACAAACATACATAAGTTTTAGAGTCACTATGAAGAACAAAGCCGACACACCACAATAAACACTCAATACAAAAATATTTTTAGAAAAAAAAAGAAAAACACTTAAGAGTAATTATGCTCAAAGTAATCTATACCTCATTCACCCATATGATAAGTATGATCAAAGATATAGTAGAATGGAACGTGAGGGAAATTATGTGAAATCTTATCATCAATCCAATTATTTTCTTCATATATTCTTATATGATATCCTTGGAAATTGTTTAAATGTCCAAATTGGAGTTTCAACTGCCACTCCAAGTGCTTGTACTAATGGTAAATGTCACTTAACTTGTTGTGGAGATGAGAGAACAACTCTTCAATCTTTCAAAGATTGTCTGTAATCCGCTTCAAACTTAATGCAAGATAACCATTAAAATAGGTTTGAGCATCTTTATGCATTTACTTCTTGTGTTCAAATCTTCCATTGCTACTACTCTCCATTGCTTCTCTAAATAAGAATTTTCCACTCTCTAATCCATATAAAGTGTAAAGAATGTGAAGGGATACCTGCATTCCAGTCCTATAAATTTTTATTAAGAATAAGAGAGAAGAATAGGATAGAAAAACAAATTTTGGGCGGTTTGGGAGAGTTATTTGAATTGTGGTGCTATGATGCCAGATATGTCCTTATAGTGCCAAACTAACTTTTTTAAAATATTAAATTTCTTTTGTTCCCTACTCATTTTTATCAATAAAATAATGTTTTGCACCATCATAATCTTATAAGACTTGAAATCACTTCATAAACTCATCATAACCACAATCACTAAACAAATCAAGCCACACTGATAATTATGGGTTGCCTCCCATAAAGCACTTGGTTTAATGTCCTCAACCCATTGCCTCCCACAAAGCATTTGGTTCAATGTCCTCAACCCGACATATCCAAGATTTTTACTTTGGTAGAACCAACATTAGGATCTCTACAAATGTAGGACTATCTCCACTTACATAAGCTTTTAATCTGGACCCATTTACCTTAATTGTTTTCCCAATTTTAGGATCTTCAATATCAACAGTGCCATAAGGATAAACAATTATTACAATAAATGGCTCTGACCACCTGGAATTATGTTTTCAAAAATAATTTCAATCTTCTATTGTATAATAAAACTTCATGTTCAGGCTCAAAATTCTTTTCCAAAATCCTCTGATCATGACTAATTTTCATTTTCTCCTTATAAATTCTGGCATTCTCATAAGATTAATTTCTCATCTCATCAAGCTTAATTAATTGCAATAATCTTTTCTCACCAGCATCTTTCAAATTATAATTAAACACTTTAATAGCCCAATAAGCTTTATGCTCCAATTTAACTAGTAAGTGACGAGCTTTTCCATATATGAACCTATATGGTGACATTCCTATATGAGTTTTGTAAGCAGTCCTATAAGCCCATAATGCATTTTTAAGTACAGCAGTCCAATCGATCTTATTAAGGTTTATAGTTTTTACTAATATTCTTTTAATTTCTTGATTGGATACTTCTGCTAAACCACTAGTTTAAGGATGATAAACTCTGGTAATTTTATGTTTAATCCCATACTTTCGAGTTAATGTTTCAATTGCTCTATTTTTAAAATGAATTCTGATCAAAGAAAAATATGTTGAGATTTTAATACCTATTTTACACTGATTTTGATGATATTAAACTTTAAAAAAGGTATTTTTGATGTTTTGTTGCAAGTATGTTGAACTATGGTCATTGGAGAAAAAATATGCAAAAAGGAGCGAATTTGGAGCAAAAAGGACCAAAATATGAAGATTTGATCTCGGGCGCTGACAACGAGCTCCACGGCGCCGATGGCGGGTTTTTCCTGAGAGTTCAAAATTAAAATTCTAAAAGGCCGCCGATGGCGCCATTAAGGCCACCGACGGGGAGCACGTCGGTTCTCTCAACAGATTCATTGAATGTGGACGATTTTTTAAGGGACGCTTGGGCAACTCCTAAAAACTCTTCTACAACTTTGAAAGAAACAATTTGGAGGAAGAGAAGGGTGTGTCTACGTGTGTCCATTAGAGTGTAGAGAGTGTAAGTTAGGGTTAGTATTGTGAGGAATTCATCGAGAGATTTTAAGAGTGGAAGGAAAGTGAGAGATTTCTTCCTCCTTGCAGCTTCGAAGGAGAATTTTGTGTGCTGTAAAGAAATGAAGAGATTCAGAGGAACTTCGAAGAGTTTGCTTAAGGAGGAATTAGAGATAAGTTGTATTTACTTATTGAAGTTTGTATGACTTTGCTTTTATATATATATTCCAAGTTTTGTCGTATCTTCTCAATGAGTTCTGAGCAATTTTCACTGTCTTTCTTCTTGTCTTGAGATTTTGTGAAATGGTGATTTGAATTGGTTATGCCATGAGAATGTTAAAGAAGTTGTGATGATCTTTTCACTTCAATCTTAATTTACATTCAATCTGGCCAATTGATATGCTAAAATATGTTGAGTTTTACAACTAAAGTGAAGATTACATCCAAGATTTAGGGTGGTCAAAGTTCTTGAAAGTTGGGTGCAAATAAATAGGGAAATAAAAATTATCGGACGTAGAATTGAAGATTTTAGCGTGACAGACTAAAATCCTCAATTTGGTCCTATCGTTTGGGTGCTGAAGTGTAGATGTTAGCCCTCAGACAAAGGGAACGTGTGAGCTCCAAAGTGAGAGCCGGTATCCTCCCAGCCTAGTCGCAGATTTAGTAATCAAGCATAGGATTAGTCAATGTTCTTTATGTCTGGTCCAAAGTATGCTCTTATTTGGCACAATACAGTTTGAACTGATTCAATTTATCCATTCACTTAAATTTCTTGACAAGGAGAAGGATGTTTTCTTATAAATTGAACTTCACATTAGATACTTTATCAGTAGAATTAGTTAATTAAGAGTTTATTAAAATTACATTTTTATTTCAATTGCCTATTAGTGACAAATATGCAATTTGAACTATATTTTTGTAATTAAGTATTGATTTTTTAAATCTTAGTTCATAGCCTCTAATATTACTCTCAGTGGGATTGATATCCAGGACTCCATTAGAGTCATGTATTACTTGAGCGATACTTATACTTGTGTTGATAAGTGTGACTTTNCTTGACAAGGAGAAAGATGCTTTCTTATATATTGAACTTCACATTAGAAACTTTATTAGTAGAATTAGTTAATTAAGAGTTTATTAAAATTAAATTTTTATTTCAATTGCCTATTAGTGATAAATATGAAATTTAAACTATATTGTTATTATTAAGTATTGATTTTTTAAATCTTAGTTCGTTGCCTCTAATATTACTCCCTGTGGGATCGATATCCAGGACTCCATTAGAGTTATGTATTGCTTGAGCGATACGTATACTTGCGTTGATAAGTGTAACTTTGCAATTATTGAATATTTTATACACATCTTTATCAAATCTATAACCATTATCAAGTTTTTGGCGCCGTTACTGTGGATTTAAATCTTCTAGCAGCAACATCAAATTATTGTATTTTTAAGCATATTTAAAGTCGCTGTCAGATTCCCCATTATGTAATGATCACTCTAAACATTCCAAATCTTGTAAAATGATTTTCCTTAGAAATTTTTCAACAGTCCTAGCATCACAATGAGGTACAACACTTACTTTAATCCATCTAGATACATAGTCCACAACTATCAATATATATATATATATATATATATATATATATAGAATATGGTATAAATGCTCTCATAAAATCTAAACCTCAAACATAAAAAAATTCAACTTCTAGAATAAATTTAAGGGCATTTCATTTCTTCTAGAAATATTGCCTACTCTTTGCATATATCACATGATTTTATGTATGTATTAACATCTCTAAATAACGTAGGACAATAAAATCCATATTGTAAAATCTTAAATACAGTTTTATCAACCCCAAAATGTCCCACAGAATCTGATTTATGAGATTTTTGCATAATTTTGTGGGTTTCTTGCGATGATACACATCTTCTAATAACTAAGTCCTTAAATTTTTTATATAAATAAGGATCATCCCTCCAAAAAATAAAATTTTGCATCATGAATATGACCACTATTGTCAGATTATTATTATTTTTAAGGGTGTTTGCTCCCTGAATGTGGATATCTTTCATTGGTGACCCTTTTGTCCTTTCAGTTGCTCAGGTTTCTTGACTTAGGGTTATTAACTCAATTTATGAAAAGAAGAAAGCAATATTTTTTCTCTAGGACTTGTAATAAAAAATACTTATAATTAAAAGTAAAAAAGAAATTTTCTTATTGTTCGATACAGAGTTAAGGAAAAAATCTTTTTTAAAATCATCACTACTCCGAGTATGGTGGACTTTGTTTCCAGCATAGTTCCTCAACATGTCTGCTCTTGGTCCCACCTTTTGGTTTATGATGTAGAGTTTGTTCCATGTTTGGTATAGCTTATCGATCACCCATCCACAAGCAGTGGGGCGGGCTTTCTTCAATACCAAATACTTAAGAACAAATGCTTCTTCTTGGATACCAGGCATTTCTCGTTTTAACTTCTTGCCAAAGAGTTGAACTAGCTCAATTTTCTTCTGCCAAGTCCAATGCAAGTATTGCTCCTTCATCATTTGCTTCTTGACATTTCACTAAGTTTTCCTCATTACAGGTTGATTCAATTAAGACCTCTGACTGTGATGGTTGTAATCAATTGGTAAAATTGTGATGGTTGTATTTTACTAATAGCATATACTCCATCTCGTGAGACAACATGAATAGAGATTATTCGATTGACATTGATGGCGTCATCCGGATTTCCAATACTACTAATGAAAGTTTGCCAACTTATTTTCCTTTGGATTTCTCTACCTTCTTCCTCAAAAGATTTAGTCTGATTTTGTTGACAGCTTTTGCTTGTCCGTATATTCGGGGGTGATACACTGAGGTAAACTCTAGATTAATCCCTTAACTTTTACAAAAATCTTGGACTCCCTTATCAACAAATTGGGTTTTATTATCTATAATGCTAATGAGAAATAGGCTATACCAATAGATCAAGTCTGTCCAGATGAAATTCTCGACGACCTCTATTGTTATAGTGACAAGCACCTTTACCTTATTCTACAGGGATAAGTAATCCCTATTGACTAGCAAAAACTTGCATTAGCCCATCAATGGTGGAAATGGTCCAAGTATATCAAGTCCTCGAATAGAAAAAAGGTCATGGGATGACAATCAGATGGATTTTGTGGCCCGGATGGTGTCACAGAAGGCCATATTTCTAACATTTCTTGCACTTTCCAAAGTATCCCCTGACTACCTTCATTAATGTCAAATACAAATAACCTTATCATCTGATTCTTTAGGGCAACATTTTTTCTTCAAAGTCACTTCCACACTCACATAGTGAACTTCCATGAGGATATCTTCAATCTCATCTTCTCTGATGCACCTCAAAGACCTACTTTTGGAATGACTTCCCTTTGATCATAATATATTGAGTGGCATTAAACTTGAATGTACTTGGATTTGCAACTTCTTCATCAATCAACCCTATTTTTTGTTAGTGGACGTAGAGATCTATCCAGCTCTTCTTTGCCTTAATATCTATCTCCATGACTAGAGGCTTCAAAGATGTGTTGATCAAGTTTCTAGGGTGATTTGTCTCCTAAAAGGAGACTCTTGGATAGGAGGTTGACAATATGGTTCTCTTCCCTTCTGGCATGTTTGATCCTGAAACTAGCGAATCTCCCAATTATGACATTCACTTTCCTATGACACTTTATCATCTCCTCATCCTCACCTTATACTCTCCAATGAATTGATTCATGACCATCTGGGAGTTCATCTTCACCTGTAGGTGCGGGGCTCCCATCCTAGAAGTTAAGCGGAGACTTGAGATCAAAGCTTTGAACACTGCTTGATTGTTAGTTATAAGAAAACTTACCTTTGTCGAGTGGTAGATATTTTTCCTGATTGAGCTACATAAGAATAGCCCAATACTAGCTCTCAATTGATTGAATGCGCCATTTATGAATAACGTCCAAGTATGTCCATCGGTCATCTATTCTCTTTTTGCTTCCCATGATTTCAACAAGTATGTCAATAAGTTTGTATTGGTTTGTTCCTTGATTACTATTCGTGGGACATAAGAGGTGTCAAATTCACTTAGTTCTACCACCCATTTAGTAGTGGATGGGAATACTTAAGTCGAGTGAGGATGGATTTCAATAGGTGGTCATTAATGACCTGGATTGGGTGTACCTAAAAGTATGGTCGTAGCCTTTATGTTGAAAGGATCAAAAGCAAACATTAGATATTTCATAATTATGTACCTGAGTTTAGTGTCCTTGAGGACTTGACTAGTTTAACACACTAAGTATTGTTTCTCAAGTTCTTTACTAACAATGATTGAGCTAGTTGTCTTTGGTCCTACCCCAAGGTATAAAGAAAGTTCTTTATTCGGCTTCTGACTTTGAAGCAAAGGTGAAGATGCAAGAGAGTGTGTGAGGCTTTGGAACGCTTCTTTACATTCTATCATCTATTTAAAACTTTTGGCTTTTCTTGAAACTTTAAAAAAAATTAGCACATTTATCCTATGATTTGGAAATAAATCAGCTAAGTCTTATTATCTGACCTATTAATTTTGGATCTCCTTTGTATTCTGAGGAGATGGCATATCAACGAGTACTGAGACTTTTTCGGGGATGGCCTTTATCCCTTATAGGGTTAAGAGGTATCCGAGGAATTTTTCAGTCATGGCTCTGAATGTACATTTCAAGGAATTTAATCTGATGTAATATTTTCTAAGTGTTGGAAAGTTTATTTTAGGTCTTCAATCTATCGTTTGGTCTACCGAATCTTAACTAACACATCATCCACGTACACTTCAATATTATTTCATTTTTTATTACAAAAATCACATCCATAAGATGCTTATACATTTTTCATTACATTACAATAGTAAATTCCTTTGTTATTACTAAAAGAAGTTTTCTCTGCGTTAGCTGGGTGCATTTTAATTTTGTAGGCCCCAGAGAATGCATCCAAAAAGCTTAATTGTAAGTGGCTCACCACTGAATCCACCAGGTTATTAATCCTTGATAAAGGATAACCATCTTTCAAGCAACTTAATTTAGGTTTGTGACTATGCACATCCTCTACTTTCCATTGGCCTTCTAGAGATCACAAAATTGGAAATCCACATAGGGTACTGCACTTCTCTGATGTAGTCAGCATCTTTTTGTTTTTGTACCTCCTTTTGGATGGATCCCACTAGCATTGTATATGAGTTCTTGATCTTCTGCCTTACTAGTTAGACAGATGGATTGGCGTTCAATCAATGTCATGTTGCATTGATTGGTACGCCAAGCATTTATGTCACTAACTAGGTGAAAATGTCTCAGTTCTCATGAATGCTCTAGATCTAAAAATCTCTCTGTCTTTCATCAAAAGCTTCCCTTATTAGGAAAAACTGAATCAGTTCTTTGTCAAATGTAGGGATCTCTAGGGTGGCCTCATTGGTCTCAAGACCCCCTCCTCTTAAGTTTTGGATGTCGAGTGGGTCATGTTTCACATTACTGATGATTGTTCTAAGTTTCTTTTGATGGTGATGATTTATCCATCTCCTGAAAATTTCACTGCAACATGTCAAGTAGAGACTGCTACCATGAAGTTATTTAGAAGTAGGCGACTAAAGATGACATTATAAGTTAGTGGGGAGTCTACAGAAAAGAAATCATAGGTGAAGCTGAACTTTTTCTCACCTTCTCCCCAGCAAACTGGAAGTCCAATTATTCTATGAGCCTCTATTCGCTCACCCAAAAAACCTTATAAAGGACTAGTTCACACAATCATTTTGTCAGTTGATAGACTCGATTTTTCAAACACAAATTTAAATGAAATGCCGAGAGAACTCCTTGTGTCAATTAGGATGCTCTCTACATGATAGTTATTGAGCATGGGAGTCACGAAAATGGTGTCATTGTACATGTTCCCCTTTGAGGACAAGTAAGTGTTTGTCAATAAAATGGGAGGAAGGGATTTTATCCTCGAGGTAAAGGTAATGGTGCAGAGTTCCCCTATTTGGTGTTTCTTACGATTAGCTCACTAGGATGACTCAGTTCTTCCAAAGATTGTGGGTACCAATTACTATATGGATGGCATTTGTACGTACTGGACCATCAGGCACTACCACAATCGAGGCCTTTCATCGCCTCTGGGTTGCGCCTCCATAAGTTATAGTTCCTTTGACTACCTTACCTTGATCAATTCTTTGATCAAATTCCGAAAGTTTCTACATTCCTTGGTTTCATGGTCATGATTTCTGTGGTATTTACAGTATTTCCTGTTATTTCAAAGGGAGGCTCCAGCTCTCATTGGTGAGGCTTTCTTGAAATACTCTTTACCTTAAATGGGGTCTGTTATTTCAACCATGGAAACTCTCAAAGGAGTAGTCTGACGACCCTCATGATTATGTTGGTTTGTTCATAGTGCTAGATAAACCTTTCGTGATATCAAGTAGGTACATGGTCATGACTTATCGCCTAACCTCGCTGATTACTGTTATGATTGGCTCCATTATTGTTTCAGGGCTGTAGATTTTCATATCATGAACGGACAAATGGGTATGACTTTTCTTTTGATTGTCAACCATTACTCTGTGACAGACTCTTATGGGGTCTATGTCGATTACTCGGGTTCGGAAACATTCTCATAGGCCTTGATATATTTGTAGACCATCTCCAGTAATTTGCCCAAACTCTGGGTTCCATCAAGCCAGATCAGAATGAAACTTCTCAAACTTCAGACCTTGGGTCAGGGCAGCTTGTGTCATGTGACATGAGTCAATTCTTTACAATTTTTACTCCATACAACCCTACTTTTTACCTACTATTATTTCTTATTTATCATGGTTCTATGCTTGTGAATGTTTTTTTGGTGACTTGCAGGTTACAGGAGATCGAGCACGCATTTTAGAACAAAAAAAATCAAGTTTGGGACTACCCGAACTGTGATGACCACTTTGCTTTATCAATTGTAATAACATGACCACACTTAGATCAAGCATGACCACGCTTCCCAATCAACATGTTGGCGTAACCACATCAGGATTAGGCATGACAACATCGAGATCGGGCGTGACCACGCCACTTAATCAATAGCTATGGCGTGACCATGCCGGTTTTGGGCATGGCCACAATTACAATGCAAGAAATATTTTAAGAAAAAAATTTCTTGCCAATCCAAGTTTAGGGCTATAAAAACTTATTTATGACAGCTTGAAAGGGGGCTAGGATCATCAAGGGCAGCATGAGCCAAACATTAAGGAACTTGGTGAGAGAGAGAGCTTCTCTCTTAGGGCTTTCTTCCCTTTTTGAGGTTGAAGTCCTAAGGGTTGTTTTTCTTCATCTTCTCTTTTTTTTTTCTTACTGTTAGGAGAGAAAATTGTATGAGAGGGTGAGCTTCTATATTGGTGGAGAGTACAAATTTTTTTGGAAAGCATTTACTTTCATGTCTTGCATCCAACAATGATTTTCATGGACTTATTTTTCATCATTCTTTTGATCATGTGGAGCTAAGTTCTCTTTCGTGCATCTATTTGATGTAAGGCTCATGGTTTTTATGGTTTTCTTTGATTATTTTTCTCATGATGTTTTCTTGAGCTTTCATGCAAAAGTTATTATGTAAAACTTTATCTTTCATTTACTTTTGACCTGGCTAGACAAGTAGTTAAAATCCTTTGTCATCTACAACTTCTGCTCATTATGAAAATTAACTAAAATGTTCACAAAAAAATCTTAGTAAAATAATCATATCCTATTAGGATTTTGCAGCCTGGAAAAGATATCAGAAGAATCCTGGGAAGCATGGGGTTAAGCGAAACTTAACTTCATGGTTTTTGATCTTCTTATGACCCAGGCATAGGCTTAAGAAGATCATTTTCTCCATGTTGATAACAATTACATAAGGAATATCTAGGAAAACCACAGATTACCATGATACTTGAATCAAAGAGGCATGAACCTCATCTCTCTTAAAGAATTGTTTGATTTCTCCACTTGTTATGTTCTTTATTTTCCAGCTCGTGGTTTTATTTTGTTTGTGAGTAGGAGTGTATGAATTCAATCTCTTGCTTTTGATCATGCTAAACTAGGTATAGATGTTTAGTAAACTAGAGATTCACTCTTTAAAATAATTTCTTAGCCTTTTCCTCCTATGGTCGGTATGTGGTATTCTAAATTCACATTATTACTTGACAAATATACTAGCCTAAGCTTTTTGAGTTTTCACCATGTTGGGTTTTAATTCTTTCACCTCCAACATTTCTCTTTGAAATTATGTTGGGTATTCTAAACAAACGCGGACTCGTTGGCCCTCTGCTTAAGCTGTCTCAGGTATTAGGCGCTCTTCTTAAGATTTTGGGCACTGGCAAACTATGCAAGAAAAAGTTTCATTAAGTCTGAAAAACATACAATTATCTTGATTGATAATGCATTGAACCACCTTAAACCCGATGATCTCAATGTAGTAAAGAACAGTCGACATTTAAATGAATCAGAAACCTTCAGCAGACACATTGATGATTGGAAGGAAGCAAAATGATTATTGGGATCTAGATGTCCCTTGTGGGATTCTAATGTCGGGAGTATACATTTCTCCAGGGATTCAGCTCCCAAAATCTGGAGGAATAAAGTAATCTTCTGTTGTCACAGAGCCTCAGTACAACAAAATCATTGCATTTCCACCATTGGGGCAGATCCGACACTATCTTGATTCTATGAAAGGTGGACTCGAGGTGGTCATTCGGATTTAACTGTCCCTTGTAGGGCTTTAATGTCGGGAGTTTAAATTTCTTCGAGGGTTCAACTCCAAAGATCTTGAGTGATAACACATTCTTTGGTTGTCGAGGCACCTCAATATACCTAAATCATTGTATTTCAACCATTATGACAAATCCTGCACTATCCTGATATTGTGATTAACCATTGGAAGGATACAAGGTGGTCATTGGGATTCTAATACCGGGAGTTTAAATTTTTTTGGGGATTCAGCTCTCGAGATCAAGAGGGATAACAAATTCTTCGGTTGTCGAGGCTCCTTAATACACCCAAATCATTACATTTCCACCATTGGGGCAGATCTGACACTATCCTGATACCCTAAATCTTCGACTCTCTATGGAACGTGGTTCAATCTTCTCACTATATGTGTCGACACCTCTTCTCAAGGAGGTTTCTATGTTTCTCGCTGAGCGTGTTCATCTCCCAAAGCCACGATGACTCCTAAAGATGTGACTGCTTTAGGGACTTCTGTCTTCTGTCTCGACATCTGATTTGCTATATGAGTCCTCAACTCATGCTATTCTAGCTATACAAACTCTTCCACAAACTCCCCAATGCATTCTACGTTCACTATGTCTCTCAAATTGTCCTCTTATTATTGCGCTCCTCATCTTATTGACTGCTTGACTCCACGTTCACCACACCTTTTAGGACGCTGAATCTCAAATTGTCTGGGGGCACAACTATTCCTCTGGGGGCACAACCAAGGAATAGAGCATTAAAGATAATAGAGCAATGTAGAGGGAATACAGTAATGAATAGTAGCAAGTATGTAACATTCATTCAAATATATTGGCATAATTGTTAATTAGAAAAATAAGTTGAAAAAATGAAGAAACAACAACAACAACAAAGCCGTATTCCCTCTACGTGGGGTGGGCTACATGAATCATTTTTCTCCATTGCATGCTATTTAGCGTCATATTTTCATTTAATTCTAATAAATTAAGATCATTTTTTATACAATAAGCCCAAGTCTTCCTAGGTCTACCTCTGCCTTTCTTAACATAAGTTGAATCTAAAACATCTACTCTCCTAATCAGATCATCATATGGTCACGTTTAATGCGACCAATCCATCTAAGACGACTCTCTCAAATTTTATTTATCACTGGAGCTACACCAACCCTATCCCAAATATATTCATTTTGCATTTCGCCTCTAAGCTTAAATCCACTCATCCACCAAATCATTCTCATCTCCGCAACACTTTACTTAATATTATGCTTCTCTTTTAAAACCCAACGCCATAGAGCATGCAGCAAACTGAGAACAAGTAAAAAGAACAGGGAAAATGCTGAAAACTGAACTTCAGCAGATGCACAAATCCAAGCACAAAGGTCTTTTGAAACATCTTTTATTAATCATGAAAACAAAATCTAGAAAAAAAAAAAGTAACAGAACACGTGATAAAGGCCGACAAAAAAACAGAATTAGAAAATAAAGTATTGTTATTTTGCTGTACAACGTGCACGTGACAAATATATTAAAATTATTTTAAGCCTTTTAAGTGCTGCCACAACCAAAGATTCTTATTTCCGCACACAGCCATGGCCTTAAAGCTCTCCAAACTGATCCAACAACTACTCTTCTTCTTCCTCCTCTGCTCCTTCACTAAAGCTAACTCTCAGGTCATCAATGGCAGCCAGAAGAGCCCAGTTTCCGCCATCTTTGCCTTCGGAGACTCGACGGTCGACACAGGCAACAATAACTACATAGCAACTCCAATGAAGAGCAATTTTCCACCATATGGAAGGGATTTCTTCACTCATATTCCTACTGGGAGGTTCACCAATGGAAAACTCATTACAGATTTTGTGGGTAAGTTCAGCTTTCAGCTTATATAGATTATTTTATATAATAATAGTTTGTTACTGTGGTGAGTTAATCGATTTTTGGTTTTTTTTATAATCAGCTTCTTATATAGGCATCAAAGAGGAGTTGCCTCCATACTTGGACTGGTCTTTAGGGTTAGAAGAGCTCATGACTGGTGTCAGTTTTGGATCAGCTGGATCTGGACTTGATCCTGACACTGCTAAAATAACGGTAAACTTTGCGTTTTCTTAAGTTGTTTATGTGTGTGATTATTTGAAAGTGATTTTGAGAAATCGATTTTGAGCTGCCAGGTTCTAAATTGACTTTGATAAAGCTGATTTTACTTGGATATATTTTCTCTAATTTCAAGTGGTGAAAAGATAAGTAATGAAAAACTAGAGGTAAAAAACTATTAAGTTCGAATTCTTATTAATATTTTATTAGTTTTTTTTTATTATTAATATTATTATTTCTTAATATTAATTAAATTATATTTATTATTATTATTATTATTATTATTATTATTATAAGGGTAAATTATGAATAGAAGTACGGAATTTCTAGCAATCAGTTATATGAGTACTGAAAAAAATTTATATTATTATTATTAGACAATTAAATATTATTATAAATATTATTATTATTTACTCTACACATTAACAAAGATATTAAAATCAATTTCTACATTGATTAACAAATTGTAATTAATTTTTAGTTAACTAAAAAATTAAGGTTTAACAAATAAAATAAGACCAAAGTATAAAAGGATAACATAATCTGTAACATCAAGTGAAAAGAGCACGGAAAATTTGCGTGCGGTGTCCGATCTATACCATTGAAATATA
>NEWO01000175.1:882685-901688 GCA_003013225.1 Phalaenopsis aphrodite
TGATCTGTATTTTCTTCTTTTTATGATTTTAATTTTTTTGAGTATTTTCTTCTCTTTCTGAATTTGATTTTTTTTCTGAAGATTTTATTAATTTACTCTTTTTCTTTATAGCTAACTTTAACTTTTTTATTTTCACTGCCATCTCTTGTCTTTCTCTTTTATTTTCTCTTTCTTTTTCTTCTAGTTTTTCTAATCTAAAAAGTATTTTTTCAATATTGAAATTTATTTTTTTCTTACTCAAAATCTAGTTTTTCTAATTTGTTAGGTATATTAAGATCATCTTTTCGTTCTATGAAATCTCTATGATCTAAATTATGATTTTTCTTTAAACATAAATGACATATTTCTATTAGACATAATTGACACCTATACCTATGATGTCTGTCTGGATAATAAGTACATTAAATATATTCTTTAGTCATACTACCTTTTCCTAATTCAAATATATGATTACAAGATTCCATTAGAATTTCAAAATTATTTCAACAACTTTTACAGATAATAAATATTAACACAGTTCTTCGTATTGAATTATATGTTGCAGAATTTTCGTATGTCTCTACCTTATTACCCGCCACGCTTCTCAGCCTATTTAAAAATAATTTTACTATTTTAAAACATTTCTAAAATAGAAAATGAGGATTATAGTGTGGGAAATGGTGAGCTGATTACTATTTTACCAGGACATGATCTATTACGTCAATACGCAGTGCTAATTGCAGAGATGTTAGACTCAATGGTAGAGAACAATCAATTTTTCAGGCTAATTCGAACGACTGAATAATGGATGGAGTTGAAGATTGTGATGCTCTCATAATTCAAGTGCACTCATATGAAGATGATGTCATCCCGGATGTATTATATGAGGGAATGATATTTCTTAAGTAATGATGCCCTGCAATATTCTCTGAATGGATGATCGATAATTAATAACACAAAGTACATAAAAAACAACTTCAAACAAAAGAAGGCTTACAGTTCAGTGTGTACATGCTAATCATGAATCTTGTTCATGTTAGTGGCATCTACACTACAAATGAAATATTGTTTCCCATTAGCCGCACATCGGCACTGCTTGTGTCACCTATGGGAAAGTTTTAGAAGGCTTTAAGAAATCTTGTAGTGGTGGATATTGAAAGTCTATGTGATAAAATGTATTGGGCGAGAAATACTAATGATCTCAGTATTTTTAATGAACATCTAAAGGATATTAAACAAATTAAGAAGGAGGCCTACGATTGGTTAATTTAGAAAGATATCATAAAATGGGTCTTAACACTTGATGGTGGATCCTGATTAGGCACAATGACAATAAACACATCGGAATATTTCAGCGGGGTTTTAAGACGTGCACGATGAGTCCCAATCAAGCACCTCGTATGTGTTATATATTATAATTTGGTTATTTTATTTTTAAACAATCCAGTAATATGCAACAATGGATTGAAGTTGGTAGTTCTAACTTTGTTCCACGCTCAAGCTCAATTTTAAAAAGAATTGAGTCTGAAGTCCATTTGTTTCCTCAACCTACTTGCTTAAATAATCTTCAAAATCAGGTATTCGATATGGCTTGTAGGTAATTTTGTGTTGACTTTCATTCTTCAGAAGACTTTTCATGAAAATGGAATAAGCCACAAATCTATCACATACCATGTGTGCATGTGATTGAGGCATTAAGGGTTAGACATTCAAATTATGCGGCTTTTGATTCAAAATATTTCACATTAGATTCCTATCAACTTACATATGAAGTATTATTTCATATGATAACTAAGAATGAGTCATGGCCACCGTTCAATGAACAATAAGGTATTATTACTTTTTATTCAAAAAAAAGATGTGGTCGTCTAAGGAAAAATAGGATAAGAGACACAATAGATGAGACAAGAACCAAAAGCACAAAAATATGTAGGTTTTGTAAAAATTAAGGGGCATGATGGATTAACGTGCACCTATAATCCAAGTACTAGCATGTTAAAGTAATATATTATAATTAGCTTAAATTTTAAGTTAATATTGCATTTATGTAGTTATTTTATAGTAAAATATTTAACTTCTTGTTTATTAGCACTATGATTATTTAAGTATAGATGGCCAAGGTAGCAAATTCAGCAGGACACCGCCATCATGCTAGAAGTTCCACTTCAAAACAAACATTCTTACCTTAAAGTATTGCATCATTGGGTCGAGCACATTCTGCAACAAAAGCTTATAGTGTAATTTGTATATTATTTTTTGTATTAGTTAAATTCATGTGAAATAATTAAAAAAACTAATTTAATTTATTTTTTTAGGAAATTCTTGAAATTGCAAGTCATGCGATAGTGTTAAAAGAATGGTAGGTCAGGTGCCCATGATTCCTCTATGCAATTGCAGGAATTGAATGCATTTGAAACTTCAACTACATCAAATTAGACCACCATTTTATAACTACACTGATTGAGAGTTGGTGCCCCATGACCAATACATTTCCTTTGCCTGTCTGTAAGATAAGTTTAGTTTCACATTTATATATCAGTGTAGTAATTTTACTTTTCATACCCATTCATTGTACATATCTATCAGACGAGAACACTATAACTCTATAAGATGATCAAGTAAACCTTAATATAATGCTAGATGGAACTATCGTAGGGGGGCCTTATGTTGCTGGCCCGGGGTTGTGCTGGCCAAGTTGGCTGACATGTTAAGATGACTTGTTGGGAGAAAATTTCAAGGATGACACTATATATCACCATCCCATCTACCATAACATTAAATTAAAGTTCTATATGGGGCGGTCTCATTCATTGGCAATGGTGCAATTGTGTTCGCTCCACTGACAATTATATAATGATTCTTATTTGGATTTAGCACCACATTAATTTTTGTGTCATGGTAGGGCCAACATTTTATTCATGATCGAATGTTTCTTAATTCTAGATACATCCAGGTTACATGTACACATAGAATATTTACCATTGTTGGAAGATTTGGATGAATTTAGACAATATTCTAGCATACCTTTATAGAGAATTGAATCTAACTATTGAGCCTTCCCGTGTCATGATCAATGGATATTTGCACTTGCTTCAAACGTGAACATGGGAGCATTTACATGTTGGTCAGCCACCTCTTTGTGTTTTGGTTCTTCAGGAATTAATGGACAAATCTCTCAGATACAGGTACAAAATTATTTTCTCACTTTGCAGCTAAACACACTAATTTTTAATTACATTAAACTCATTTGTATAAATAAAATTTTGGTGGAATGAAGAACGGGTACAAAATGTGCCGGTCCTAAATATCATGATTTATAGAGTGAGCTCGATGGACTCATTCAAAGTCAGGTATAATACTCATTTTTCAATTAATCTCATAATCTTGTCTTAACTTTATATGTTAACTAAATTTAATTTATAATTTCATATGCATGTTATATGGACACCATATTTAGATATAAATATAGTGTTATTACATAACATTTGTTTTATGAGCATAGACATTTATACTGCATGTGTTCCACTAATAAACTAGAACATTGTTGAGTGGCACCTTCCGGATCACATTATGCATTAGTTTCAAGTATCTAATCTATAAATATTGAACCCATCAAATAAGGTTCTTAGAGATTTGATGGGTGAGGCAAAGTATGAATTGACTGGGAGCAATATCACAGTAAAAGTATTGAGATCTGAAATAATCGTCTGACATTTCTTGTACTAATGAACCCACCAGAATGAGATGGAGATGAAGAATTATATCATTTTTTTGCAGTGGTATTAGTCTTGGGGACCGCTCTACCTAGAAAAACCTCCAACTCAGTTTTCTGATGCATATTACTCATGATCACTAGAAGAGAGAACAGTGTTAAGTTTTTTCATTAGTTTATAGCTACTACTTTTTTTATTATAATACATATTAATAGTCTAATACTAGAATCAATTAAATGGATTCCTTTATTCATAGCAAGAATATCACTGAAACATTTGGAGGGGATCATGGAATATGTGTTAATTCCATGAAACAAGGTTACGACAAGATTCTGTGTCTAAAATTTGTAAAATTTATTTGATATTGAAATACATACAGAATGAAAAAAAAATTAATTGAACAAAATCAATAAATTAAATCAACTATTTACAAAAAAAAATATTATATTCTATGTCGCGGTGAAAATAATGCCTAAACCCAGTGTATATTGAGCCAACAACTGTAGTGGTCGATGATGCAACTGATGTTCATGAAGTTCTTCTTCATTATCATAGTTTTCACTTGTGTTATTCGTAGCATCTCGTGGAATCCACTCAATTTCTTTGTTGGGATTTGATGGAGATAAATTTGTGGTTTATTGAAATCCATACCAACATCAAAAATAAGTGCATATATGGGAATGCTATGAAAATTTAAATCCAAGTCACTAGTAGTTATTGTCCACTGCAAGTCAAATGATGAAACCTCATATGCTTAGGGTCCTGCATATCCGGAGGGTCCTAAATAGCTAGATGGTCCTACATAGTTGGAGGGCCCCGAAAATACTAATTTTCTAGAATAAGCAAATGTCTCTGAATATAGTTGTTCTTATGTTTCTTGAAAAGAAAATCTTTGTGTTCAGCTAACCGAAG
The DNA here is from genome assembly GCA_003013225.1 of Phalaenopsis aphrodite. NCBI lineage: Eukaryota > Viridiplantae > Streptophyta > Magnoliopsida > Asparagales > Orchidaceae > Phalaenopsis > Phalaenopsis aphrodite. The sequence goes on from NEWO01000175.1 coordinate 887,290, forward strand.
ATCTATTTAAGCATATGTTGTTGACTGCTTTGCAGCAGAGAAAGATGACCAACGTGGAGTATCAGAGATTGATCTATGGGGGCCTTGCAGCCGAACATAAGTGTTATGAGATGACCCTGCTTCAAAATCATGTCAACCTGGTCGATCAAATATCATACAATCAATGTGCACTAATTCTTCCACTCTACATCATAGCTCCAAAATCTCATCGTAACCTTGTTTCATGGAACTAGCACTTACTATATTAACCCTTCAAAATATTTCAGCAATTTTCTTGCTATGAATAAAGTAATTTAGCTATATTATATCTAATTTTATATTATAATTATTATTTATTATAATAAAAAATAGTAGTATCAATAAAAGAATGCAAATACTTACCACTATTCTCTCTCCTGGTGATCATGCATTATATGTATCAGGAGGTTAAGTTGGAGACTTCACTAAGTAGAGCAATGCCTAAGACCGATACCACTGTAGATAATAATATAATTTGCCCTCTCCATTTCCTTCTAGTAGGTTCATTAATACAATAAATGCCCAAGGAATATTCCATATCTTGATATATTTACTGTGATAATTCTTCCACTCAATGCCTACTTTACTTCACGCATCGAATCTCTAAAAATTTTGTTTGATGGGTTCAATGGTTATAGAATTGATGCTTAAAAATTGATGCATAACGTGATATGAAATGTGCCACTCGATAAGCTTTCAGTTTATTAGTGGAACGCATACAATCCAAATGTCTATACTCTCAAATCAAATATTATGTAATAGCACTATATGTACATCTAAATATGGTGTCCAGATAACATGTGTATGAAATTATAAATTAAACTTAGTTAAAATATATATTTAATACAAGATTATGAGATAAATTAAAAAGCGGGTATTATACACGACTCTATCTAAGTCCATCAAGTTCATCTCTAAACATCATGATATTTAGGACCAACACATCTCATACCCACTCTTTGTTCCACCTACATTGTATTTATACAAATACGTTTAATGTAATTAAAAGAAGAGTGTGTTTAGTTATAAAGTGAGGAAATAAAGATTTGGTAATGAACCTAAAGGTTTTGTCCGTTAATTCCTAAGGAACCAGACACAAAGATTTGGTCGACCAACATGTAAATGCTCACATACTCACGTTTGAAGCAAGTGCAAACATCCATCGATCATGGCACGAGAAGGCTTGGTAACCAAATTAAATAATGCTAGATACACACCACCTAAAGAATATTGTCTAAATTCATCCAAACCTTCAAATAATGATAATTAGTATATGTGTACATGTGATTAGAATGTATCTGGAACTAGGAAACATCCGATCATGAATAAAACATAGGTCCTAACATGACACAAAAATTCACGTGGTGGTAAATCCAAATAAGAATCCTATAGAATTTCCAATGAAGCTAACACAATCACACTATAGCCTGTGAATGAGACCGTCCCATATAAAATTTTGATGTAATGTTATGGTATATGGGATGGTGATATACAATGTCATCCCTAGGAAGGTTTCCCAACAGGTCATCACAACATGCCTGCCAACATGGCTAGGAAAACCCTAAGCGAACAACATTTGGCTCTATAATAACATTTTCATCTATCCTTATACTGAGGAGTACTTGAACATCTTATAAGTTACATTCATTTCACCTGATAGATATGCAAAATGTATGAGTAAGAAAAGTAAAATTATTACACTAATATATAAATGTGAAACAAATATTATGTTGCCCATAGACAAATGAAACGTATTGATCATGGGTCACCACCTCTCGACCAATGCAGTTATAAAATGGTGATCTAGTTTGATATAGCTTAAATTTCTAATGCATTTAATCCTGCAATTTTGATTGCATAGAGGAATCATGGGCATTCAAGCTATCATTCTCTTAACACAGGGCATGACTTGCAACTTTAAGAATGTTGTCCTAAAAAATTAAATTAAATTATTTTTTATAATTATTTCACATGAAATTAGCTAACACAATAAATAATTTATGAATTACATTATCATTTTTTTCTTGATGATGTGCTACACCCAACGATGCAATACTTGGAGGTAAGAGTGTTCATTTTGAAGTGGAACTCTAACATGGTGGCAGTGGCCTGTCGAACCTTCTACCTCGACCATCTCTACTGAAATAATAATAGTGTTAATAGATAGAGAGTCAAATATTTAATTAAAAAATTACTGCATGTATGGAATAATAACATAAAATTTAAGCTAATTACAGTATATTACTCTAACTTGCTAGTACTTGGATTATAGGGACATGTTGTTCAATTATGTCTCATATTTTTAGTAAAGCCACACATTATTGTACTTGTGGTTTTCATCCCATTCATTCTTTCTTTTCCTACTTGTCCTTAGATGACCACATCTTCCCCTAAATAGAGGGGGAAGTAAAGTGATAATACGTTCTTGTTGATTGAACAGTGACCACAAATCCTTCTCGGGTATCATATGAAAAAATGCTTTATATGTGTTTTGAAAGAAATCAAACGTGAAATATTTTAATACGAAAGTTGTGTGGTCCAATCGTCTGACCCCCAATGTCGTAATCGCTTGCACATATGGTAAGTGTTATATTTGTGGCTTATTGCATGAGCATTAACAGTTTTCTAAAGATAGAATGCCAAAACAAAATGCCCTACAAGCCATATCAAATACTTGATATTTATAATTATTTATGCAAGTCGGTTGGGTAAACTGAAAGGCCTTGCGCTCAATTCCTTGTAGAGTTGATCTTGTGCACATAATAATGTTAGAACTCTCAAATTAAATCCATTACAACACATTGTTGGATTGTTTTAAAAATAAAGCAACCAAATAATAATATATAGCATTAAAAAGACCCTGAATCGGGAGTCATCGTGCACATTCTCAAAACCCGTTGAAACATTCTGATATATTGGTGGCCATTGTGCCAAATTGGGATCAATCATCATGTGTTAGGGCTTATTTTGTGATATCTTTCTCAATTAACCAATCATAGGCCTCGTTTTTTTTTTAATTTCATTCACGTGTCTAATAAAAGTGCTGAGATCATCACTATTTCCCGCCCAATACATTTTATCACATACACAATATCTTCCACTACAAGCTGTCTTAAAGCCTTCCTAAAATTTCCTCATAGGTGATGCAAGCAATGTCGATGTGCAACTAATGGAAAATCTCTCTGCATCCATGAACAAAATCGTCGTGCCTATTCGATATAATACACAGATCCTGACCGATCCGGATGACTTCCAACAAAGCACATAGTTGTTGTAGAAACCATACCCACGATTCAGTATTCTCGGATTCAACAACAACAAATGCAATTGGAAAGACTCTGCCATTTATGTCAATTCCCACTAAGCCACTAGAGCCCCCCTATACTTTTCTAGAAGGATTGTGATTTTTATTTAAATTTTAATAATTATTTTACTTAAAAATAGGGATTTTCAAAGATAATTAATTTAGCCATGTAAAATAAACTTTCTATGCTTGAGGAAATTATAGGAGGTTCACTTAGGTCAGATGACCACTAGGACTAACTTTTGTGAATTTTTTAATTAAATTTTAATTTTTACAATTTTTTGACTAATTTTAATGATTAAATAAATAGAAAATCATTGATATATTTTTCTTAGGTCTCTCTAATCCCAAGAAATCTAGAAAACTGAATTTTGTATTTTTTGTGAATTTTATTAATTATTGTAATTATTTTATTCACAAATTTAAAAAAAGCATTTAATTATTTAAAACACTTTTTTACACCATTAGAAATTTTACAAACACCTCTTTAAGTTATTTTCTATGGTTATGGTGGCATTTAGGATAATTTTGAATATTTTTTATATTTTTTATATTTTTGGTATTTTTAATTATTTAAAATTAGAAAATATCTAAAAAAATAAAGTTTTATTTTAATCTCAACTTTTTTTTTTCTTAGGTCTCTCTGTTCATAAGAAACACTCCAAACTAATTTTAATATTTTTCTGATTTTTCTTTTATTTATTATACTAATTTTAAGCCAAAATTAGTATTTATTTACAAAATACATATTTTCATTAACAATAATTTTTATGGCTTCCAAATTTTTACAGAGCTTCCTAGAATTATTAGCTACAAGTTGACTCCTTTTTGTAATTTTTTGAATTATTTCATATTTTTAAAATTTTTAGTGATTTTTATTAATTTAAAAAAGGAAAAAAACTTAAAATTTTTATAAAAATTATTTTTATTTTTTTCTAATATCTTCTGACCACAATGAACCTATCAAATAAAATTTTATATTTTTATGACTTTTATTTTATTTTTTGTAATTTTTTAAATTAAAATAATACAAATTATATAAAAAATTAGGGCTTTTAACCATATAAATGTTCTTGACCTTGGAAGAATTAGAGATGATCACTAAGGTTATCCAAAACAAACCCTCCAAATTTCATCAGATTTAACTAATTATTTAATAATTTATGATTTAATTACTCTCTAGAGTATTTAATTTATTTAAAAGTAAACAAAAGGAAAACATTTTTTTATTTTTACTTCACATTTTTCTTCTCTATTCACTGAGCATAGGGGTATTTTTATTTTATTGTTATGAATTTTCTACACCAAGATATGTATTTTTAAAATTTAAGTTTTCATTTAATTCCAAAATACCCTATTTATCTACTTATCCACGCAGCATCCACGTCAACCTTGTCAGCTTCAAACCGCTCTGTGTCATCCCATGGTTGGATGTGCTTTGCATGTATTCTTGCCATGAGGCCCGCAGTTCTTGTATCATCCTCTCGTTTGGTGCCATCTGGACCGTCCTAGCAGTACACATGTAAATGGACAACATCCGTTCATAATCGCCCAAACCCAAGAACCATCTGTGTTCTATGCCTAATATCTCACTCGATTCTCAGCCAAATCACTCGGGATTTGTTCCTACACCTTCTTTTAAGTGAGACGAACCTCTCTATATGGTCAAATACATATGAAATACAAGTTCACTTCACAATTAATGAAATTGGGTAAGATTTAGAGATTTAAAGCTATACCTTTGCCCAAGAGGTGAGGCCTTGATTAGGTTAGTTGGAGATGATCACCTTGAGTCCACAAAGCTCCTCAAAGTGCTGCCTTGAGCTAAGGTGTGGTTTATGTATGATTTCGTTCGAAGGGTGGCTCGGGTTTGTTCTAAGACTATGTAAGGGTGCTCGGGAAAGGGGGCTTTAGATTTGTGAAGTGTTTTGAGGTCTGGCAAAGCTTGTGGAATTGGAAATTTGAAGCTTTGAGAGGTTTGGTGAAGTGGTCGAAAAGATCCTAGATTTGGGTGGTGAAATTGAGCTTAGACATTGGGAATGAGTGAAAGAATGGTTGGATTGCACTTAGGAGGTCTGTGAGAAGCTCCGAAAGCATTTGGGTAGAGTTTCCTCTAGGATTTGGATGATGATCAAATTTGGTCGTGTAGGGGACTATTTATAATTTCGGCCAAGGGGAAGGCCTCAGGCTCTCATTGGTTGGTACAAGTAAGTTGAGGTGAGTGTTGAGCGACGCAATTGCCCAATAGGATGAAGCCACAAGGGATGGGCTCAATTTTGGGTTTAAGACATGGGTGGCCTTCTCAGTTTTGGACTTTTTGGCCATTAGAGCAGTCGACCAGGCCAAGGGTAGTGGCTAGCTAGCTCAGGGAGGTCAGCAGAAGTTTAATTGTGATTAGGCTTGGAGTTTGATGGCTGATGGAATGGATAAGAGAGTTAACCATATTTGGGTGAGGGGTTTCCATGATTTAAGGGACCCTTAGTCCATGGCCCAAAAGAGGGTGTAGGCTAGGATTGAGATGGCAAGATCACATGCTTAGGATGAGCTGGGGTAATTAGGGTTTAATTAATTAAATGGTTAAAGAAAGGCCTGGTTTTAAGCTTAAAATAGGATTTGGGCTTGAGGTTGGGCTTGGATTAAAGTTAATCAAAGGCTCAAATTGATCAAGGAGAGTGTCATGAAGCATTTAGGAAAGAACTTTTGTGGCATTAGGATGGTTACATGGCCCAATTTAATGAAATTTGTTGGTTGGGTCAATTTGTGGCATTTTATTTAGGCTTGTAATTAGGTTGAATTGGGCTAGAATTTGGTTCTAATTAGGCTTGTACATGATGAAATTTAATGTGAGTTTGAAATTGGGGGAGTTTGAAATGAATTAGATGAGAGTTGGAGGTGATTTGAGGACATTAGGCACTTAGGGGCGATTTGATAAATCAACCAACTTTGGTGGATTTGGGTGCAATTGGGGTCATTGGGTGGTTAGGGTTGATTTTTGGGGATGTTTGGAGTGAATTTGGAGGTTTTGGGAAATTTTTGAAAATGAGGGGCATTTTGGTAATTTTAGGTTGTATAAGTGTATTTTGTAAATTTTGTGGAAATTGGGGTACTTTGAAAAATTTGAAATTGCTTGGAGTGATTCAATATGATTTTTGGTCAGGAATTGGGAGTTTGGATGATGTTAGAAAGTTTAGGGTTCTAAGAGCATTTTTGTAATTTTGGGGAAGTTTGGGGGTAAAAGGTCGAAGTGAAGTTTTGGTGAAATTAAGGCTCATTGGACATGGTGAACATACAAGACATGGAAGCCCCTCCCCTAAGGTTATAATACCCATGGGAGAGCTCATTTTGGATCTACCACATGTTGGTCCTGGCCTCCTAGTCAAAGGCTAAAGGCCTGGGACCACTCACATAAGTTTCTAAAAGAGGGGGGATAGGTCAAGTGCAATGTGATTTTAGGGTTTTGGGTGTGTGTGAGGTTGTGAACAAGACCAAGTCACCCAGGGTTGTCCTAAGGCCCGATTAAACCTATAGGAACTCACTCTCAAGTCTCCACATGTTGGCCGTGACCATCCCGAAAGACATTTAGGGGATTGTAACCACCCAGATGGGACTTTACAAGAGTAGTAAAGATGTGTTTGGAATTTTTATGTGGGAGGGCTCCGTTTACTAAATCCTCTAGTATAGTCAAAAGGAAAGTCATATGACTACATCCTAGGCAGCTAAAAAAGAGAAACTAGACCTTATCAAAAATGAGGTAAACACCTCTCAAACCTGCTACATTGACCATCTCTAAAAAACAATCAAAAGTACTTATAAATGCAAAGTCAAATGTGCCAAAAAATTGAATAAAAATTATAGTAGGTTAAGATGTATTTTAATTTAATATATTATTCTAACCTACTTGTATTTTTATTTTAGGGAAAAGTTCCTTGATTATGCCCCTGACTTTTACAAAAATTACACACTCTTGTGCTTGTGGTTCTTGTCTTGTCCATTGTGTTTCTAATTCTACGTGTCCTTAGATGATCATATTTTCTTCTAAATAGAGGGGGAAGAAAGTAATGATACATTATTGTTGATTATTGATGGCATGTATTCCTTCCGGGGTATCATATAAAATAATATTTCATATTTCTAACAATATGAATCAAAGGTGAATTATTTTGAAATAAAAGCTTTGTGGTCCAAACGTCTATAACTCAAAGCTGCAATCGCATACACATATGATATGTTATAGATTTGTGGCTTATTGCATGTGCATGAGCAGGTCTATGTAGAAAGTATGTCAATACAAAATGCTCTACAAGCCAAATCAAATATTTGATACTTAAGGTAATTTATGTATGTAGGTTGTAAAAACTGGAAAGGTTCATGCTCAATCCTTTGTAGAATTGACCTTGTGCGCGAAACAAAATTTAAACTTACTTCTTTAATCTATTATGACACATTACTTGGTCATTTTACAAATAAAGCAACTAAATTATGATAGACAATACATATAAGATTCTAAATTGGGAGACCTCGTGCACATCTTAATGCCCTGTTTAAACATTCAGATGCATTTGTGGTCAATGCACCAAATTGAGAGCCATCATCTTATACTAAATACCACTCCATGACATCTCTTTCAATTAACCAAACATATGCCGGTTTTTAATATATTTGATATCATTCATATGTGTATTAAAAGTGCAGAGTTCATCAGTGTTTTCTGTCCAATATATTTTATCACAAATACTATTGACATCCTCTACTGCAAAACATCCTATGCCTTTTCAAAATTTCATCGTAGATGACGCAAGCATACGAACCAGTCATGCATGTCCATCTGATATTATACACATATCTTCATAGGTTTGGATGACTTCTACCAAAGCATGTAGTTGTTTTATAAACTATAACCTCGACTCAGTATTCTCATTTTCCATTGCTGCAAATGCTAGTGATTACAATCCAATATTTCCTTCATTTCTTAAAGCAACCAGTAAAGTCCTTCTATACTTCCCTAGAAGGAACATGCCATCCATACTAAGAACAGGTTGGCAAATTCTTTAACCATATACAATGGGGCCAAATGGCTAGAAGATACTATGGAAACACATATTATTTTTAACTTCTACTTTATAAATTATTCTTAGAATTTCACTCTATATTGCTTTCATTAAGCAAAATAAAGAGCAGTACGACTACTCAAAATTGCCAAAATTGATTTTATAGCTTTTCTACATGCACCCCATTCTTTGATATATGTAATACTGACATTAAATTTAGACTCCATTCAAGTAATGATTTATGTAGGCTTCAGGTCTAGTTGTTGTCGTAGAACTGAACCGCGTAGTGACATATGAAATTTGAATTGCAATTTCATTGTCCAGTTGACATAATTGGATTAGTCCATGTATGTGATGCCCCAATTATAGATATTTTCCATGCACCTCTTAATCACTGACTTTTTGACGACTTTATATGCCATTGACATGGATGAGACTCATGATTATATTGCACACGCTGCACTGTAAGTCTCATTTTATTTGAAGTCATTTTAATATAATTTATGTTATTCATTATCAACCAACCATTCAGAGCACATTGTAATGCATCCTTACATAAAAATATCATTCTCTCAAATAATACATCTGGTATGACATCATCTTTATGTAATGGCATTTGATTTATGAGAGCATCACAATCTTCGACTGCATCCCACTCGTCGTTTTTCTTCATATATCTCTAATAATTACAACAACAAAATATGTATTTTTCTCATACCTAAAAATTTTTGTTGCATGCTCACTAGGATCTACATAAGGATGTGAAATACCAGCAAAGCGTGAAGGACCAGTAATCTTAGAAGCGTTAACAAATAATAACTCACTGTTGACAAAAATAATTATTGTGGGCTTTATCGCGTCTAACAACATAAATTCACATACTTCATCATAATCATTAAGAATTGCATCAAAACAGTCACTCGTCGGCAATCGACAAACTATATTTATGGTATATCTTGACTATCATGACTTAGTAGATTTAGTATTTTTCTATTCGATTCATTTAATGTTATTAATTATGACACATGCACGTGGCAGTTACGTCCACCAACATAAGTGGGAGTAAAGTCTTATGTGACTTGTACCTCACCATTAAAACATATTATCAATCGTGACATATTTGTACTCACATTTTAAAATTAATTTGATCTGGTTTTCCATTTGATTTCATTTTTACTTATGAGCTAAAATTTAATAGGAAAATAAGAAGAACATGGATTATAAGTTAACTTTTCTGGTATATGCAATTTGTAAATCCATTAGGATTACTCTACTTTGTGTTATCATAATAAGAAGTGATGCTGGATAAGAATAAAATTAATTAAATTTCCTTTGAATTTAAACAATTTTAAGATAAAATACAGTGATACTCGTACCTTGCTAATAAAAAAGTACGAAATAAGATCCTGACAGCACGAGAAAACTATTATCCTACAGAATATCGAGCAACCTTTTACAAGAATATGATAATGAAGAAGAGAAAAATATGAGAGTGAAAGTAATAAAATATTAAGGTTAATTCTTTTAAGACTCATTTAATCTTCTATAAATGAGAATTTTTAACTACTAATTTAAAAATGTTAAAAATTATATAAGGTTTGTATGGTCCTTTGTCACGCCTGACAGTCGAGATACTACTTCAACCTCCTTCGAACCAGTCGCCCACTTCGTTGGGTTTCCCGACTATATACATATCAATGCAATTTTAAATCATTGTTATTGTTTATTTAATTATTAATATAAACATATTTGTATGCCTAAACATTAATCTAATTTCTTTTATCATACTAGAAAAAACGATTTACTTAATTAATTCATATTTCAATGTGTTGGAGTATAAACACATACACTTGTATTAGTTTGTTGTATAAACTTATATGTAATAGAAATCATAAACTTGTATCTTAGGCAGTTTATGCTTTTTTGACTAAGTTTTTTGTAGTTTTATATGCACTACATTTCATAGGCATATATCTCTAAAAGTCATTCTACTTTGTGTTGTCATAATAAAGAAAGGGGTAATATTACATTAAACCGCATTTGCATTAAAACAAATTTAAGATAAATGAAATAATACTCGTACCTTACTAACAGGGAAGTGCTAGACAAGATCTTGACGGCACAAGAACTATAATAACCTACAGAGTATCGAGCAATTACGAGAATATATACGGGTTGTTGTTACACAAGACAGTCGAGGTACTATTTCAACATCTGTTTGGCAAGTAGCCTTGAGCCGTCGGGTTTCCAGAATATATATAGATCAATACAATGTTTAAATTATTATAACTATTTTCTTAAAAAAATTAAAAATTTTGTAAGATCTGTATGGGCTGTTAATATACTAGATAGTTGAGGTACTATTTCAAACTTCTAAGAAGTTCAGGGGAGGAAAGAGAGGAGCCAGGGAGGAGGGGAGGAAAGAGAGGAGCCAGGGAGGAGGAAGATGAGAGGAGGGAATTGAGGAGGGGGATGGGGGGTTTTTATAGTGGTGGGAAGGATATAACAGACTATGTCTGCAGCAATAAACACCGCATTTATGCTCTCTTTTATATTTTTTTTTGGTGTGCACCTCCCCCTAATTTTACAAATTATGATGCTCTTTCATTAATTTGAACTAATAAATGAGCTCCTTCATGTGTAATATTCAATTTATACTTGATTTTTCATGAAAAAAGCTAGTAAACAAGTTCAAAATTCAAAAGAGTTTGATTTTTATATAAAGTTATTAAGAAATAATTTTATAAATATAAATAAATAAGTAATTAAATAAGTTTTAAATTAGCATTTGACTAATTTGTGTTAAGTAAATAAAACAATATATAAGTTGTAACTATTCTTTTAATATTTTAAATATTTATATTAACTAAGTATTTCATTGAAGTAACAAAATAAAGAGTAATTGCTTTAAGTTTATATATACTTTTTTTATATTAAATTATAATATATTACATTTAAATATATAATTAATTCTAATTAATTAAATATTATTTAAATAATATATCATATAAATATATAACAATTAACAAACTATTTATTGAACAACAAACGAGCTTATTTTTTAACATTAATAAATGATTCGGACTATTTTCGATTTGGTTTATTTAAAGTTCATGTTTTGAAAAATGTTCAAACTTGTCTATATACAAATTTGGACAAATATGCTCAGGTATTAATTGAGTCAAACTCGTGTTGTTCTTCATGTGCACTGGCTCATTTGTAGCCCTAGAGCCTGATAAGGTGTGAGGTGAAGAAGATAATATTTAGAAGAGGAGTATGGGGGTTAATTTTGTCATTTAGCTGATTTTTGAGTAAAAGGTGTTCTTTTTTATAATTTTTCCCATAAAACAATTTGTCATGGTCCCAACCCAAAAACATATAGGTTCGGTTCGACCTGTTTAACTTTCGGTTCTGATTCAAATTAACAAAAATACCAAAATTTTACTTGAATTTATCTCAGAAGTGCAGCTTCTATGTACCTGCATGAACATGAGATATTAAATGGGTCATTTGGATCAAAATTGTTCACCCATTTAATAAGAAGTGCCAAATTGAGTAAAATTAATGTCAAATTCAATATGCTTAATGTTCAACATAACTTACAGGATGTGATTCCAGTCCTTGGCCAACTGGATTATTTTAGAAACTATATGGACAGGCTTGATGAGATGATTGGAATGAAGACAAGGGAAGAAGTCATAAAGAGAGCAGTATTTGTTCTCAGTGCTGGCACAAATGACTTCATTGCTTTTTCAACTGTTCCTCTTACAAGAAAAGAATACTCTATAGAAGGTTATCAGGGCTTCCTTCTTGATAAAGTTAAGGAGTTCATCCAGGTTAGTTTCTTTATATTTTATTATGAAATGAATAACTTCTTATTTTTCTTCTTTTGTTTAGCAGCTCTATTATTATGTGCAAAAAAACTATACAAAATGAAGTAGAATGGTGAGCAGTTGCCAATGATGAGATTCTTGTGGAATATAATTAGCATTATAAGAGTGCAATACGGTTAGAGTCGATGATATGTATTCATGAGCTCGAATTGAAAATTTTGTTGGTGTAGCCTAAATAATCGGGATTTTATTTAATGGGATTTGTGGTGACGGCGGAATGATTGGACCTATAAACCAAGCTCTTATGCGCACCAATAGCACTTGCAAGGGTGTGAGGGCGATAGCATGCGCTTGCGTGGTAATTAGGGTTTTATCGAACTTATGTTACGTGACCTGTCAAATCCCAAGTCATTTTTAATTAGAATTTGTCTTCTTTTTGATATATAATGAATTCTTCACATTTTCCGGTGGTTTTTTGCATTTAGGTTTTTTCAAAGTAAATCTCGGTATTTATCTTTTCACAAATGTTCTTATAACTAAATTTAAAAAAAATTAAAAAATGAGTTGAATTAACAAAATTTACTCGAATCGATTTGATTTTCAAAACAAACTTTTTTTCCATTTCAATAAATCTATTGCTATAACAATCTAGCTATTAGAAATTTGATAGTGTGAAGGACATTTTTTGTCACAAAAAATTTTAGAAGCAAACATAAGACTTTAGGTAAATATAACATAAGACTTTTGCCTACTCCTATACTCAAAAATTCATGAAATAAAATTGATTCATAAGCATTAGAATGAAATGATTCAATAATTTTACTAATTTTGTAGGTTTTATCAAATTTTGGGGCAAACAGAATTGTGGTTGCTGGTCTTCCACCAATGGGTTGTCTTCCCATTGTCATTACACTCAAAGCAAATGATGGAATCCATGATAGAGGATGCATAAGCTCCCTCAATTCCATAGCTCTTGACTACAACCAGAAGCTTCAAGCAACACTACAAGAATTTTCTTCTTCTTCTTCTTCAACTGAGCTTCAGATATTCTATGTGGATTCATATAAACCTCTTATTGATATTATAACAAGTCCAGCTTCATATGGTAATCCTTTCCCTTCTTCTCACTTAAATGTTGGGAGATTTTTTTTTCAGAAAATGAACGGAAATTTGCTTTGTTAAATTAAAAATACAAAAAAACACACCCTTTCTATGTAGGATGTAAATCTTTATATTTAATTTTTATGACAAAGTTTAGTCCTAGTGATGATATAGATATGGTAATGTCTACATCTAATCAAATGACAAAATCTTAGTTTTTTCCTTGTTTGTTATTTAAAACATTTATTAGTTTCTCGCAACCAAATGAAATCTTTAGCTTTCATGAATGCTTTCTTACTTACCTTCTTTGAAAATATTAAATGGTATGAATTATTAAGTTCCGAGACATCTTCGCAAGGCTCATTTGGTTGCTTCGAAAATGATAAATTTATTCTATTGTATCATAAATAATAATTGATATTGATTTTAAAGCTCTATAAACACTTTTTAAACCCCTCAAAAATGGTTTCTTAAGTTGAAAACAAAGTCTTAAACATACTTTTATCTCGAATCAACCAAATGATCCTTGGAGAACATTTCGAAGATGAGAAGATTTTAAGCACCAACTTGAAAAATCATGAAGTAAAACAACAACATAAAGCTCAATTTATAACACATTTTTTGTCACATTAGGTGCCTTTGATCTAGAAAAATTAACTGCTTTTCATTACTTAATCTATATACAAGAATCTCAAGGAACCTCTTTCATAAAATTTATCTTTGTTTCACCTGACAACAATCATAGGATTCATGAAGTCATCCGAAGGATGTTGTGGAACCGGATTGGTCGAAGCGGCGGTGCTCTGCAATCCCAAGTCCCTCACGTGCGTTGACGCCTCGAAGTATATTTTTTGGGACTCCATTCATCCAACAGAGAAGGCTTACTACATCATGTTTAACAGTTTCAAGCCAGTGATAGACTATGTACTAAAGAGCTACTAGTATGTTTATTTCATTGTTTCACTTGTAACATTTCATAATTTCAAAATCTAAATACCCAAGAGCTTACTTATATTTCCAAATTGCAAGCAAAAGTGTTTTTTCTGAGACAATAAACAAAGTTCAAAAAGAGGTCATGTGCATAATGGTTGCAAT
>NEWO01000175.1:902033-921489 GCA_003013225.1 Phalaenopsis aphrodite
TGCGTTATCAGGAAAAGAACATTGGGGAACTAAAAGACCAAAATGATCAGATAGAGACATTGAAACATACAGGACTTTTAAGGTATCTATGAATATTTAATATGAATCTGTTCATATCGACATGAATTTACTTGAGTCATTATATATACGATATGAGCTCATCACAATGATGAACTTGTTAAATTTAAAAGGAACTCACAAAGTTTAAAAAGTACTCATCAAAGATTAAGCATATTCATTTAAGTTTAGGGATATTCACCCAAACGCAGGAACTGTTCGCCATGCTCATGACTTTTCAAAGATGAACCAGCCTATTCTAGGAAAGTTAGCTACAAATTTGAGTACTTAATTCTAGTGCAATCAGATTTAGAGCAAAAGAAAAATAAATCTTATTATATGCTTTTCTTATTTATGGAATTTACTATGGGGAAATCTACATTCTCAGCATATAATTCGAATGTATTTGCATATCTCACACCTAAAATTTCATATTTACATATACATGACTTTGTGTTGAATCCAAACTTGTCTTTTTGTATACACGCCCTGAGAGTTGGAGTTGAAATGGGAAGAGCGAATGATAGAGTCAATATAGAGAGAGAGTGAGAGAGAGAATGTGGTCTAAAATACAGTTGCAGAAAAAGGAGGACGGTTATAATAATCGCCCAAATGGCTGAATTGGCGTGCCTATCGAGGGAAAAGTACATTATAACCACTAGATGCTTCAGTTTTGACTGGTCATGTCGATCGATTTTTTGAATGAGATCTCTTTCTCTGAGAGGACTGATCGATCGATAAAAGGCATTTGATCGATTCGATGAGAGGTCCGTCGGTCAATAGGTTCATCGGTCGATTTCATTGTATGGTCGATCAACTGCTTGATCAGTTCACATCTCACTCTTAGGCTAGAAACTTTGGTTGCCTGAGACTCCATTCCTAGCAGTTTGTTCCATTGAGACTCATGTGGCATTTTTGTTGTATACATATTAGTTTCTTGATTTGTCTACTCCTTGAAAGTGATAGCTATGATAAGGACAGGAAAATTATTAAGCAACAAACAACACAGTAAGTAAAAACTTAATTCAATAATTAATTTTTCCTTGTGTTTTGTGCACAGTGAAACCTATACATAAGGCTTGAAGACTTATGCTATATTCATTTCATTCAACGTCTCTTGGGTTCCTCTAGTGACTTCATGGCTGACGGTTCAAGCAAGAATAACATTGACTTTCATCTTTTAGCTTTGAAAGATTTTTTGCTTCCTGCCTTCACAAGAGACGAAAAGAAGAAAATAAGAATTGTAAAGAAAAAGAAGCAGTCACACCCGAATCTGAGTTGGTCGACCAATTCACTTCTTTGGAAGGTCCTAACAGTCATGCATCAAAAAAGTCTCTGAATATTGACACTCGCTAGAAAGTGTTGACTTTTGCTCCAAGCATTGGGGTGATTGTCGAAGAAAATCTGCAAGTTGTTCCACCCATTGAAGGAACCAATAGTGGCCAAGGTGGATCGAAAGAGAAGTTTGTTATTGATTTTCTTCCACCCTTACTACAGAACAAGGATGGCAGCCTCCCAACACAAGGAACACATGAATTTTCTGTTACCCTTTTTGAATTAAATAGATATTTGTGTATGTAAATTTTTCTGACTTTGGCATCTTTTAATGATTTCTTGGCATTATTCTTAATGCAGATGAGTAGACTGCATTAAAGAATCATGTTGATTGTGGGCTATCCAAGAATATAATCGTTGATTACGCCCAAAAGCTTGTGGTTGAACTGCAAAATCCATCCGCTGCATCACTTCAATTGATTGATGAAGGTGTGTACCGGTCGAGGGACCAATTTAGCAACTCCCAACAGGAACATTTGGAGAGTCGGCAGCTATCCTCTGGTTTGATGGAACGCCGAATTAGAGAAATTTTCGGCTCTTCAGTGAAAGTGATCAGAGAGCCTGTTGATAGGCTTATGTGAGAGCTACTGGCTCACTTTGAGAGATTGGAATAAGTGGTTGTTGTGCTTCATAGTGAATTGATTGATGTATGGGCTGTTAGAGCTCATTTGAGAGTCGAGTGTTATGAAAAAATTCCAGAAATTTTTCAACTGAATGGATCAAATTAGGATAGGCAGAGAGTTGATCTTCTGAAGGATGCTTCAATAAGGATTTTCTTCTGCTAAAGCAATGGAAGACCCATTTATTATGTTTTTTCTTCAAAAGCTATAATCATTTTATTTTTAATATAATAATATTTTAGTTAACATGGAAATGATGTTTAGTGTGACACCTATCTTTTTGAGACATTTCGACTTTCGTGCCCA
Source organism: Phalaenopsis aphrodite (assembly GCA_003013225.1). NCBI lineage: Eukaryota > Viridiplantae > Streptophyta > Magnoliopsida > Asparagales > Orchidaceae > Phalaenopsis > Phalaenopsis aphrodite. The sequence continues at coordinate 904,352 of NEWO01000175.1, forward strand.
CTTATAAATAGGGTCTGAGACATCATTTTGCATCTTACACTTTTGTGCTTCTTCTATGATTTTTTTTTTTTGACATATCTCTTCACTTGTGATTTTTCAATAGCTCTAAAGTATTCTCCAACACTCTTCAGAACTTATCCTTCCATTAACGCTTCCATCCTGATGGCAATGGATGTGAAGGAACTGCAAAAATCCTGCACCTTCTACCGAACAATCACTCTGTGACAAGTTCAAGGACTCAATCGACCGATAAACAACTATAGCTCAGATTTGATTTTTTATGAAGATAAGTTCAAATATGGGCTACAGTTGCCTCTCTGCTCTAAGTTGCAGGGCATCTTCAACTGAAATGGAGTCATCCCCGCACAAGTTCTCTCAAACTCCTTTGTCGTCATCATGACTTTTGTGATCTTCTGCTGTCGTAAGGAAGTACCTTGGTCGAATGACCTATTTAATCATTTTTATTCATTTAAAGTTGGCAAGGATGAGTTTTCCATGTTCTCTAATGGGAAGAAGCTCTAATTGCTTGGATTTGAGAATAAGGTGAAGGATGGAAGAAGTAGTTTGTGTTTGGCTTCTACAACGATGGCTGCGGGATTCCCGCTAAGCCGATATATATTTTGACAGATAAGATCAAGTCTTTGACAAAGGAGTTGCATGCTGTCAGAGCAATGCTCACCTGGTGTCGATTGTTGGTCCCTCAATACACGGTCGAGGGGATCATCAACTGAGTATTGAAGGTCCAAATGACAGTGATCTATGGCTTGCTTCTGACGATGTCGAAGCTACCCAAGCGAGAATGATTCAAAGAAGTTGGTCCCAAAGTAAAAGGAATTGAAATTATCATCGTCAAAAGGTAACCTCATCAAGGTTCAGTTTTTTAGTTGTGTTGCAACTACAATGATCAATACTATCGGTGCTAAATTTATTTCTTCTTAGTCTAAAACTTCGGTTGTAGTTCAAAACACTATATCTGGTGAAGTCACTATCATCACTCGATCTCATTTGTTAGGTGCATGAAAATCAAAGGCATGAAATTTGAATCTTTTCTAAGGTCTGGCGCCTCTGATGAAGAAGCTTCCAAAAGAGCTAGGGCACCAAGTACCTCGTTGCCAAATATTGATCAACCAATCGACTTACTCTGGATTGATAATCAACCATCCTCTCCTTTTACAAAAGATTCACGGCCAGTCGATCCATCTTTCCTAGCTCTGTCGGGGAGGAACAGAGCCAGCCACCCTTACCCCATTTCCTTGTTTGGATCCACATCCGAACAAAAGGCAGAGCCTTTTTCTGGCTATGATCCTTTGTCGTCTCTCGAAAGAACAATGTTGCATCAATAATGCAAGGAGACGATGGAAAATATTGATGTTCCTCCACCCCCTTCACTGAAAAGAAAGAGAGAGTCTTTTAAGTGTCTTCTAGTGAAGGGAAAGAGAAAAGATTATGGGTTGACACTAATAGCCAATTCAATCTGATTGATACTTCTAATAACTAGTTCTCTAATGCTATCGATATTGAGAGAACACCATCAGTTCTGGTGGAAGTGATGTGATCTGACAAATACAACGAAGCTTTGAAGAGGCTCAATTACCAAGAAATCTTGCAACATTCAGCTCAATTTCATTTGATGGCGATGCAAGTGACACACCTCCAAGAGTTGGCTCTGGGTGAAGCCAAGAATTCTTTGATCGATAAACAGGATAAAGTCACTTCGTTGGACATTGACCTTAAAAGAGCTCAGAATGATAGAGATCTTTCCAGTATTAAATTTGATAGTTTTTTCACTGAGAGAAATAAGATGATTGAAATGTTGGATGCTTTAATGAAAGAAAATAAAGAGTTGAAAACAATTGTTCCCCCCTCCATTTCTATTGAAGAACACATGGCCGAACTTGCAAAGAAGTATCGCTACGACATGGATTATGCTAACAAAAGATTCATACACAATGGCATTGTCAATGCAAAGTTTTCCAATGAGACGAATTTGCAACTCTCATTCTAGATAAGCCAAATGACTCTTTGAAAAAAAGAAGAAACTGATGAGAACCCTAGCAGAAACGGTGAGGATTGATCGATGACTCACTGAATTTCTCTGTACTTAAAAACTTTTTTTTTATTTTTGTATTTAGATAGCTTGTCAAAGAAAAATTGTAAACAATTTTGTAATTTCTTTTATGTAAAATAATCTTACATTCAATGTTATCTTTCACCATATTTTCTTTTAACTGCTTGTGATAACGAATATTTATCGATTGTTTGCTCACCTTAGAAGTGAGTATGTAGTTGTTTATCGATCGATGGAAATTATTTTTCTTCCATCTCGATCTTTCGATCGGATTATCGTCTTTCATAGAGGCTTGCATCTGGGTGATATTTCAAATATACTACCAATCTTGTCGATAATGAATATTGAATCACCATTAGAGCTAAATTCCAAACTCGGATGGAGTGATTTTACATCGATCGATTATTAATTTTTAAAAATTGATCAATTTTTCAGTAATATGATTGGTTGTTCTTCAAAAGCCTTATTTAATGCTAAAATTGATCGGTTGTTTAATATTCCAATTGGTTCTTCTTCATAAGCCTTTTTTAATGTTGGCTCTGTCTCATTTGATCGATCAAATCCCCGTCCCGGTCGAGTTTACTCCATACACTACGAACAGATCTTGTTGTTACACGTGAGGGTAACCCTCAGGACTTGTTTCAGGGATGATTTACACTATACTCTTTCACGGATCTTGTCGCTACTGAGTAGATAACCATCTCAAAAAATTTCATCTTATCAAAGACATGGATTTGCGACTCAAAGACCATGTGAATTATCGATTGATCTGTCAACATTACAATCGATCGCTTTTTATGCATACATTATCAATTGATCAAATTTAATTCCGTGAGGGTTGAAATTGATTGTTATCTAGCTTTATGTGGTTATTCAATCGGTTTGAATTTCCCAAGTGTCGGAGGGACCTGAGTTTATTGTTAAACAAACTCTTTATTGTATTGATAAAATATTAGTTTACAAGTTGTTGGTATCGATACTCTTTTTAACATATACATAAGAATTTTTTTAAAAATTTTTTAAGGGGAAAATTTCTTCAAATCATCTCCACTCCATATCTGAGGGAGTTCCCTCCGAGCAATAATCTTTAGTTTGTAAGCTCCAGAAGAAATTCTTTGGTTGATTATGTATGGGTCACTCTAAGTTTGATCCTGTTTGCAACCTGCTTATCCACGAGCAACTGGGTCGGCTTTCTTCAGAACCAACTCTTCTAAAATAAATATCTTGTATCGAAGATGCTTTTTGAAGCATCGAGCAGATCTTCTCTTCACTTCTTCCTATCAAAGAGTCAAGTTAGTTCACTTTTACTTTATGAGATCAAGAGCTAGCATTGCTCTCTCATTGTTAGACTCATGTCATTCGGCCATATTCTCCTATGTGAACAAAGAAGCCGTGATGATTCTTTGGCTATGTGGTTGTATTCAACCAACAGGATTGTCTCCATCCCATGTGTTAACATGAATGGGGTTTGACCGGTCACAATTAAAGGTGTCATTCGGATGACCTAATGTACCGATAGTAGAAAATATGTCCAATTTTATTGGGCTCCTTTGACTTTCTTTCTTAACAATTTTAGAATGATCTTATTACTTGCTTCAGCTTGCTAAGTTGTTCGAGGTTGATGAATTGAAGCAAATTTTAGATCAATCCCTTGACATGCACAAAAGTCCTTCACTCGTTAGTCAAAAACTTGCATCTCATTGTCAATGATGATGAACAATGACAATCAATATCTACAAATAAGATCTGGCCAAATGAAATTTAGAACCGCCTTTGTAGTAATTTTAGCAAGTTGTTTAACCTTGATCCATTTCAAAAATTAATTGATCGTTACCAAGAGAAAAGTTTGTTGGCTTTTCAATTAAGGAAAGGGTCTGAGGATGTCTAATCCTCAAGTGGCGAACAGCTAGGGGTTGATGATTGGCTGAAGCTTTCAAGCCAGTTGATGATACAAAAGTGTATAATTCTGGCATTGTACACATTTTTTTGAAAATTCCTCTACATCCTTCATAAGTATAGGCCATAAGTCCCCTTGTTGTTCCACCCAACATACCAAAGTCTTACCTCCAATGTGACTTCCACATCCTTTAGAGTGTACATCCTGGAGGACTTCTTGTGCCTTATCATCTTTCAAACATCTCAAGTACAATGTAGTGACCAACCGCCCGAAGAGCTTTCCTTCGATCATCAAATACAATGCAACTTTGTTTTTAATGTTTTATGTGATTTTTCAGTCTCCAAAAAGAGGTTGTACGAATCCATCCAACTTTTTGTTCCATTAAATGTCACCTCAATGGTCTCAGACTCCTAAATTGTTGGTCAAATAAGCCTCTCGGTATCCCTCTCAAACATATGCATTTTGATAGGATATTAGCAATGTCATTTTCTTCTCGACCAACATGCTCAATCCAAAAGTTTTTAAATCATTTGGTCTCCTTCTTTTTCATGAAGAGGTAATAAGTCATTAAATCATCTCTATCCTCAAATTGCCCGTTGTCTAGATTCACAATCAACAATGAGTAATCAGTAAATCCCGAGAGCTTTTCTCATACGCCAGACAAAGCCTTGCAATCAAAGCTTCATACTTTGCTTGAATATTGTTGTCATCACTTTTTGATGTCTTAATATAAAGTGTCTACCTGCACAATTTGAGATATTTTGTACTTTTTTTGTACCATCTCGCAGCTTAAGACACTCATCCAAGACTCTCTAGCACTTGTTCTAGGCATGATGTCGGCAGTGATTTAGCTCCCGCCATTGAAAGGGCTCAATTAGGACATGGGACATATTTAGTTCTTATTTTAGTGTTTAGAAGTCACAACAAATCTTCTTAGAGCCTTCCTTGGCCAATGGAAGTCATGGATTCCTCCCACATGCACTGCGGAAAAGTTAGGGTTCAAGGCGTCCTATCCACTCTGTGGCTTAAGGCGACCATTGAAGATGATTTCCTTAGTGAATGACCCATCAAAATAGTTAATTTTAAAGTTATGGGACTACATTTCAGTCATATGGAGTCTCTCATAGCTTACAAATCGAGAAAATCCTCTGTCAAGTGCTCCCAATGTAAAGCAGGGTTTTAAGGCTAGACTGAGGCCTAGACTCAAGCCCTAGGCACCTAGGTGCCCATAAATCCTTCTCTCAGACATTTAAAACCAAGCTCCTAAAAGTCTGGCACTAGTCCTGGGTGCCTAGACATCCAAAACATCTCGATAAATACTTTTTTACCAATAAACAGAAATGTGAATGCCACACCAGTGACACATAGGTGTCAGGCTCAGCTTGTCACACGGTTTCGACCCACAGATCCCCAAAATCCCGCCAAAATACTGGAGAACTACCAATTAACCACCATGGATAGGTTTTAAAGACAAAAATGGGATTTTGGGTCCCTTGGGATACTTCCTAATGAGGCAAGTTGTCATCTCATGGATTAAGCCTAGGTAATATCTCCTCAAGCAGGGACCTTCAGTGGAATCAGACTCCATTTTTGCAAGTTTGGTTTGGGGAGCACTTGTGATCTATGGGAGATCTATGAGGAATTTTTAGAGAGGTTGGAGAGATCTTTTCCCTGGTTTGTTTTCCATCTTCCTCTTTCACCTTTTCTCTTTCATTTTATCCTTCTTCCTCCTCTTTGTTTCCCTTTCTAGCCACTATCTTATCATTAAAAACAAAGAAGGAGAAAGAGTTCTTATGCGTGGTCGGCACTATTTTGGTTGTGGAATTGCCCCTTGGAAGTTGTCAGCCAGCGGAATCAGAATCTCGTCGCTCTCTTTGGAAAGGAGCTTAATATATATATATATATATATATATATATATATATATATATATATATATATATATATATATATATATATATNTATATATATATAGTTTTAGAAAAATATGAAATCAAACTGATCTCATATCTTTCATAATTTAAATGAAAGAGCACTATAACTCAAACCCTGTATCTATCCCGAAGGATAAACACAAGACTTGAGAATGAGACTCAATCAAATAAACTAAGAAATATATGACATCTGTTCGGTCTACGAAATCATTTTATTTGTCGACAAGTTTTCCTATTTAATATAGAGAATTAAATAGGGTTTATATTAAGTTGTGTTTGAAAAATCTTCATATAAGGTCAAACCCCTATAGATAATTACATCTTAGATAACCGAAGTCACCTAAAAAAACTTTTGATAAAAAATAAGGAATATTATCTTCAAAGAGATCAAAAGAATAGGACTTTTCAAAGAGATCGGACAAAGAGGTGTGAAAAGGGAATGTCTCAATTTAGAACATTTATTGTGGAATCTAAAGGAGGAAGAACTAGGGGATATTATAGATCCGGAGGAGAACCTCGGTGACTTCCCATGCTACCATATGGTTTGGCTTCAGTTTTGAAGAGAAATTATTTAAATGTTTCATCCTGCCAATTTTATTTGTTTTAGGACTTCCATTTATGTGAAACAATCACACAAATAGCCTGAAAGATGTGAGGATTTAGATCATAACAAACGAAAACCTCAGAATCCTAAGACGAGTTAGGGCTTATATTGTACAATAGAGCTATATAGAAGACCTAAAGATAAGGTGAGGATTTATTTCACACTAGGCAGATAACCTCGAAATCCTATGGCTTGTTATTTAATTCTAAGGAAAGATATGTTGTTGTAGATCCTCTTGCTGATGAAGATGGTCGTACTGCCCACAATGTTAGCTCCAAGCTCCTCATCATGGCAAGTTTAAGTTTTTTAATGTGTCATGTTATAATGTCAAATCAAATGTCCATATGGTTATGGTCATTTAAATATTATGGGGCATATTAAAGTTGATTAGAGCGACACCGGTTAGGATCCTACGGTTCCCTCGTTCCGGTACCACTATTTCCTATTGGATTCACTTAGTCCAAATGAATTTACTAAACTCAACTTAATGAGTTCCATACTTTCATTTAGACCGTGGGAAGCCTCGTTAGCAACTGTAGGTTACATCCTCCGAGAGATTCCCGATCATCTGATAGAGATGTCTTAATTTAGTTGCAGTTATTGTTTTGTGATGTTTATGATTAAATTTTGAGTTGTCTTATATTTTGAATGTTGTTGCGGTGAATTTTATCTTGGTTGATTTTATTTTTGGTATTGGTTTTACGGCTACCATAGCAGTTTTGGTTTTCATGCAGGGTGACATCATTGTTTAACATGCAAATTTTGTAAGTGTAAAATTATAGTGTGAAAAGTACAAGAAAAGACAGTACTGTAAACTGTAAAAGCGTACCTGGCGAGTCTTCTCGTTCCACCACCTGAAAGGTCAGTACTTGCAATGCATGTATATAATTTTGCAAGGAATTTAAATTGCAAGAGTAGATGAAGGTTTAGCTACCAAACCCCACGCAATGACTTTGTTGAGTCTTAAAAGATCCTATTGGATAATTTTAGAACAAAATATGACAAGTTCAATTTGTCCTTCATAATATCCAAAAGATTTCAAAGTGCTCGGGGTATGACCCTAAACTATTTTGAAGATCTCCTGAATTATTTTGAGTTTATTTCTGAACTTATCATATTGTTCCATTAACCATCCGAGTTTAGGTGTGGCTACCTCGTTGCTCAGTGAAACCTGATAATTTAATTATCTCAATAGTCAATTGATGTTTCATTTAAAAGTTATGTGAATGGGTGTCCTTAAGGCAAGTTTAGGTTATTTAAGATTGTGGTGCCCACAATTAAGGTCGGGCTTGTAGTATTGAAAGATGTTAATCACCAATATGTTGTCTTCTAAATCCAATCAATTGAGTTTAGATATTGAGCCTATGTCGCTACTAAGCTTTTAAAAATCATAATATGTGAAATGGTGATTACCAAAATTTTGATTTAAATGACATGTATTATTATCAAATGGTCAAACCATCCTTAACTTTGGGCTTAAGAAAAGCGAATTTCCATCTTTCCGACTTAAGCCTGTCACTTAAGAATCATCTGATCTTAGTTGACTTCCAAGTCATAAAAATTAGGAGGATTATGATTTTGTTGATGTTGTGCAAGGGTGGTGAGTAAGTTTCTAACTTTTAATCCCATTGTATTTCAATCATCCAAACATAATTATTAAGATTAAAATTACCCATTTTCCCTTTGGTTGATCCTAAATTTTGATTAAGGTACCAAAGTTTGAAATTACCACTTTGCCCTTGGGGTACTTCACCTCATAACTCACTAAACATAACTCAAATGACTTTGAGGGTTTAGCGTGTCATATCGATGAGGCAATAATAATGTTGAAGGAGAATATGTGAACCTCTCCAAGTTTAATTTAATTAATTATTTAAATTTAGAAGAAAGGATTTTTAGAGGTTAATTTATTTAATTATCCAAAATAAAGTTTGTGCTTATGGAAAAAATATTAGAGGTCTCCTAAGGTCAGAGAAACACTTAGGCAAAATTTCATGATTGCTTTGAATTAAATTTTTATGACTATCATTTAATTTATTAATCAACTTCAATGATTAAATTAAATAGAAATAATTTTTAATTACAAAAAAATCACTTTTATATTTTTAATAGACTTCTCTGAATTCAAAAAACTCAGAGAACCAAGTTTTATATTTTTGTGATTTTTTAATTTATTTATTATAATTATCTTAATGGGAAAATATGAAAAATTCATTTTTGAGCTTTTTAAATTTATTTTTCAACTTAAAAAAATTAGGAAAAATAATCAAATGAATTTTAAGTGATCAGGGGACATTTCCACTCATTTTGAACCATTTCTTTTGTATTTTTAAAAATTTGGATCATTTTAATTATTTTAATTTAAAATATAATTTAAAAATAAAATATTTTCACAAAAATAGATTTTATTTTTATAAAATGCCCCTGATCACAAGGAACTTAGAGAACTAATTTTCACAATTTTTCTAAGCTTATTTAATTTAATATAATTATTTTAATAAAAAAATACAAGGTTTCCTTAAAAATTCATTTTAGTGCTTAGACTAAGTCTAAATAATTTTGATATTTTTACAGTGAGTAAACATGATTTTTATGGACAGTGATTTTGTTAATTTTTTATAATTGTGTAATTTACATAAATTAATATAAGGTATATGCATTTAATTAAGTATAAAAATGTACAAGGTGATTCAAAGCATCACAATATTTTTTCTAGACTTCCCTAACCACATGAAACCTACTAAAATTATTCTTATAATTTTCCAAGTGATATTTTGATTTATATAATTAAAATAAACCAAAATAGGCACCCTAGCTTGAAAATTAGGGTTAGAGACATAGAGATGTCCTCTGACTTTGGAAAAATCAGAGAATATCTCTTCTGTGATGAGGAACAAACCCTAAAAATTTCAAGCCATGGTGAAGTGTTTTAAGCCATGGAGAATTAAAGTATAACAGAGGGTATTTAATTCATTAAAAATCAGGGAATGTGAAAATAATTTTTATTTTTAGTCCACATTATTCTCCTCTGTTCACTGAGCAAGTGAGTATTTTTCTTTTATTTTTAATATTTTTCTATGAAAAGTTATGAATTTTTAAAGATCTCTTATTTATTTAATTAAGAAAAAATCCTAATTTTCTATTCATCCCAGTCACGCGTCGCGTCATCCTCGTCCTCCCCAAAATGCCACGTGTCGCTTCTTGGTTTGGTGCCACCATCTGATTTAACTACCACGCGTCTCGTTATTCACGCACGAAGGCTCCGTCCAACTCGATCTCGTCCATCCATTCGATACACGCTGGACCAAACGACTCTCTGTCATCATTCTAATAGCCAAAACATGTGAACCGTCCAACTTTAAACCCTAAGAGTCTAGACTCAACTAAATCACTTTGGGTTTGTTTCTACACCTTTATCCACTCAAGATGAGTATATATATACGGTTACATTGCTATGAATTGCATGTTTTCTTCACAAAAAACCAAATCGAGCCCAAAATTAGGGTTAGTGAGCTATACCTTTGCCCAAGAAGTGAGGCATCGATTGGGTGCTTGTGGAAGCTTCAGTGGAGTCTGGTGAAACTCTTGAATGTGTTTATTTCCTCTAGTGAAAGCTCAAAGTATGAGTTCAATCAATGGGTGTAGCGGCCTTGGTCTAGGGATAGGTTAGAGGGCTCAACAAAGGGGGATTTTGATGGGGATCTTCCTCTCTTGCTCAGGTGAAGCTCAAGAGCAAATCAATTTAGGAATTGGGGGTTTGTTTAGGATGACAAAAATTTATCCTGATTTTGAGTTCAAAAATTGAGCTTAAGTGATGGGGGAGATGGCCAAAGGTTGGTTGCAATGGGGTTATGGAGTCTTTGAGGAGCTCTGGGAACAATTCAATAGAGTTTCCCCAAATAAAATTTTTTATTCTCTTTTTTTTAACCATGGAGGAGGGTTATAAGTAAAACAGCCTAGGGTGGCTGTCATGGCCTCCAATTGGGTGCAATGTGAAGCTGAGGTGGAAGGCTTCAAAGTGCTAAGGGTCAATCAGGGTTGGGCAGCTAAGATGGGTGTGTTTTGGGTTTGAATTTAAGCTTGGGGCTCTTGGTTTGGTGTTTTTCGGCCACTAGGCCGGTTGGCAGAGCCAGGGAAGGTGGCCAGAAGGTCAGGTGAGTTAGTGGGAGGCCTAATTATAATTTACTTCCAAGGGTTTGTCATGATGGAAAAGATTTTTGGTTAAGGCCCAAGAAAGGGCTAAGATTCCTTAATTTAGGTACCCATTGGTCCATAACTTATTTGGATGGTTTAAGAGGGTTTATACTGGTCCATAAGGTTCACTTGGAGGTTGTGGTGTCATCAATTTGGTGGCTTATGCATGGCTAAGTCAATTTTGGGTGAGGGGTTCAATTTGGGTCAACATTGCCAAGGTTGGGTTTGGGTTAAGCTAGCCATGACTTTGAGCTCAATTGATTAATAAAATTGTTTATATGATTGTAATGAAGATTTTTGGTGAAGGTTTGAAGTGATTTCAAGGTCAATTGAAAACTCAATTTGAAGGATTTTGGGATTTTTGTCCATTTGGGCATGTTGGACTAGACTTGGGTCTAGGTTGGGTTAAGGTTGGGCTAAGTCCAAATTTATCATTTTAAATGGTCTATAAGAATGTCATGAAGAGTTTTAAACATAAATTGGGTGTCAATTTTGAGGTTAGGGCATTCAATTTGGTGGAATTTGGAGACAGCCAATTTGGGGCAAATTTGTGGATTTTGAATGTAGGTTGAAATTAAGTAAAATTAAGGATTCCCCAAGGCTAATTGAAGGTCAAATTTAATTTTTAGGAGTGTTATGAATAGTTTAGGATTCAAATTGGGGCAAATTGAGTAGGCTATGGGGTTCAATTAGGTGAGATTAGGTCATAGGGCCAAAATTGGGGTTTTGATTTGGATCAAAATTGAGCTCAAAGCATGGGCCAATTAGGCTTGTATTTGGTTTGGATTGATCATATGAAATGTGAATTTCAGTTTATAATTAAAATTGAGGGGAATTGGGGCCAAATTGATGGACATTTGAGGTGAATTTGGGGAAATTGGGCCGTTAAAGACAATTTGGGGGTTTTGGTCAAAATGGTCAAATTGGCCAAATTGAGTTCAATTGAAGGGTCTAAATTGGTTTTGGAGACATTTGGGTGATTTTGGAGGTTTTGGGTGCCAAGGGTATTTTTGTAATTTTGGCAAATTTGGGGTATTTTGGTAATTTGGTAATTTTGGGTGGTTTTGGGCAATTTGGGTATTTTAAAATGGTTTAAAGTGATTTTTGAACAAATTTGGGTATTTTGGGTGACATTAGGATTTCAAGAGCATTTAGGTAATTTGGGTGGATTTATGGGCAAAAGACCAAGTTGGACATTTTTGGTAGAATTGGGGTGCAAACCACCATGTATGAGCTATGAACCAATGAAATCCTCATTTGGGTCCTCTATGTATTGGTCTTAGCTAAACCCTAGCCTAGGGCTAGTGGGTCTAGGTTACCATCTACACGAGTCTCTTAAAAAGTGAAGGGATCAAAGTAAACAAATTAGGGTTTAGGGTTATGTATAGGTGATAGTGAGTGTAGTGAGTGAACTAGCTCCAGACCAACACCCAGGGTCAACCCTAAGGTCAAACAGTCCTATGGGGACTCCTCTTGAGATCCTCCACGATGACCCCACATATTAAATGCTAGATGTTAGGACCAATATGTAGAACTTCAAGATGAGCAAGAAAGAGTTTTAAATTTCAAAATGTGAGGGTTCCATTTTTAGTTTTCTAAGAATAGCCAACATGAAAGTCCTATGGCTAGACTTAAGCAAGTAAAGAAGGAAAACTAAGCCACAACCCAAAAGTGAGGTCAACCGTGTGCTACCTCACCAGAGTCTACTTCTCGAGGAGAGCTTTTTCATTACTAAAAGAAGGATCTTCTTTGGAGCTTGAGATATTGTCGTACTCTCCTCCTAAAGAAGATCATCTTCATTCATTAGAGGAGCAAAGCAGACCTCACTGGAGCTTTGTCATCTCTCCTAAAATTAGGAGAGCTTCATCCCATGAGAAGAAATGTGACATCAAATTCCACATTGGTGAAATCCTTAAACCCTTTCTCGTTTTCTTTCTTAGTCAGCCCTAGGATTAGTTTTTGGCAAGGTGTTGGGTTTGGTTGCCTACATAAGGTGAGTGGTAAACCGACACTTATTAACACGGCCACATGCCTTTGGATTGGCCTTTGATTTCCTAAAGAAAGCTTTATGTTAGGAAGCCTTTGTTGGGCACATTCCTAGTGAATTTGAGAGTTTTCCCTATAAACCTTAGGTCTATACCGAAGCGGGTTAGAATCTCAATTATCATATGTCTTTGGAGCTTCCAACCTTCTTTGGAGGGGTTGAGATAGTTCAATCTTGAAGAATGGTAAAAGCTTTATAGCTGGCCTATTTTATAAGATCGTGTGAGGTTCTTAGGATGGAAAAAGCTTTGTAACTAGTTCATCATACGAAAGGCGAAGAACGTTTCCTACGATAAATTGAAGGGTCAAGTTCTCCACATATCTTACCAAAGTCGAAGACAACTATGACACAGATCTAAGAGCTTAAACCCTAGATCCTATGTGAGGCTATTAGAATGAGTTTGATGTGTCATCGACTATTTCGGGTTGCATTGCATAGATGTGTTCATTTGTTGATTTTTTGCATGTAGATCATGTCACATATAGTACATGTAATCATGGGAACACTTCAATTCAATTGGTTGCCACTACATAATTGACTGGTAGCTTTGGATATGTTTGATCACCCTGGCCCGATCGATTTATTTTTCAGGTTTAATTGACCGCTCTAGCTTGATCGTCCAATCTACTGGGTTTGATCGACCACATTAGTTTGATCACCCACTCTGGGTTTGATTAGTTTTCCCCGCCCGATCACCCAATCTTTTGGGTTCGATCAACTCTAATGGTTTGATCACCCACTATAAGGTTCGATCAGCCACCCCCGCTTGATCACCTGATCTCTTAGGTTCGATCAGACACACTACTTTGATCACCCACTTTGGGTTTGATTTGATGCCTCGACCTGTTCTCCCGATCTTTTAGGTTCAATCAATCACTTGATCTTTGGAGATGATCGACTACCCTGATTTGATTACCCACTCCGGGTTTGATTAGCCGACCCGATATGATTGCCATCTTTTGAGTTTGATCGACCACCCCACATCGATCACCCGTTCTTGGTCTGCATTGTTGTCCTGACTCGATCGACCAATTTTTGGGCTAGATCGGCCACCATGTGTCGATGACTCACCTTAGTTTCGATCAATCGTGACGTGTCGATCACCCACTTTAGGTTCAATTGGTCATCCTAGGCCGATCACTTGATCCTTTGGGTTATATCAGTCGTCTCGGGCCGATCACCCAATTTTTTAGGTTTGATCGGCTGTATCAATTTAATTGCCCACTCTTTTGGGTCTGATTGAGTGTTCCATATTGATCAACTCATCCTTTCAGCTTGATCTGCTGCCACATCCCGGTCGACCAATCACTTCCATGCTTGTATGTTTTTTTGCATCACTTGCAAGTTTATTTGCATGTGTATGAAAATCTTATTTTAACTTGATGTCTACAATAAGTCATGGCATGTAACATTTTTTTTTGCCTTGTAAGTCTCACATGTGGCATATTTGGGTGTCTCTTGGAACATCCATGTTTGGGGAATCTCTTTGAGTACCTCCACTGTTGGTGTCTCTTTTAGTGCTTACACTTGTAAGTATCTTCCTCATATACGCTGTTGTATGCACGGAGATAGACACTTTCATACTTTAGGAGGAGTTGGCTCACTCATAAGCCAGCTACCCCACTCCCTACGATGCTTCTTGGAGTGTCGCAGGTATTTCACATTATATTAAGCACGAGTTACACTTCCTAACCACTCAAATCGTGTGAGTATCTAGGGTGTGATTATCACTAGTAAGGATAACATCAATTAGTATTTTTGGCATTTAGCATTTATGTATGCTTGTCATTTTTATGTCATATGCTTGACTTGTCTCATTTGCCTTATTGCACACACTGCATGTTGCATGTGTGCTCGATAAGTGTCTCTTAGGTAAGGTTTAAATTCTTTTTATAGTTATCATTTTTATTCAATGCAAACTCAATTATAGTCGGTTTCTGCTTGTCGCATGATGCCCCGAGCCCCCAGAGCAGGCGTAATTTCTTTTCATAGGTAGCATGTTTTATTGGTACATCACATTCCTACGCATGTCATGTTGCATGTAGGCATCCTTACATCTATTTGCATGATGTGTGCTTTTCCCTTTTGGATGCCCGTTGTGATTGTTTCGTGCTTCGATCAAACAATCACAATGTGGGCTTTTTGCGTGATTGTTTGTTTGCCCATTTGTCTTGATGGCTTGTCCCACTGGTTAAGAGAGTGAAAATTTTGTTGTTCGTGATACTCAAATGAACATTTCCCTCGATGATGCCTCGGTGAGCAATGCATGTTTCTGTGACACAAGAAACAAATAATATTACTAATTTGCTAAAATTAGATATTTTTACTATAAGTATTATCCACCTATATTAAAAATTATATATGTTGAGCGATGAGTGATGCCACCTACTTTAAAATGTTACCCTTTTTCTTTTGATGTGTTTTAGATCCCTAGGATCCTTAGGACGATGTCAGTGTGTCAACTCCATTAAAGTCATGCAATAACATGAGTCTTTACCCTCTGCATATAGGTGTTGGTTAGGAAACTTTTCATATATGGTGTGTGATGCACTAAAAATACATGCATATTTATATTTTTTATACTCGTTTTTAGTGATATTGAACTTTAAAGAAATGTATTTTTCATGTTTTATTGTAGGTTGTTGATTTTTAAGACTTGAAGCAAAAAGAAAGCAAAAAAGATGAAATTTGGAGTCAAAATTACGTTTTTGAAGAAATACTCAACGTTGACAGTGCCAGGATGGATGCAGACCTCTGACGCCGACGGTGCCATTGTCAGTGCAAGACCTGCTTCTTGAAGATTCAAAAAATTTGGACGCTTTTTGAAGAGTTTTTGGATGCACCTATTGGAAAACCGATATTAGGCACTATTTAGAGCGGAAATTGATCAGAAAAGACCCCTTTCGACCGCGTTCCATTCTCTTCCACGCTATTCCACATTCCCCACAACCACTTAGAGTCCACTAGTCATTTATTGCTATAGAGTTTTGAGTTTTTGTGATGAGTTTAAGTGTGAATTCTTTTCTAAGAGTGTTAAAGAAGGAGAGAAGTGAGAGATTTCTTCTTCTTACATCTTCTAAGAGAGGCGACAAGGGATTTGCTTTGAGAAAGAGTTTCAAATAAGTGTTGTTTGTTTATTATTATTGTATGAACTTTCTTTTATATATAAAATTTGTGTTTTGTTGTATCTTTCTCATGAAGTCTAAGTAGTTTCCTTTTTCTTTCTCCCTACTCTGAGATATGGTGAAATGAAGAGATAATTTGGATGTGCAAATTTTAAAATGTAAAATAAATTGTGATGGTTTTTCAACTTCATTCTTAATTTACTTTTCGATCTAACCAATTGAATTGTTAAAATATATTGTGAAACATATGATCCGAGAAATGGAGTATGAGTTCTACAATAAGAGTGAGAATCACATTTAATTCCATGGAGTATTTCGCTCATGGAATTAAGTGCAAATAAATAGGGAAATATACTTTGTTTGGTGTAGAATTGGAGATTTTAAAGTATCAGACTAAAATCTCTGATTCGGTCTTAGTGTTTAAGAACTAAAGTGAGTGTTAGCCTTCAGGAGAAGGGAAGTGGGAGCTCTGGAGTGAGAGTCAGTATCCTCCTAGCCTAACCACAGATTTAGGGACTAAACCTGAGATTAGCCAATAATTTTCAATAACAATGAATCAGGGTAGATAATTAAAATTGCTTCTACTTGGCACAATACATATTTAAACTATTTATCTCATCTCATTTTACAAAAAACTAATTGTAGCGGGAAAGATGCTTTTTCATATTAGAAAACTTCATCACATAAAAAACAGTTTAGTAGTTACTGTTTAAACTTTGCATTTTGATTTTGCTAGTAGTTAATAATTTAGTTCTGATAGTATCTCAACAATTCAAAATTAGTGACAGCAATTTTATTTTATTTCTGTGAATTTCTTAGTTAATTTATCATTTCAAATTTAAACCTTCCTCGTGGGATCAATATTTGGGGCTTAAATAGAAAGTTTTATTTTACTTGATAATGATACATATACTTGTGTAGAATCACAACATAAATTGCTTAAATTTCTTATTCATAAAATAATGCATCAAATTTTTGGCTTCATTGTAAAGCGGAGTCAACTTTATAAGTTTTACACAACTATGTTTTCGGAATCAGTGTGCTGGGCTAAGACTAGGATGTTAGGTAGTATTTTTAATATCTGACAATTGTTCTTTGCTAGTTTGGTTGTTCTAGTTAATCATCTTTCTTGCTTTGTGTTTTTAGTATGAATGTGTACTTGATATGCATAATAATGTATTAGAGCATTCTTCTTCAAGGATCGTGCTTATATATATGTGCACACACATGTACTATTACAAGGGGGAGCATGTAATGATTTCTACTAACATTTT
>NEWO01000175.1:921599-931999 GCA_003013225.1 Phalaenopsis aphrodite
TCATGTCCTTTTTTTCCTATTTACTTTTTAGAGTTCTTAGGAGATTCATGTAACATAAATAAGATACGAGTACATGTTTCGAGGTATTTTGGTGTGGGAACCATGTGGTGGGGGACAAGAGCAGCAATTCTTATCCTGTATCTTAATTTTGCAGTTGATATTGATTTATTGATTTAGGATTGGACATGTATGTCTAGAGTTCAATAGCTCTTTCTTTTGGGATACGTTGTCGACCCAATGACACTGACATCTTAATATTTTGATTTGACTTATTTTCCTGCTATATTGCATGTTTGCATGCTTGAAATGGATTTCTTTGTTTCTTTCTTTGATGTGATGATGTGTCCTTAAGCATGCTCAATTTACTTACATTTGACACTTATTTTTTGTGAATTTTCACTTTAAATAAAGGTATTTTTATATTTTTATTGCAAGTATAATAGGTAGGACACATGGAGTGAATAAGAGTTGAAATAGAGCAAAGTGGAGGCAAAATGGAGCAAAAAGGAGTCCAACCAACTAGTGCCTAGGCGCCAGCTTTTGGGCACTAATATGTTGCCCAATAACACCTTGGTACCAGCTTCTAGGTGCTTAGACTCCATAATCTCCCAGGAAACCTGAGAAGATGGCACTTAGGCACCATAAACTGGGTGTCAAGGCGCTGGTACCTGCCATAGTGTTTTCTGAAGTTATTCAACACGATGATGGGAGTTATTTGATGAATTTCAACACTTGGAGAGGGGATGCTTGGCCTCTCTTAACCCTTGGAAACTCCAAGAAGGCCCAGGAGGCGTAGGAAGATCAAGGGTCTGTAGATTTTCACTTTTCATGAGAGATTAGTGAGAGGTTATTAGAGAAATCTACAAAAGGATCATTTCAACATTACAAA
Organism: Phalaenopsis aphrodite; assembly: GCA_003013225.1. Classification (NCBI taxonomy): domain Eukaryota; kingdom Viridiplantae; phylum Streptophyta; class Magnoliopsida; order Asparagales; family Orchidaceae; genus Phalaenopsis; species Phalaenopsis aphrodite. Next base: position 922,489 of record NEWO01000175.1, read on the forward strand.
GAGCACATTGATACATTTTTGGAGGGACATTACATCTCTTTTAAGAGAAGAAAAGTTAAGTGTTGTGTTACCATTTATCTTGTACTTATTGTAAACACATATTTAGTAGATTTGTTTTTGTAAAGTGATGAGGATTTCTATGTGTTCTTCATGTTTTGTGAGTAGAGTTCCTTTAGTTTTCTCTTGTAATGAAAAAGTAGGATTTTTAGGATGTTAGAATGCTTATAGAATTGTTCTTAAATCATTAATGTGATGATTTTTCTTCTGCACTTAATTTACTTATCATTTTGTCCAAATAATTTGTTAAAATTCAATATGACCCCATAATGACTCTGGAGAGTTGTGTCATGAATAGATAAGAAGATCACATTAAACTAGTGGGTGAAGGAAAAGTAGTTTATAGGGCATTGCAAATAGATAGGGAAATAATCTTTGATGGGTTCAAATTAAGGTTTCTAGGGTGACAGGCATAAACATTTGCCAAGTTGAACCAAACTTCTTTACTCGCTCAAAAGAGGGTAAACAAGATATATGCTCCTAGTTGTCACTTGCCACAATTACAATTCATAACCTTCAATCCTATAATAAACTTATGCAATCACAAGAGAAAGGTAGATTTTATATCTTAATATTCACCGAACCATATGATTTAGTAGGTTTAGCTTTAAACTTAGTGTTGTAATTTAGGAGTAGTTGTTTGAAAAACCACCTTAATCAATATTCCAAACTAAGACCTAAACATAGTAGACTAGAACTTCTCCTAAAGGATTCATTCTCTCCTTTCCCTATGGGATTGGCAAAAAGGACTCATTAGAGCCCTATATTACAAAAGCAATACATATACTTGTGTAAGAAATACTAGTGTCCAAAAACACCTAGTTTTAAGAATTTAATTAAGTTATTAGGGGGCATATCAAGTTTTCTAAAATCATCACCGAGACTTACATAATTGTGTAATTGATGGGGTGCAACAGTGTGTCTGGGAATCATGAATATAATATAGGCTCATTAGGATCAAAATTCTAAAGTTACTTCAAAACCCTAATGAAATGTTCAAGAAAATAAAAATTTTAGTGTTAGGAATTCAAAATTTGTACTTTTGCTTTCTTGTATGGACTTCGAGCTGAATTTTAAATGAGCTGTATGTATGGCTATCACTTTCAAGTCATATAATAGGGCCTCCATGCTTATGACTGCGGTAGATAATTACATTCATGTTTGCATGTCCCGATGAGAAGTCTCTGTGCTGCTTCAACCTGTTTGATCAAGCATATGGTTTTATACTTAGGTGGTCGTCTAGTGCGCTTGTGGTGTTAGAAAGCTCCCGACTCAGATGGGTGTAGATGGACCTCTTTTTTCCTTTCTTTATTTTCTGAAGCATTTGTGCCACTTTGGCGGGTATAAATCCAACCTCTTGAGCTCTATCTTGCAGGTCATAGGACTAGAATTTCCTTCTTTTGACCTTAGGGCTATTGAGGTCCCCATGTACGACATGCAATTCACGAATTGCTGACCGAAATCTCTAAAAGTGCTAGCTTCCTTAACGATAAGGCAAACTTAGAGTCATAGTAGTTTGGGATGACGGGCCTGTGATACCCAGACCTGGCTAACTCTACCTGTTAAGATTACTCTACCCTTCCTCTTACTGAGCCCCTTTGAGCCATGTCGCTCTTTTGACTTCGTTGATATCACCTTGAGGACTTGATTACTTATGAGCCGCCACCCTTTTTGGACACAGTGATTCACACTTTGCCCCTATGATCCAATGAGATTTGACATGTAGAGATTCTCAGTGGGGATAATTTTGGTTATTTAGTAGGTTTGGATTCCAACAAGCTGCTACCCATCTGGGATGTGAGAGACTCACTCTCTATCCTATAGCTTAGCAGAGGTTTTGAAGTATCAACATCCTTTAATGGCCCACTCTCCAGGTTATAGGTGGAACTCCTTTTATTTTTAACAGATGGATAAAAGATAATATAAATGAAACTTCTTTATGTAATTAAATATAAATGAAACTTTGTTTATGATAATATAAATGAAACTCCTTTTATTGAGAGAATTTTGAGGCATCCCCTAGAATGTAATTAAATAAATGGATAAGTTCCTCTAGAAAACTCTTGATCCCAAAACAAAAATATTCTCTTTGGCTATCTGGTTATAGGTGGCTTATGTAGGGATTCTCTTTGTGGATGTTGTGTTTTAAGGTACTTCGATCTGAGTTTAGTCAGATGTATACTCTTGATCCATCACATGAGAATTACACATATATAAGTCTTCCACTTGTTTCTTTTTATTTTTTTGCATGTTTATTATCGTATATCTTTCTTTACAATCTATCTCCTCTTCAAATCATTGATATGAAATGGAGGAATATTTATTTAAATAAAAAAAAATTACATGACAACATATAAATAGACAAGCTCGCGGCTCTGATTATTAAAAAAATTGAGAAAATAATTATTTTTAACATCAAACTCCACCAATTTCAATTGATAGAGATGTTCTTGGGATGAACTGCTTAAAGCAAGTCCCAACTTAATGCAAAATCTACGTCTGATCATTGATATGATTTATCTTGCTAAATTCCTCCATCTCAGAAAAATCTACCCTGAAATCAGTTATCTCTTGAGCTTTGATGGTTGTCCAAAGGATGTAAGTAATATCATACTCAATGAGTTCCACTGCTCACTTCAATAATAGATTGAGATGCTTCAGTTGCATGAGTACAAACTTTATGGATAATTAGCTATGACCTGAATCAGATGCATTTGAAAATATGATCAAAGCCTACAAGAGGAAATAATCAAGGCAAATGTTAGTTTTTTCATAATCAGGCATCTAATTTTAGCTCCTCTAGGTACCCAATTAGTATAATATATCAGAAATTATTTCCCTGGATCTTCTTTGACCTGTACTAAACTGACATCCTCTTGCCTGACTTTGAGAACAATGACAGTTTCTCCCCTGCCTCGGACTTTGAAGTAATACTGGTGATGCCAAAGAATCCTCCAATCTTTTAAACACCACTTTACATTTGGGCATGCACTCAAAAAGTTGATTTTCTCTTAGTGCCCTAAAAACACCGCACATTTATCACTTAGCTTAGACAAAAATCGACAGAGCCCCCGCTATTCACTCAATTAACTTTTGGACTTTTTTGGTGCTTTGGGGGGATGGAATATCCAAAATCACTTGTACTTTTTTAGTGTTGGCTTTTATTCATTCAGAAGTTAACAAAAAAGCCTAAGAATTGATCAACAGATGCTCCAAAAGTACATTTCAAGGAATTTAATTTTATATTTAATTTTTTTATTGTTTTGAATGTTTCTTTTAAATCTTCTATGTCTTATCCAGACAATTTACTTTTAACTAAGACATCATCCACATACACTTCAATGTTTTTTCCTTTTTGATTTCCAATGATTATATCCATGAGGTGTTGATAGGTTGCCCCTACATTTTAAGTCCAAAGGGGCATTACATAAAAAAAAATCGGAGTAGTAAGAAAAGATGTCTTTTCTACGTTGGTTAGATGCATCTTGATCTAGTGGCATTAAGGTTTGATAAGGTGTCAAGAAAACTCATCATAGAGTGTCTGACTTCCGCATCAACTAATGTGTCAATCTTGGGCAATGGGTAATTATCCTTCAAGCAAGCAGCATTAAGGTTTGTGAAGTAAATGCACATTCTCCACTTTTTTTTTTTGCCTTCCAGACCATCACCATTACAAGAGCCAGGTCGGGTATTGAACCTCCTAGATATAACCAGCCTCTTTTAGCATTTTACCTCAACAGCTATTGGCTCGATAAATGTTTTAGTGATCAATTGGATCTTTAGTTGCAATTAGTGATATGAAAAATCGACTGAGATTCCAGGCATCTTCGACGCTATCCAAGTGAAGACGTCTCGATGCTCGTGTAGGTTCTGGATCAATAGATTTTTGTACTATGCATCAAAGCTTTCATTGATTAGAAAAACATTACTAGGCTCTCCTTTGTCAGACATAGGTCTCAGTGGTCTAAAGTCACGCTTCCCTTTAAATCTGAATGTCGAGAATCTCGCGCGCTGGTAACTGATGGAAGGTAGAAGCTCCTTGATTGCTCCAAGTTCCCTCAGATCGTGATAATCTCTCTATCATCGAGAAACTTCATGACCACATGATAGGTTGTAGTTGTCACCTTGTTACTATTCAACAAAGGTTGGCTTTAAATAGCATTGTAAATTGGTAGGAACTCCACCACCAGAAAGTCCTTAGTGTTGTTGAATTATTTCTCGTGCTCTTCCTATGAGACGCCAAGAGCAATAACACCTAAAGCTTCCATCCTCTCATCAAACCAAACAATGGGCCGATCGCTGTTGTCAACCAATCAGTTTTGAGCCCAATCTTGTTAAACACTATTTGGAGAAGGATTTTTACTAAACTTCTAGTGTCAATTAGAATACTACACATCTGGTAGTTGTTGTTTAAATGTAGTAATAACGATTGCATCATTATATGGGTTACTTTTCAACGAAAGATCTGCATCTGTGAAAATAATGGGGGACGATATGCTTATTAGTGGGGATAGAGCATACATCTCTCGATTGATGCCTCTTCTAGCTAGACCGACGGGATGACTCTCCATCTCCCCCATAATAGCCAAAATAATTCCAGTGATGCGAACTTCTTTCACTTGAAAAGGTCCATCCGACGGCTCCTCAGCTGGTGCCTTTTTCTATCACAGGGTATGTCTTTCGATAACAACTAACTCTTTTAGCTTTCCAGCAATGATCAACTCCTCCAACAGGTTCCAAAGGCGACAACACTCCTTTGTGTTGTGCTTGTAATCATGATGGTAATCATAATATTTATGTGGATTCCAGAGGGCAAGTCCGACTTTCATCGGAGGGGCTTTCTTAAAATATTTCTTGTTTTGAATGGCTTCAACTAACTCATCCATCGAAACATTCAGGGGGGTTAAGTTATGCATCTCTCAATAAAAGTGCGGTCGCTCAAACTATTGAGACGGTTTCTTTTCAGAATATTGATTCTGACCCTGAATGCCCTTGTCATTGCCCCGATCATCCTGTGCCCATTGGTTGTTGTTATATCATGAATGATGGTTGAAGATTTGGCTATTATTCGAGTTATGTCCTTTGTCCTGTGCCTTCCTCTTCTTAAATCGATGGTCAAAAGATTTTTGTTTAGCATTATAGAGGTCTATAAAGCTCCTCGGCAGTAATGTGAATGTTGGCCATATCTAGTAGCTCAACAAAAAACTTTAGTTTGAGCAAGTTCAAGTGGTAGTTGAATCTCTCGTCTCTAACTCCTTGCACCAGAGCAGTTTGGGAAATCAGAGGTTTCAAGTCCTTTACTTTCAGTATCTTTTTTTGGAATCAAGTGATGAAAGGAGTTCTCCCTCTATAAAAAGAAGAGAGTGAGTCGATGGTTATTGATAGAGTGTTGATAGAGTGTAGTTTTTTTTTGTTTATATTTAATTTGGTATCGACTTCAGTATCTTCTTTTGGCTATTATTCAACAAAAAGAAGATATTTATCTTCTTTTGTTTATATTTAAATTCTAGTGTCAATTAGAACAACAAAAAACTTTATTTAAATTTAGTATCACTCTATCAATCTCTATAACAACACTCTACTCCACAATTTAACCATCATACCAAAACTATCAATATCTTCTCACTCTATCAGTATCTTCTTTTTATGTACATGCCTCAAGAGTTAGACCTGAAAGGAGAAGAGAGAAAGAGTCGATAGAAAGGGAAAGATAGAATTTAGCCCTTCATTTTTGTTTTGACCACTTACTTATAGGGGTCTAAAACACAGTTACACAAAAGAGGAGGAAATGTTATAATAACCGCCCAAATGATTGAATCGATGTGTCTATGGGAAAAGTACATTATAATACAAAAGAAATATAATATTTATCTACCATTGGAAGCTTTGGTATCGACTCACCATGCCGATCGATTGTATATATGAGATCTCTTCCGCTGAGGGGACCAGTCGATCTATAAATGACATCTGATTGATTAAGTACGAGGTCAGTCGAACAATATGTCCATCCACCTGCTGATTTTGTTGTGCAGTCAATCGACTGCTTAGCCAGTCCGCATCTCACTCTTTTGGCTCGGGGCTTCGGTTGCCTAAGACTTGATTTCTAGCTGTTTGTTCCCTTTGAGGTGTGAACTGACATTTTTGTTATATACACTTCTTATTATAATTTTATGCATGAAAATGTTTATTTCAACTTAAAAAAGTGATAATACTACTGATTTGGATATGATATTAAAGATTTAAATTTTATGTGCATGAAAATTTAGGTGTGAAATACATAAACACAGAAGAAATATGTGGTATGATGTAAATGCCCCCCTTTAATATATAGCTGGTCCTTAAAATCAAATTTTAAACCTTATTCATCATTCAAGCTTCCACCACTTAATTGCACCAACACAAATGGTTAATGTCGTTGGCTTCAACGCAAGGCAGGCAAGCGTTCCTCTTCTTCTCTTTCTCCGGTGCCCGTCATCGGCCTCACCACCTCACCAAGCTCCTCCGCTCCTGCACCTCCGTCTCAGATCTCCATCGAATTCATGGCGCCATGATCAAAACTGGCATCGACCTCCTATCCTTCCCCTCCGCCAAACTCCTCGCTTCTGCCACCCTTCTCGATCCCGACCACGCCTTCTCTCTCTTCCGCCTCCTCCCTTCGCCGACCCTCTTCTCTTTCAACTCCATTCTCCGAGCTCACTCTCTCGCTCCCGACCCAAACGTACAAGAAACCTTTTCTATCTTCAACTCAATCAGAGCCCGAGCCCTCTCGCTCGACCAGTTCTCCTTCATTACCGCCCTCAAGGTCTGTGGTCGCAAACTGGCCATCACTGCCGGTGAACAACTGCATTGTTTGGTAGCCCAGGCCGGTTTTGATTACTTCCTCAATCTAAGGAATACGCTTTTACATTTTTACTGTGCTTGTGGGAGGGTCGCGGCTGCACACCAACTGTTTGATGAATTGCCTCATGTAAAAGATGCTGTTTCTTTCAATGCCCTGATGGGAGGCTATCTCCGGACTTCACAGCCAGCGAAAGTTCTCGCGTTTCTAAGAAATATGTTTGATTTTAGCATGGAAGTCGGTCCGGCCACCATTGTCAGCGCTTTTTCAGCAGTTACAGACAGTAATTACAATGGCGAGCCCCTCCATGGCCACTGCGTCAAAACTGGGCTTACATCCGAGCCTAAGGTGGCGACTGCGGTAGCAACGATGTATGTGAAGAACGGAATGATGGAACCTGCACGACAGACGTTCGACGAAATGACGCGCAGAGATGTTGTCCTTTATAATTGCATCATAGATGGGTACGCTAAAAAAGCTTCCTTGGATGACTGCTTGGTTCTATTGCAGAAGATGAGGGAAGATGGAGTTAAATCAAATGCAGCCACGCTTCTAGGACTACTATCATCCTGTGCTTCCTCTGGTGCTTTAGGTTTTGGGCGGCATATCCACGACTACGCAAAGGAGGAGAAGTTGGAAATCCAAGCTTCTCTGGGGACCGCTCTGGTGGATATGTATGCAAAGAATGGATGTCTGGAGGAAGCAATTTCAGTTTTCAACCAAATGAAGGATAGAGATGTGAAGGCATGGACAGCCATGATGATGGGATTTGCAGTTCATGGCAGGTCAGAGGAGGCTCTGCGGCTGTTTGATGAAATGGAGGAGAGTGGGATGAGGCCTAATGAGGTGACCTTACTTGCTGTTCTCTCTGCTTGCAGCCATGGGGGATTTGTGGGCTTAGGAAAATATTACTTCAAGAGAATTGTTTTTGAATACAGGGTAAGCCCTGGGATTAAGCATTATGGATGCGTTATTGACTTGTTGGGCAGGGCTGGATTGCTGCGAGAAGCTTATGAGCTGGTGAAAAGCCTGCCTAATGGAGGAGATGCCATGGCTTGGCGAGCTTTGCTTTCTGCATCCAGGGTTCATGGAGAGGTAGGGATAGGGAAGCTGGCCAGAGAAGGTTTGGCAGCCATGGGTGAGGACCACCCAAGTGATAATATTCTTCTGCTGAGCAGCTATGCCTTTGCAGGGAGATGGGCAGAAGCTAAAGAAGTTATGGTTTTGGATGTGGAGGGGGGAGAGATAATAAGGAAGGAGGCAGGACGCAGCTCCGTTGAGATGGTAGGTGGGTAGAGTTGAAGAAGAAAAAGTTTTGTGGAAATGAGCTGGAGCTGGAGCCTGAATTTGGGACCGAGAATTGAGGTCAGATTATTTTGAATTGATTTATTTGTTGATATACAATAGATTAATTATGTTTATAATTCATTAATTTGAAAAACAAAATGTATAATTAATTAAATTTTGTTTGGTTTTCTTTCTTCCCCATGACCTATGTTTGAAGAATTGCAGCTTAACTTGTAACCGTTCTGGTTATTGTGCTCGAATGTATAGTATATTGGTTTGAGATACATTAAATAATCCTAGTATGCAAGCTTCCAGTACTCACCCTGCAACCAAAAAAGAAAAAAAGTTCTAGCTTTTTTCTTGAGAAATTGATTCAGCTAAGATTTGTCTCATAAGTTGATCCTTTAAACAAAGATTTGCACAGAAAGTGTTAGTTCAGAGAATTTAAAGCTAGAATTCAAGGGCCATGTGGGATTAATATTACTTTTTGCTATTTTTTATTTTTCTTTCCTTATATTTTGACATGTTATAAAAAAATTTGATATATTATAAGCTCATTTTTTTTATTTTTATTAAATATTGAATAATTTCATTCGTGTGTGATTGCTGTTTCTAAAACACTTAAAATATCTAGGTGTTATTTTGAGTGTATAAAAATGGGGATTTACATACATGTTTCACATTTCCTAGGTATCTATGACAAAAAATGCATGCCCAGCTTTTGCCATTGGCAATAGTATCGGAGAATAATTTATTTGATTCATGATCTCAAGGAAAAGTTATCTATAAACTACTCACAAACTGCTTAAAAAAGTAATCTATTCTGGAAAGAATTAACATAGACTATCTAATAAACTGTTCATAGATTTTAATCAAAATAATTCAAAAAAATATAAATATATTCTTCAAATGATGAAACATGAAATTTGAGAAGCCTTGGATGTATGAAAATATTGAAGTCTTATCCAATGATTGATTTTTATGATTATCACTAACAATCATTATTTGATCATTATTTTTAGATTATAGTTGCCTAATCATCATTGCTCAAGTTACATTACAAAAGCCATGGCTCGATCATCATCTCCTGATCGTCACCTTTTATCAATGACATATATTTATCAATTAATATCTGTTTCTTAATTATCATCATCACTTTTCATTGCCTATGTCATTTTCTATTAGAATTGTTAAGATGTCAAGCTAGTGTTTAATATTTAGAAACCACCTCTTTTCCATTTGATTAAAATAGCAAGTTTTTGTTTTAATATTTATTTTAATTAAGCCATATGTCATACGATGTTTGGACAATAAATTCTCAATCTATAG
>NEWO01000175.1:932484-975185 GCA_003013225.1 Phalaenopsis aphrodite
ATTTTGATGCTAATATCCTTGTTTCTGATACTTGGCTTCATGGTGTTTGGAATTTGCCATTACTCACTCGGTTAGTGGGGGAGGAAAATGCTAAATTTATTTCATATATCCCTTTCGAGACACATATGAAGGATGTTCCTATGATTAAAATTGATACTAAAGGCTCTATATCTAAAAATCTTTATTTCTCTATACACCATTTTGCTAAAACCGAATGGGGTGATAATATTTGGAGCCCTGCTTTAACTCCCTCTATGACTTTCCTGGTATGGAGGATGTTTCACAAGGTGATCCCGTGCGATGATATTTTAAAATTAAAAGGTTTACGTATGCTATCTAGATGTCTGTTGTGCAAAGAGGCTAAGGAAACTATTGAACATTATTTTTTCACTTGTCCTTTTTCTTTGAAAATATGGAGCAAAGGAGGGTGTTGGTTTAGTATTGCTTTGATCCCGGTCCCGGGTCGGGATCTAATTTCTTCGTGCCACATCTACAATCTGGAATGAAAAGTAAGTATTTTCTGCAAATTTATTCTTATATTGTTTGTTGGTTTATTTGGATGACCCGTAATGACATCATATATGAGGGTAAAAATATTGCGTGGATCAATGTTTTTTCTAATATCCTTGTGTATACTTGTAAAATTATGAGATTGGCTATTGTGAAAGATACTTTTTTTTTCTGGTATACCGCTTTTTGAAACTTGGAGGCAACCTACTCATGCTGGTGTGAGGGCACCGCAACTCCCAACCTTGGTGAGATGGCGACCTCTTCCAACAGGGTGGATTAAGTTTAACACCGACGGGAGTTGGAAACCTTCTTGCACTGGAATTGGGGGTTTAGCTTGGGATGCGGAGGGCTGCTGCAGGTTATTTTTCTCTTCCTCTGATGTTACAGACAACCCTCTCGAAACTGAAGCTAAGGCGGTTCTAATGGCTGTCTCGATTGCTGTCATGTTAAATTGGCAGCATATTTTGATTGAGATTGATTCCAAAATTTTATTTGATATCATGAATGGTTAGAGAGGCATCGTGGGACATTTCTTATTATTTCAAGCGAATTAAACAGTTGAATGAGCATGTCACTATCACTTGGAGTTTTATTTTTAGAGAGGGAAATGGACCGCGAGTTGGTTGGCAAATGCTGGTGCTACATCTAACAATATTTTGGTTGGTAAAGTGCCACCTCGGCCTCTTAATATTTTGATTTATGGGGATTGTTTTGATGCCCCTTTTATTAGGCCCTAGCAGGTTTTATCGGTCTTCTGGTTTTTGGGACGGGCTGCAATGTTTGTTACAGGTTGGGTGTGTGGGGAGACATCCATTTTGCTGTTGTACTCTTTGGTGTGGTGTTTCTATTGGCATTATGCTTCTCCTTTTATTTCTATACCTTGGCAGATGTCTGGCATTACTGTACAGACAGTGGAGGCGTTCATTTTGCTGGTTTTCATCAGAATATGGACGAGAATATGAGCTTGATGTTTTAGTTTGGGGCTTTATCTTCCTCAATCTCTGTTTACTGCTTTACCTGGAACATAGGAAGATTGCTTTTATTTGCTGGGAAGTTTGTTGTGCGATTGGAGCTTCTTTTCTTTGTTCTATTTGTTGGTACAAGTATCTTATTTTTACCTCAAAAGTTTCTTCTAACATAGTTGCAAGCGGCGCAGATTTTATGGAGAACCTTTGGTTTTTGGTTATTTTGGTACAGATACCTGGGTATAGGAGCCGGATGGAAGAGTTGTTGAAGTTGTTTGCATGAATTGTCTGACAATTTCCTGTTAATGAATGTTGTCAGGGGAAGAGCCAACCTCTTTCTTCATGAGGGATAAATTTATTATAAAAATAAATTAATAAAAAATAGCACATAATTCAAAATTAAAGTGTGAATTTTCTTATCTTTGATAAATTAAATATTATTAAAAGCTTATTAATCTCTTTTGCATTTTTTTATAAATTTAAAAAATGATTCCATGTTTCAAGGTTAATATTCATATTAAATATGATTTCATAAAAGTCTAACTTCAATGTGAAACTCAAAATAAATAAAAAATTATTAAAAAACCTAATAAATAAATGTATGCAAAATAAACAATAAATAAATTTACACATTGAGACTAACTATAATTTTATCTCATATTTTTATTTTCTATTTTGCTTAGCTCAAATAAAAGATAAGTTTAAAAATTTTTAATACAAATATATATTAGGAGTATACAAAAATGAATTTAATTTTCTTTTTTAAATATAGGTGCATTTAAATGCATAACATCCAATTCTTATGTACTTACACACATCTAACATATAAACTTCACTTTTTTCAGTTATACCACCCAAAATTTTCATATCATATCAAAACTATCATTATTTTAATAATTTTGATGACACTATTTTAATTTTCAAAAAGTGCAGTATATTTTTTTTTATTCATCAGTAAAGTATGTATGTAAAATTTGAAATTTAGATGCTAGATATGTAAATACATAGGAATTGAGTGGTATGTATGTAAATTTCGCAACAACTTTTTTTCTAGCAAAGCCTGTGGTTGTGCTTCCTATTGGCTATATTTGAGATAGCTGTCAGTCAATTTGAGGTTATGAAGTGTTTCCCAAAATGTCCTGTTTTGGGTCCTTCCGGGTTAGCCAAATTGAGGGGATTAAGTGGATTTCATGCCTTGATTCCATGGGCTAAAATTTTAGATCAGGAATTTAACATTTATGTATACTTAATTACCATCCAAGAGCATTTTAAATTCAATATTTAATAAATTAAAAGGTTAAATGACAGGTCAAATGGACAACATAGGGCAAAGTAGTTGTCAGAAAGTAAATAAGTAAACTAATAAATAAAATTTTAGAAAATTACAAATATGACTTTTCTACAAATGTGTTTTTACTGGAATTTTGTGATTTAAATTTTCCTGCTGGTTTACATGCTAATAATTGCTAAGAGTGTTTCCTACCATGATTATTGGTTGCAAATTTTACAAGTCCCTTGGGATCACGAGTCCGATCACCCCTATATAATTTCTAATAACATCCGACCATTCGTTTTAATAATATATGTATGTATCTATGTATGTATGTATGAATATATATATGTATGTATGTATGTATGTATGTATGTATATGTATGTATTTTTGAATGTATGTATGTATGTATGTATGTATGTATGTATGTACATACATACATAAATAAATACATTCATTCAAACATTTTATATATGACACATATTATTATGAATATACAAATTTTACACCTAAATATTAATTATTTAAAAAATAATTTAATATTACAACCACATTAAAATTTATGTATTAAAAATGTATTTCATATAAAAAATTAATATTCATAATTTAAATATGATATTAACTATTTAAAATTATATATATATATATATATATTATTCTTTTCAAGTATTATTGCAATTTGTTCCCTTTTTTCTGATAAAAAACAAACATTCCGATTTTGAATACGATATTATGGTGGTCATAAATGCAAGAAATGAAGAGCTAACTTCCCGCGCCATCGTGCACGACCAACAGGAGAGACGAGGTTTTTCTATTCTGATTCAGTTGCGAGTTTATTTACGAATGAGCGTCGAGGAGAAAAGGGATGAGAAAGATGAGCGAGGAAGGAGAAGAGAAGAAGAGGGACGCGGTTGCCATCGGTCCACATTCTCAACCTAATCCTGACCACATCGGCTTCCCTATTCCGGCGACCCCTCTGGAAGTCGCCGGAACGTACCCTCCCGGTGCCTCCGCTGCATATCCTTACCCGGCGTCGGGCATCTATCCTCCAGGCGCCGGCGCATCTTTGCCTCCTCCCGCCGTTCATGGTCCTTACGCCACTGGTCTTCCGTACTATAGTCAGGGATACGGGACCGACCCTGGTATTTTCCTTTCTTACCTTCTTTCAAGTTTCTTTAAATTTTTTTGTCATCAAGCAGCAGATGGTTAAATTGTGGAATCGCTTTCAGTGGAACATATTGAATTGGGGATTTATGCTTGGTTAATTTTGTTGAGTGCTGAGAAATGCTATAAATGATGGGCTACTGAAGTTAATGAAATTTCTATTTTGATCTTAGGCCCTTCTATTGCCAGAAAAACAGTTCGCAAGCGTTTCTATAGTTCATATATGTCATGATCGGGCCCGGGTATTAGAATTAATTAAGATAATAACAACGGTCGGATTGTATTAACATTTAACAACTATCCACAAAACTATAGAATCTTCCAATATATAAAAAAGCCACTAAAATCCACAAAGTGCAATAAAATTAAACATCCAAAAACAATAATATAATTAGAAAACATCTGAAACCAATATAGAATAATATATTTATATATGAAGAAAACAATTAAAAAAAACTACAACACCCCTAAACTAATACATATTAGTTCTCTTCTTCCTCTTATAGATCAAATCTTTCTTACCAGACATATTAACTTAAAATTTTTATCCTTCTAAAAGAAAACATTAATTTCAACTGTAAGTTTGACCTAGTGGGTGGTTATAATAATAATATGCATTAAATTATGCTGCTTATGCTATGCGTGGATGACAAAAAAATTGCAATTCATTACTTTATAAAACCTTCAAATTTCACTTTAATTTTTCTCTTCCTATTTCACTAAGTATTTATCATTTTAACATCTTTAATAGACATAATAAGATTACTTTAATATCGAAAGATATCTTAAAAAATTTACCCGAAAGCACCCTAGAACAATGTACCTGAAAGTACTCTCAAAATGTACCCGAATATACCCTCAAATTATACCTGAAGGTGCATATTTATCATTTTCCTTAATATGCACGGGTACATATTAAATTATACCTGTCAGTACCATCTGTGAGTAATTTGTATGACTTAATCTTTTACTTAACATTTCATATCAATTAAAATCCTTTAAAATGTGCATTCACATGACAATTACTTTCTCTCATTTGTGATATCATTTCAGACTTTCAAAATGTCAGATATCATTGAAATACTTTTTTCTTAAAATTAATCAGCAATTATTCATTTAATAAAATATTAATTTAATGCATAAAAGAAAATAATTACTCACCTTGCTTAGCATGCTTGCCACACTAATTCCTTAATCCCCAACCTTCTAAGCTAAATGTTTTTCAACCTAAATTGCAGTAAATATTAAATTATATTTTAATTTTTTATTAAATTATATTTCAATTTTTTTATTAAATTATATCTTAATTTTTTTAATAAAACATATCTTATCTTTTAATTTTATTTGTCTTCTTCCTCAAATCTAAAGGATTTGTTGACCTTCTTCTTCACTTCCTAATAACAATAAAGTTTAATAAATTAATTTAACTAATTACATTATTAATTCCAATAACAATATAGCGCTTAACATTTATCTTATATACTTTCAGATCGATCTCCTCCTATGCTTGCTTCACAAACTTCTCCTTCAAAGCCGAAATTCCTATATTAAAGCCCCGAGTCAATATGACATTGCATTAAACACACACACACAGATAAATATGTATATATATATATATATATATATATATATATTACTAATTATTTGATTAAATTTAAATTTACCTTATAATAATCGGCCGACTATCCTATCTTAGGACACTTGAAACTCTCTTCCCACCGAATGGGAGCAACAGAAAGACGGTATTAACATTACAACTGTTCACAAAATTATAGAATCTTTCAATATATAAAAGGGTCACTAAAATCCACAAAATACAATAAAATTAAACATCTAGAAATAATAATATAATCAGATAACAACATCTCAAACCAGTACAAAACAATATATCAATATCTGAAGGAAACAATAAAAAGAAACTACAACACACCAAAACAAATATATAACAACTGTATTCCTCCTGTAAACCAAATCTCTTACCTGACGTATTAACTTAAAGTTTTTTTCTCCTCAAAGAAAATATTAATTTCACTTGTAAGCTTGATTTAGTAAGTAGTTATAATCATAATATACATTAAATTATGATGTTTATGTTATATATAAATGACTAAAAGAAAATACAACTCATTACTTTATAAAATCTTGAACTTTTACTTTAACTTTTATCCTTTTTCGTTTTACTTTTAGCATTTATTATTTTAACATCTTTAATAGACATAACAATATTACCTTCATATTTGAAGGTATCCTAAAAAATTTACCCGAAAACATCTTAGAAAAATGTACCTGAATGTATGCTTAAATTGTACCAAAAGACACATCTTTATCATTTTCTTTAATGTGCACGTGTACATTGCATCCCCTGTCAGTACCATCTGAGAGTAATTTTTTATGACTTAATATTTTTCTTAATATTTCATATCAATTAAAATCCTTTAAAATGTACATTCACATGTCAATTATTTCCTCTCATTTGTAATATTATTTCGTACTTTCAAAATGTTAGACATCAATGAAATACTTTTTTAAAAAAATTATTTGTCATTATTCATTTAATAAAACATTAATTTAATATATTAAAGAAAATAATTACTTACCTTGCTTAGCTTACTTGCCACAATGGTTTCCTAATCAGAACTTATATGGTTCACAGCTTGTGCAGCTCTTGGCTTTGGCCCTCGCTGCATATGTCGTCACAGCTCACCATTACGACATACGTGACCACTACGGTCTACATAGTTCATAACTCGTGCAGCTCCAGACTCAGGCCCCTGGGCCTCTGCGGCTTCTGCGATCTACGGACGTCGTCACAGCTCACCACTACAATATAGGTGACCAACTACGGCTTACGTAGTTCACGCCTCGCACAGCTCCCAATTCCGACTCCTGCGGCCTACGGACGTTATTGCATCTCACCACTACGATCCATGTGACCAACTGCGGCCTACATTGCTCACAACTTATGTAGTTTCTTACTTCGGTTTCTGCGGCCAATCGATGTTACCAAAGCAACAGTCTATGACACACATGATCAACTACTATCATGACTTTCAACTACTATCTATATGACAAGCTGACGCTACGATCATTATCTACAACATTCTCGGTAGACTATTGTCTTTATAGCAATCGATTATGACATTTGCAGCCTACTATCATCAAGAACTACATTTGTTACAACCAAACTATGACTATTATCAATGAATCACTCTTGTACATTTACAATAATCATCTTTATAACTCTATGTTTCTTAATTAAGAAGAAGAGTGAACTCATGTACTCAAACTTGCACAGTAGATCATTTCAACTGGACTAGGTCATATAGCTTTTCCCCTTTATAGTGTTTTCCACCTAAAAAATTTGAGGTGTCTTCTCGTACTTTTCAATTTAAATACTTGAGTGTGTGTTGAGTTTCCGTTCAACCACTACAAGAATTAAGCAAATTTGTGTCGGCCAAATCAGATGCAAATCAAAGGCAAATTTGGCAATAATTGAGGTTTATCATCCGATGTGCATATGATTTTTTCTCTGATTTTTTCTTCGAGTAAATCAGAGGATGGTTATGTTAATTCCATCAAATTTACATTGAAATATTCCAACGCAAATAATTTGCGTCGTTTTTTGTGTCGTAATAGCGTCAGATTTATTTAGTCTATACATGCGTTGAATTTTGCATTTGAAAACATCAGAAGATAAAGAGTATTATTGGATTATCATCGAATTTGCGGTGGATAATATAGATGAATGACAGAACATTATTATCATTTTAGCGTTATATTTTTTGACGCAAAACAGACGAAAATCCGACTCAAACTTATACCACAAAAAAGGGAAGATCAATTACATTTTCATAACATATACACTACATATAATCCACATTGCATACCTTATTATATCCCATCATACCACAAATCAAAACTCTAAAAAATATCATTAATGAAAAAGAAGGTATCATCACAAATCATCCCAAATAAGAATAGTAAAGTTAATCAACAATTTCATAACAAATGTTTAAAATAATGCTTAGAAATAAACGAAAAAAAATAAACTTGCCATTTTCTCCCTCCTCTACGGATGTCATTTGTCGCTTGCTTTGACAATCTGCTAAAGTATCCGTCATGCGCGTCATTGTCCTCAACCTTATGCTTGCCTTCTAGCATCCACTTGTGCAATTGACAGATCTCTTCATTCATTGCAGTCACCTGCTTGACAAGAGCCTCATGGTCTGATTGTGAAGAGCTCGGGGAACTCAGTACGGGACCACGCGAGAGTTCAGCCTCGAAGGCTATGCCCTTCGCTCCAATGCCATAAACCCACCTCTTCTTCTTCACCGCCGCTTGGGTCTAAAGCTCGTACTTAAATCGCACAGTGGTAGACGGACTACCACTGCTATTGGCGAAAGTTTGGTCATGAATGACCAAGTGCCTCTCCCGGAGCTGTTTGAACTCATGCATAATAAAGCTAGTGTTTAATTGACACTTTCAAAAGTTAAATTCAGAATAAACGTTTAATTGAAGGTTTTTAACTTACAACAACTCGTCGGGAATGTTCCAAGACCCTCTGCACAGTCCTCGGACGCTGATAAGTTCGAACATGCTGCTCCGCAATAAAGGGAGCACGATTCAACCCCTTGGCCTATGTAGTGTACAAAATTGGTTAGTGCTACAAAATTACTATAAAGATTGAATTAATTTTTCAATATTTAGAAAAATCTTACTATCCTATAATAGTGCTTCGTATGGGAAACTGATCCTCCAATATGGAGCGTAGCTCCTCTGGCCCCCTCAGTCGCTCCGTTCGGTCGATTAGTCTGTCTTTTCCTCTCATAATTAAGAGAGACCCAGGTTGCAGTCAACTGACCCCAGAGCCCCTCATCGATCTAGGCAGGTCGCTCGCCCCTCCGATGGGCTGTCATGAACATGTCTCCAAGGCGATGTCTGCTTCGACTCTTAAAGATTTGACGGATCTAATGGTGGTGTTCTAGGAGCCAGGTGAAGGACTTCTGCTACGTAAAAAATAACCCATGTGCTATTATGAAAAAATAAATCAAATTTCTAAATCTGATTCAAATTACATGATCATACCTCAAACTCCCTGAACCACAAGTTCCAAGTGCCTACAGGGATCTGCTTCCATGAGAGATAGGGCTGATCGTACCTGCTTCTGATAATCTCTGTGATACTGATGACAGACATCTTATGGGGAATGAGTCTGTTTAAGAAACAAATTGGTTACAAAAAAAACATATAACATTAAGAATAAACATCATACAATGTTAAAAAATAACTTATGAGTCCTCCTCTGGCAGTATATGTACTCTTAGGGGGTATGAGTCGAGGGGACAGGCTCAAGAGGTGTTGGAACACGTGAGGCTTGAAGTGGTGGGACTGGAAGTGGTGGGGCAGTTGGTGTACTAGCTGCAGTAGCAAGTGTAGCAGGTTGACGAGTAGGTGCGGAAGTAGCAGACTTCACAGGATACAGGGCAGCAGCGGGTGCAGGAGCAGGTGTTACAGAAGGGGTGGCAATAGCGGGTGCAGGAACATGTGTCACAGAAGTGCGTGAGCAGGTGGCAGTGGGTGTGGTAACAGGTGCCACAGGAGGTGTAGCAGCAGTAGACGGGGTACCAGTAGTGGAAGAAGTGACAGAGACGACTCCTTTTCCTGCTATGGTAGGTTGTCTCTAAGTGTCCCTAGAATACGAGGTCTCCGAGATGGTTGAACACCTGCACCACCTGTGGTCATCTGCAAACAAAGGAATGATATTAATAAGATTAATACTGGTAAGAAGAATAATAATCTACCCACAGTATTGTTTTGTATTTTTAAACTAGTTAGTATATAACTAATATTTTCAATAATAAATGACATTATATCTTAAGTTTAAGGACCACGATTTTTACTGTATAAAGGCTGAACTTTGTCACAGTTCATCAGGAAGTACAATGCAGCTGTTTGAATCTCTTTATCGTTTAGATACTGTGTATTGTGCCTCCCTGATAGCTCACCTGATATTTGGTATACAGATAATTTTGGCTGTGAAGGCATGTCACCTACAATATGACCTATTTGATGGCCTTGCTCAACATAATGAGCAGAAAGTTATCGTCTCCTGCAATAGGTATGCTTTGCAGATCGATCCCTTTGGATGTGCTTTATTCTTAACCGTTTATTTTATTTTATTTAAAAATCTGCAGCACAGAAATTTTACATTGAATATGGTGGTCGTTTAGTGTGAAATAAAATACTACTTGAAATGTATGTATCAGGAAGACATACTTCTTGAAAGGATACATCCATTTGTACTACACCGGATTCTTCAATATAGCCTTCTAACATAGATGTATGGGCAGATGCTTCATAGGGTCGAAGAAACTATGTGAAAATATCCGCTCAAGCTTACATAATAATAGGGAAATACTCACATTAAAATGCTTTGATGAGTCAACATTCAGTGTCCCTGCACACAATTCTCTGAAGAGTATACTGACTTTGATCAAGAGATTAAGCACTGGCTTTGGCGGCGCATGAAATGCAATAGATAATAACCACTGCAGCCTTTTCATGCCAAATACCTTACTCGTTCCTAAGTCAAAATAACGCTCAAATTTGAATTATAATCACTAGGAAACTTCAGAGAATTCACCCACTCAAATATTATCCTCCATTGATCTGGTGTAAGACAATATACAACTTTTGGTTTTATTAATTTACCTCCATTTGTTCCCTGAAGTTATAAGGTTCTCCTTTTGTAATGCCCTCTCAGTTCCATTCTAGTTTTCACATTATCTTTTGTCTTACCCTTGATATCCACACAGTATTGAAGATGTTATAAAATAAACTTCCCAATGTGCATAACATCGAGATTATGTCTAATCAGATAGTCTTTCGGTACGGAAGATCCCAAAATATACTACGCTTAGTCCAGTCGTGCGTGACACCGAAATCAGGAAGACGAGTTGAAGCTGGCTCTAATCTCTCGGTGATCTTTTGAACTTCAATGATCGTCTGCAATATTTCGACTGCAGTAATTCTAAGGAGTGGACTTGATCTCGCAACCCAATTTTTTAAAAATACTTCGATGTTCCTTTTAAATGGGTGTCGCGGTGAAGAAATGATTGGTGGCAGCCGAACTAGCTATTTTTCTTATCATGTTTCGGAGTGCATGCCTTCGACATATCCATGTAGTAAGGACAAGCCAATTTTTCGGCTGTGCTCCAACCAGCTAGTATCCCATAGGTTGGAAAATCATTAATTATCCACATAAGAGCAGCTCTCAGTTGAAAATTTTATTTCATAGCAGTGTCATATGTAACATTTGAAGCTCTTCAATCAAAGACTATAAGTAGACGTCGATTTTTCTCTTTGGGCTATGTGGACCTGATATGATCAACATCAGAAATAAAAACGATACGGTCATGCACATATAGGGAGCAAATTATGCGGCATAATGATCACTAGCCAGCATGAGCACGAGGTTGTGGCGTGACTATACGAGGTGAAGTCATCTGCACATAACCCAAGTTTAATATAGCGTGCTTCAACTACAAAGTCTGGGTAAGTACAATCACAATGTCTCCAGACCTCACAATGTGACGGATGACTCATCGAGTTAGCATAAACGGATTCAGTACTGTGTTAGATCATGTGAGAGGTTGTACGCATGGAAGCGTACAATCTCTGAAGCCGGGGTATGAGTGAAAAATAAAAGGGGCGCTTGTATGGAGTATTTTTCTTATTTTTACTCTTTTGCTCTTTTTGTTTGAATCTATCTGCACCACAAAATCTACAAGTTGTCTCCACTGCATCAGCCTCGTAATATATCATTCAACACAATAATCGATCTTCTGAAATTGTAACCCTAACTTTGAAATAAACTTTTTAGATTTGTACAGGCCATCCGACTTTAAATTCTCTATAGAGTTTCTCTTTTAATAATGTTGCTACCTAATTAAATGTTTATCTAGGCTTGTTAAAATCAGATTTGATGGTCAACATTCTCAGATCCATTGATAACTCTGTATGCCATTCTATGAAGGTTGTTGTGCAGCATTCAGTAAGTCATAAAATTATTGTGATTCGTTATTCGGTGTTCCAAGTTCGTGTTGAACGCTTTTAAGAAATTGAGCTCTTTGAACATCATAAATCATTTCTTCATTTGTGTCAGGATCAAATTTCTCTACAAGAGGGGCATAACTTGTCGATACACCTCCTTGGTCGAACTGAACTTCAGGCTCTTGCTTGACCATGTGCAGTCTAGTAGAAATAATTAAGTTTGAATCCCTTGTGGTAAAGATCCAACTTAAGTTCTTTGGGTGGCAAAAACACTTGATTTTTGTGCTTCTCACAAGGACACTGAAACTTACTCTCCGAATGATAGATGGACAGCCGTGATGCCACCTGCATGAATTCCTCAATGTCATACAAGCACTCATTTTTTAGTTCTTTTTGTCCTGAATATAATCTGTTATAAATTCAAGCTCTCAAATTACAAATATTCATCTGCGACATAAATGTAGCTTCACAGATCAGTGCAACTATTACGAAAGATAAAAATTAGTTAATACTTTTCAATACATACAATGATTGATTATGTTTAGTGGTTCGTGGAAGCTAATTCTAATAAAAGAAAATGACTCCTGGAACCTTTTTTAAGTTGCTCGCTTCATCCGATGAAGTCGACAATACTTGGTCTACCATATATAAGTCACTTCTTTGAAGTGGTTTATTTTTAGTGATACATTTCTCCACTTCACCATCATTGTGAATAAGACCAGATGCACTCCTCCGGTTTAACCAACCAACTTGAATTCTAATAGCATCTCCATCCATATCACCATCACTTTGAGCAATAGACCCGATCGATGCATGCATTCCTCCGCTTCAACTAATCAACTATAATTCTACTAATAACAATATCCCTTTATCACATCACTTTAACAATATACCCGATGTATTCCTTTACTCGAGCCAATCAATGAGAATTCTACTAATAACATCCCCTTAATTTATATATATGCCTAACACCTAAACTTCTTTTTTATGAAGCTTTTCATGTATAACACTCAATTCTTACATATATATATATATATATATAACACGTAAACTTCAATTTTTACATTCATACCACATCCCTATAAATGCATTTCAAACATATCACTCATTTCTTATGTTTATAAACACCGAACTCCTAAACTTCAATTTTTACATACATACCACTGAACTCTTATGTATATAGACACCTAACATCAAAAGTTCAACTTTTACCTACATACCACATTATCTATGCATTTCATACATATCACTCAATTCTTATGTATATAGACACCTAACAACTAAACTTCATTTTTTACATGCATATCACATATAAATGAAAATACTGGCGCGAATAGACTTATCTTTTTCAATACTTTCTGATAGGAGTGGAGCATAAGGATGAGAAATCTGATAGTTTCAGTGGTCTCTGTAAGCTCAATCCAATTGTTACCTTCCCAATTAGCTCTAATGGTGATTGTATTGAGAAGGTTCGTTCGGGGAAGGCAATAGTTTTGTGCGAAACCAAAGGGAGAGGGATAGGAGAGTGAGGAAGCTTGCGACGGCTTCAGACAGAAGAGGAGACTGGGAGAGGTGCGGTAAGAATAAATAAAATTTAGATACTCGAGATGGGTTTATTAGGCCATTTGTGTCGAATTTTTGTCAATTTTGAGTTGGATTTAGTTTGAAGCTAACAAGTTAAGTTTTTACGTCGCTTTATTCGATGCAAATTTGACGCTAAATCTGTCGCACTCTAGTTGAAGTTTTGCCGTTTTCAGAGTACTTCTGTCGAATTTTTGAACGCAAATCAGACGCAAATTCCTCCACTAATATAAAAATTTATTATTCTCTGCTTAACAACCGTAAATCAGACGCTAATATTTGCGTTGGAAAAAACCAACACAAATATCAAAAGTTAATAAAAACATCTCCTGTAGTAAATGCTAGGATGCTAAATTTATAACTCTACCATCGCAGACCTTCCGACACGTTTCATTAGTAATAGTTGATCTAGTGACGGGTGATATGTGAAAAGATTGTATAATTTTTTTTTATGTTTTGCACATCTTTTTGAATGAAATTTCACTTTAAAGAAAGAGAGTAAACAAATAAATGCTCCTATTTTTCACAAACTATAGTTTATTTTGCATTTCTGTCACATCCACGCTATACCTTTATCATTGCAAGGAAAAATAAATTTAGTATTTGGCAAAACCAATTCACATTGCGTAGTTAGAATTTCCGTCAGTAGGATTGATAACATAAGTCAAGAATTTGAAATTCCAAACTAAGAACGAATTCAACAGACTAAAACATTATCCTATTTTATATTCCCATTGTTCACTATGGGTTTCACATTGCGGACTCTTTTAGAGCACTATATTATTGAAACGATACATATACTTGTATAAGAAACCTCAGTGTACAGGAATATCTAGTTTCAAGAATTCACCTAAGTTGCTAGTGAGCAGATCAAGGTATCTGGTGTTATAACCAAGACTTATATAATTGTGATAGTCGCAGGGGCGGATTAGCGGGGGGTTGTAACAGTGGTTGATCAATTCGTTAAAAGGAGTGAGCATTTTAGATATCTCGGGTCTATTGATCAAAGTGATGGTGATATAGATGAGATCTTATTAGTAGAATTGAAGTTGGATGGTTTAAGTGAAGGATTGGATCAGACCTATTATGTGATAGAAAAGTACCTATTAGACAAGAAGAAATTTATAAGATGTTGGTGACACTTGCAACACTTTATAGAGCACAATGTTGACCTGTAAAAGAGAAGCATAAAATTAAGTGTTGCTGAGATGAGAATGCTAGGTGGATGACTGGTTTTTCACTTAGAGACAAAATGCGAAATAAGTATATTCGTGAAAGGGTTGGAGTAGCTCCAGTGGAAAACAAGATTAAAACGAGTCACCTTAGATGGGTTGGCCACATTAAACTTCGACCATCTGATGATTCAATTAAGTGAGTAGATGTTTTATATCTGACTTATGCTAAGAAAGTTAGAGGTAGAACTAAAAAGACTTGGGCATGTTGTATAAAAAAATGATCTCAAGTTATAAAAATAAAAAAAAAAAGAAAACCAAAAAGAAAAAAAGGAAAAAAAAGGGTCAAGGAACCCAACCCCCCTAAGTAGAAAAAAAGCCTCCTGGTGGTGGTGGTGGTAATGGTGGTCTTTTTGTAGTAGATTTAAGATACTTAAACCTATTATACCTAGCTATTTCCTCATCTTCCAAAAGTATTAAATAAGAATCATTAGTTGTATTCCTCTTGAAAGTAGGTCGTACACAATTTCTTAAACACTAATTTAAAAATTCCATCTTCTAAACATTTATTCCACACTTCTAATTTTTTTAAAATCAATGGTTATTTACTAATTAGTCTCTATTATCTGCAAAATGCATATATTAGGTGGTCTTGCTTTGATATCATTTACAAGCATTTTCATCGTTACTGGTCTTTGATGTAAACCTACAAGAATGAAAACTCTTAGGCTACTTTACAATGATTCTAATACTAATCAGCAATCAGTGCTTTGTCGTACATTTATTTGATAACGTCAGATATCTTTAATACTCGTCTTTCCATCATAAATCACATCTAATTAGTTTGTGGTACTTGATTATGTGTATTCAAAATGAATAAAAGTTATATGAAAATCTTTTTTTTTTTTTTTATATATATTCTAATTAGTTTGTGGTACTTGATTATGTGTATTCAAAATGAATAAAAGTTATATGAAAATCTTTTTTTTTTCTTCTGCACATCTCCATTAATTATTTTGACATAGCATTTATTTCTATATTTGATTTTCCCAACGTTAAATAAAATCAGTTCTCTAAAGTTGATGTAGATTTTCTAAGCTTATACTCCACAACTCTCTCTCATAGCTTCATTTTGTGACATAAGTTGATTTTTTTATAGTTATCAGTCATAGCATCAACTTTGTTTATAAATATTCGTACAAAAATATTTTTTTCTAAATATTTGACACTCACTTAGTGATTTAAATTCTCTTAAAAAGGTTTTTTAAGCACTCTATAATATCTTTCAAATCTCATTTGAATCTATAGCATTCCGTTTATGTATCTTTTAAAGAGCTAAGTTAACTTTTTTTTATTATTCTATAATATGCTTCACCATATTGCTTGCCATACTCTTTTAAGATAATTTCCTCCTTACAGCTTTCATTTAGTAGTTCTCTAAATTATGATTTCTTTATTTTTCTTTGATGTCATCATCTTTAAAACCAAGGTCCTATTTTCTTCTCTTTCAATGTATCTAACTTAATCAAAATTCCTATTCCTCTTATTCCTTTATTATCTTATATTTCATTTTCTCTTTCTTTAGTAGAAAGCTCATTACATAATTCGATAAATGTTACAACTACAGACAACCCTATTTGTAAGATTATGGCACATTTTTTTCTTAATAATTCTATGTGCATCCTTACCTCGCCATCAAATTCTTTATCAATATATGTTTTATTTGTATATTCCTCTAATACTTCTATGACAATTCTTTGAATGGAACAATCCATCTCATATCAATTCAAGTTCAACTTAACTAAATAATTCTAATTTGCTTCTCTTATAATTTCATTTTAAAATACTAGCAATTTCCTTCTTTTCAAATTCTGCCACATTAATGCAGGTCCATAATCTTTTGATTGAATTTTAATACTTCTAAAATTTATAACCATAAATACTAACTTATATTATGCGGTCAAGCTTCCTTCTAGAATCATCTTAAAATTTTTTCAATAGATTTTTCTTTCTCCAAGAAATTTTGCATAACTTCTCCAATTGTATTTCTATATCATATTCAATGAACACTATATATTTTCTCATAGCTCGATACCGTTTCATACACAAAGTTAATTAAAATAAGAGGTCAGCAGACCAACCCAAAATTTTTTTTTCTTAGATAGTATCTTTTAATTCTCAAGTCAACGATTGTGCTTTGAAAAAAAATCAGGAGCATTTTCCCTTTCGGATGAAAGAGTGAGCTTAAAAGGAGCTATAGCTCAAAATGAGAGAAGAAAGAGTCCCTTCACTTGCCCTCTTAGGGGCTTTTAGAAAAACTCGGATGAAGGTTTTTAATATCTTGACGAATCTTGCATAGAAAAATTGAGCAATGTTGCTTCTAAGGTCTACGTTAGAGCAGAATAATTCTTGATTTGGGGTATTTTGGTCTTCTACTCTATTATGGGATGGAGAACTAATCACATTAACTTTGGGGTTCATGTTGGACTATCACGCCCTCAGTTGTGTCCCCCATGTTTGAAAGCCAGTACCACGACTTAATCTCAACTTGTAAAGCAAATCTCAAGAGCTAAGATAATGTAATGCAATATAGCATAAAGAGAAAATCTATATATATTCATATGGAGTAAGTGTTATTAGCAAGAGTAACTAGAATCTGCTCTGTGAACATCACTACTATTCTAATCAACTTAACGTTGATGCACATAATCTTTCATTTCATGGAGGTTTAACAAATAGTAGTTATTTATTAAGACTTGTAATCAAACTAGTACTAATTAGCTGTTGTAGCTCCTGCTGCTTGATCAATCTGC
Organism: Phalaenopsis aphrodite; assembly: GCA_003013225.1. Lineage (NCBI taxonomy): Eukaryota > Viridiplantae > Streptophyta > Magnoliopsida > Asparagales > Orchidaceae > Phalaenopsis > Phalaenopsis aphrodite. Next base: position 950,013 of record NEWO01000175.1, read on the forward strand.
AAACTGAATTTGTGAATACATTGCATACTTTTATTTAAGTTCAAATTGTTAATATGAAGTCAATTTTTTTGGACTTTCAACATGTATATTTCCCATTCCTTTTTTTAAGGTGATGCTGCTCAAATCACGACTTCAAAAATTGAGAGACTTCCTTGTTGTGGCCTTGGCTTTGGCTGGTTTTTGTAAGTATTTTTTTAGATAAATTTTGCAAGTGCTATATGATATCTGTTTTCTTAGCATATTTTTTGACATTATAATTAGTTGCTTACCATGTGCTCTGGTACCATATTTATTTGGAAGATTTACATTACATACCACTCATTTCTTATATATTTACATATCTAACAACTATACTTCAATTTTTACATATATATCCTACCGTTAACTTTTTATAAGTTAAAAAGGGGTTATTTTGATGTGATATGAAACATTTGAGCGGTATAAATGTAAAAAATATCGTTTAGGTTTTAGATATGTAAATTTATATGAATTGAGTGGATATGTATGTAAATGCCCCTGTTTATTTTTTTTCTATCTTGAGTCGTTTATTTTGAGTTCCAAATGATGCCTGAATTTAGTATTCAAAATATTTTCTCTCGAAGGTTTATCATTGGATTTTTTCTGGCTGCTATTCCTTGGTATGTTGGAGCTTTCATCGTCATTTTTGTTGGAGTAGATTACAGAGAGAAACCAGGTTATATTGCCTGCTCCATCGCTGTGAGTATTCGTTCTTCGCTAGCTTTATTTATTTGATGTTGCTGCAGTTCTCTTGGTGGTTGCATATTTATTCAGAAAGTGATACTATTGTTCCCTTTCAGCCATTCTTTAGATTGTGATTTGTTAACCACAATGATTTTGAGGGGGGCAAATAAACTTGTTAATACTGAGGACAGACGGAACTTAGCCTTTTGGTCTTTGTATAGTTGGCAGAAAATATATACTTATTTGCTATTATTCTGGAGATAACAATTAGCCTTTAATATATAAAATGGTATAAAACACATGAAATTCATTCGCTATGCATTGACATGTTTTCAACGGCTCACTTGGCCCATTTGACAATATGTATTACTTTTATCCGTGAAAATGCTTATTGGATTGTTTTAACATTAAGTTATTTTGTTTCATGATTAGAACTTTTCTCTCAGTTAATTATCACTTACCTTTGATAGTAATACTTGTAGTTTATCTTGTATATAATGTCCATTAACCATAATTTGACCTCTTCATTCCGCATCAAAACTAAGAAATTAATACTTGAAAAAAAAATATAATCTCAGAAGATTTTGCGAGCTTCCATCAGTATGTATATATTGTAGGACTATAATTGCGTAATTTTCTTGACCCGATTAGGAATTTAAGGAAAAAAAAAAATTGTTCTCCCTTATATCGTTATAAAACATGATTAAAAAATTTTATTATTTTGTGCTTTGGGAAAGGAAGCATCATGTAAGAAAAATATTCCAAAACCGAATGAGTGTCAAATTTACTTGCTAATTGCCGGCATGTGTGGGTTGGGGTTTGTTTAATTTATCGAAGGATTACCATCTTAAGGGATATGTGATGGCGATGTTAGAATGGTGGAAATAAAAGATACCTATAGAGAAAAGTGAGGTGGGAAAGGCCAACCTTACTAATTAGGTGCTGATTAGAGCTATGATGGCATAAGGAAATTGGTTTGGTGTTAGGAAAAGGAATGACGCTCACATCTAATGCAATCTAATGGACATGATAAGCAATTTTTGGGTCTTCCAGGAGACAACAAAATTTAAGCCGCAAGGGAAAAGTCCAATACTTCTGAATAATATACTTTGGGTGAGATAGAGGAATCTGATTCTCGATTTTCTTGTCATTTGAGGATTTCAAAAGGCTTGGAAGGCTAATCCTCCGAGTGTCTGAAGACCCACAAAGGTTCTGATACTGCCATTCATACGAGGATGTGGTAGTAGAGAAAAAATGGAGGACTTTGACAGCAACTTGATGTGGTGGAAAATGAGCAAGCTTTCATAGACAGGTGGATGGGATGCATCCACTCATGAGATTGATGGGAGAGGAGCCCACATCGAGCTTTGGATAAGGTCAAAATAGATGCGTTGAGATTGATATCTATGGTAAAGGAAGTAGGAGCTTGTTTGCTCGCTAAAGGCACTCTATCAATCTTTGTAAACTATACATATATATTCTAATTTGATTGTTGCAAGCATTCCAAATTTGTTACTTAAGTTGATAATGTCATATCCAATAAGATAATAAATCGAACTTATTTTTCTTATTCTTACTAATGTGCACATAAGAAAGAAAACAAAAAAAATTCAAATGTGAGAGACATTCCTAGTTATCTTTATATAGTCTTTTACAAAAGCCCAAACTTAAAAGTTGTAGATGGTCCTTAATTGATGAATATAGGAAAGAGCCAATCCACATATTTGATTAGGAGGAAATTTATTTTCTTCCTTCATGATATATTTTGTTAATTGTGTTTTCTTTTATTAGATATTTTCTATATTTTCTATTTTCCTATTAGTTTTCTATTTTGTGGACCACTATTATATATATATGCAATAAATATAATGCATTAGGTTAGAGAAAGAATAAAAAATATCTTCCCAAATTTTCACATAGTATTAAAGCCATCGTGTCCTACCTGAGAAGATCGCGGAGCCTCCTTCATTCGCTCTTGTTGCTCGGTCTCTGCCAAGCACAACCATCGTCGATTGTTTCGCTCCGCCTACAAGCAGCGTGATTGTTCTTCCTCCTTGTGGAATCGACTATACCGTCTTGTTTCTTCATTGTTCTTAGCGACGGAAAATCATTCCTTGTCCACGCATGCGACTTCTGTGCTCAGGTCGGCTTCACCTCTCGATCGCTTTTATTTCAACATTTAGTTTGATGCAACTCGCAACCTCATTCCTTTAGTTCGAATAGATCATAGATTGTAGCTCATTCACCATCTATTCAAACACGCTTGGTTTGACTTCACCTCCCTCTCGTATGGACTTGTTGCAATCCTCGCTTGAATGGTCCATTGAAACATATGGTAGAACAATTCTGAGATTTATTCGCTATGCGTTAGCCACCCTTTCACGAGTTGCAGGCTTAGAAATCCTCTCACCCCGTGTCGATCTTGTGATAACCAAGAGCTACACACTTTTCTCTAGTTCTTATTTGTTCATCAGTCGAGCAGTCGAATTAATGGTCTTTCTCTCGCTTTTGATCACGCATTAGGTCTTCTAGATTCGAAATTCACAATTTTATTATGTTCAAATACGCCTTACAATCTTCTTCCTTGAAAGTTACTTCTATATTCGAGTCCACATCTTCAGTCCCTGTCATACCTAATAAATCCTCTCACCTTGTCATGAACTATAAACTATATGGCCATAATTTATTGAATGGTTACGGTACGACTTCATATACATCTTTGACAAGGAGTAAGATGGACATCTCATATGTGCTATTTCACTCCAAAAATGATAAGTTGTAAATATCATGCCTAAAAAACTGACAATTACTTGGTTAGGTCATGCTTAATAAGTTCTATGATCACGGAGATTAGAAAAAACTTCCTACTATATAAGACTTCCAAGGGATACAGGGGGCTACACGTGGAATTACTTGAGATTAAACCAGACTACATGATGTATGATTAGGAGAATTAAGTGTTACTCAAATTTCAACACTCTCGCACGTTGTTGGACATATATGAGGTTTATTCTTGAAAATGCCCGGATGCATTTGCCTTGTGTTGGAGGATTATTAAAAAAATGGCCATCAAATTCATTCTTGGCCTCAATAAAGACCTAGATGAAGTCAGGAGAAGAATCATGTGAATTAAATCCATTCTTACCATTTGAGAGGCTTTTGTAGAAGTTTGAAAGGAGGAGAGCAGAAAGAATTTGGTAATGACAGACAATCACACCACACCATTGAAGGATTAGCCTTGCCCGCTCGAAATTTCTCTCAAATTAACAAGCCCAAAAAAGGTCGGCCATTGTGCGACCATTATAAAAAACTTGATCATGTGAAGGAATAATGTTGGAAATTATGTGACAAATCTGTAAAGTTGAAGTCATATAGGAAGATATGCTAAAGAGAATCATCCATATGTTACTATCACAACCAAGAACAATTCAGATTTCAGCCCATTTATCAGGGAGTAAATTTAGGCACTGCAAAGAATGTTTATAATAATTTCAGTTCTTGACAAATATCACAATCTTCTGTTGAGTAACCTATCAGTCAGTTAGCACATCAAGGTATCTTATCACATATCTTTTTATCCAATGCAATAAATCAAAACCTTAGATAGTTGACTCTAAGGATTTAGATCATATGACGAGAGATATCAAAGCCTTAAAAGTTTATAATCCATGTACTAGTCACTTTGTTGTTCAAATAGCCAATGATTCATTCTCTATATTAGTAAGAACTGCATCATTCGAATTACCAAAAAATCTTTGCCTCAACTCTGTCCTTTATGTTGCAAAATTAAATTGTAATATTCTCTCACTAAACAAACTTACTCTTAACCTAAATGTGTGACTAAATTTTATTCTAATTATTGCAATTTTTCAGGTTGTTGATTTGGGAAGGTGATTGATAGTATTGAGATAAATGGTTGTATTTACTTGCTCATAGAAAATAATTTAATTGGTAGACAAAGTCATCCATGAAGTTGTATTTCTGAGTTTAGTTCAAATTCTATCAATATAATTTCAGTTGAAAGTTAAAGCATGTTGAGTCATAATCATCTTAGTCTTCTAAATTTTATATACATGTAAAATAAGTTTTCATATTTATTTATCACTAAAAACCCAATCTTTATCAATCTGAAACTTATCAACTTGCAAAACATATCCAACATCTAAACTCTAAACTGCAATACAAACATTCACATCTTTTTCTGTAATTCACAGTGATATTTTGAGACCCTCACAGACAAACAATATAAATAGGGCATGATAGTTTGTATCATTTATAGATAATCATTCAAGACTAATATGGCCATTCCTTATGAAAAAAAATATAAAACCGCTATCATATTTTAATCATTTCATTCCATGATCCTCACTCAATTCCGAAGAAAAAATCAAAATTTCAAAATTGATTATGTTAAGGAATATTTTAATTTTGTCCTTATTCCTTATCTTTTCAAGCTTAATATTATTCATATAAATTTCTGTGTGAATACTTCTCAATAAAATTGGTTCATTGAGAGGAAGAATAAACACTTATTGGGGTCTCTCATGCCACTTTGTTTTTTGATCCTGTCCCTAAATACTTTTTGGGAGAAACCATCTTACAGCCACATCTTATCAATAGGATGTCGAGCGAGTCATAAAATTTTAAATTTATTGTATGTTCTCATGAAATCCTATCAACATATCTACTCTCTTTCTTTTGACTTATCATTGATGATTTTTTATTGTTCTACCTTTGTTCATATCCATAAATAGCATTGCACTAAACTTGACCCAAATTTCTCAGATAGATCTTTCTAGATTATTCCTCCAATCAGAAAAAGGTACAAATCCTACTTTTTAACCACTAAGAAAGTACGCAACTCTATGGATGCAATCTTCTTTGAGAATCAATTTTAATTTTCCAATCTGAAATTCAAGGGGAGAACTTGAGGGAATATCAAATTTATAATCTTTTTCAAGTCACTCGTACCATTTTTTCTTCAACCAAACCCTAACACTCAAGCTCCACCCTAAACTCTATCCCAGAAACAATCCCAATTATCTCTAGTCTATCTCAAGCCACCAATGATTAAGACACTATGCAGATACAGAACTATCAATAGACAAAAATAAGACTTCCTTCATCTGATAATCATAATGGTATGAATTCCTCATCTCATGACTCTCTTGTATCGTTAGTCGATGGCAATAATCAACTAATTGCACATAGGAAAGGTATCTGAGAATCCATTGTTCATCCTTTTGAAAGATAATATGGCTTATGGGAGATTACTACCATCTTATAGGGCTATTGTGATAAATCTTGATAGTGTATAGGTTCCTAAATTTTTCTAAGATGCTCTAAAGGTTCCATCATGAAAATAAGTAGCTAAGGAGAAAATTTGGACTCTATAAAAGATTAACACATGAACACATGCAAAGTTACCTTATGGAAAAAATCATATAAGCTGCAAATGGATATTCATGGTTAAATACAAAACAGATGGAAGTGTATAGAGATTCAAAGCCAGATTGGTAGCCAATTGCTTCACACTTTCATATGACATTGACTATTAGGAAATTTTTGCCCATGTTGTCAAACTTAATACCGCTCGGGCTCTACTCTCTCTTGCAATAAATCAAGATTGACATTTATACCAACTTGATGTTAAAAATGTATACTTAAATTGGGACCTGAATTAATAAGTTTACATGACTATACCTCTGGGCTTGGAAAATAAGTCAAACAAGTTGTTTTGCAAGTTAAGATGTCCTTATATGACTTGAAGAAATCTTTCGTACTTAGTTTGATAGGTTTGCTAAAACAGTGATTACAAACGCATATCATCAGTTTAAAGCTGACCATACATTATTTATTATATCCAATCCTAGAGGCAAAATTACTATTCCCATCGTATGTAGATGATATTATCTTAACAGATTACGATTCAAAACAAATCATCCAACTAAAAACGATGCTTGCAACAAATATTGAGATCAAAGATATTGTGCTCTCTGATATTTTCTGGAAATGAAGGTGGCTCGGTCTAAGGAGGGATTTCCATATCCCGAAGGAAGTACATCATAAATTTGTTAAGTGAAATCGACATACTTTGGTGTAACCTGCGAACACACCCATGAAATCGACATACTTTGGTGTAACCTGCGAACACACCCATGAAATCGACATACTTTGGTGTATACCTATGGGCTTGAAAATAAGTCAAATAACAAGTTGGTTTGCAAGTTAAAGAAGTGCAATCTTCTCATACTTTGTTTGATAGGTTTGCTAAAATAGTGATTACAAACGCATATCATCAGTCTAAAGTTGATCATACATTATTTATTATATCCAATCCTAGAGGCAAAATTACTATTCTCATAATATATGTAGATGATATTATCTTGGCAGATAATTCAAAAAAAATAATCCAACTAAAAAAGGATGCTTGCAACAAATATTGAGATCAAGGATCTTGTGCTCTCAGATATTTTCTGGGAATGGAGGTGGCTCGGTCTAAGGAGTGATTGTTATATCCCAAAGGAAGTACATCATAGATTTGTTAAGTGAAATCGACATACTTTGGTGTAAACCCATGAACACACCCATTAATTCCAACAAAAGATTGAACATAAGTGAAGAAATAAATCTAATTAACAAAGGAAGATATCAAACAATTTTGGGCAAGCTACTTTACCTATCACACACAACACCTGATAGTGTATACTCGATCAGTGTGGTAGATTATCACATAAATAATTGAAGTGAGCTATGAATATAATTCTGAGATATTTGAAAGTAAACCTTGGATATGGTTTGTTCTTTAAAATATTTGAAAACCGTGTGACTGGGATACACATAGATGTTAGTTGGGAGGAGAGATAACTGATAGGAAATCAACCACTAGATATTGTTCATACATTTGAGGCGATCTCGTTACTTGGAGAAGCAAAAAAGTAAGTTGTTATATCTAAAAGTATTGCATAATATAAATATCGCCCTTATGCTAGGAATATGTGAGGGAATGTGCATTGAAAGGCTATTAAAGAAAAGTAAGGTTGAGATAGGATAATTAAGATGTTCAATGATATTCAAACTGTTATTAGTATAGCCAAAAAATCATGTGCACTATGACAAAACAAAACACGTCGAGATTGACCAATACTTCACTCAGATAAGATTAACAACAAAATTGTTTAGCTAAGTTATGGTCCAACACAACTTCAATTTACTGATATCCTTACCAAAGCACTACCAAGGGTCTATCATAAAGAATTAAAATCCAAGCATAGTTTGTACAATATATACAATCCAACTTGAGGAGTGTAGGAAGTGTCAATTTCCATATTTGATTAGGAAGGCATTTATTTTCTTCCCTCATGATATATTTCACCAATTATATTTTCTTTTGTTAGATATTTTCTATTTTTTAATGTTTTCTTATTTGATGGAATTCTTAATTTAAAAAGAATCTATTTTCCTGCCACACTATTATTTATATGTAGTAAGGTGTATTGCATTACGGTAAAGCAAGAAATAAAAAATCTTCTCTCATATTTTCACAATAAGATATGACATTGTATTTATCGAATCAACCTTAACGTTTTTGGCAATATAATGTGCAACATCATAGTTCTTGCTCTTTTCTTAGAGTCATAATTAACCTCTTAGTGCCTTCATTTTGTTGAGGAGTTTATTACCCTAATTTCTCATCTGAATTGTGGAACTCAATAGTTTTTGAACTCTATGTTATCACGCTCTTAACCATTATTAGATCTTAGGCATTGGATTTTAGCAACTTCATTTTCCTATCTTAAAAAGGTAGAAATCACATAAGATTTTCTTAACAAATAAGCTCTTTTCTTTTTAGTGGAGTCGCTATGAGTTGACACATTAGTTAAGCTTAAGTTATTCCAAGAAATATGGTATTTAGGTTTGGTAATTATGTTGAGGCTCTCTTGCTAATCATTTCAATTTTAATTGACTAGAAATCAAAATTGATATGCTCCCAGTAAAAAATAACTTGTTTGAAATATTTCAAGTAGAAATCAACTTGATATATTATCATATATGCTCATAATTACATGTTAATACATATATATGCATACAAGTTAAAAGTTTAAAATTATTTTTTAATTGTTCGCATGTGACCAATTTTGTTCCAAAGTATCATATTACTTTAATTTATTGAATCGGCGATACAAAATTGATCCAATGTGTTCTATAACGGATTAAACTAGAATCAATTTTATATAAAAAAATATTTATATGTGGAACTTTTTTGAATTTCTTTTGAATAGTCAAGGGACTAAATTAAAAAATATGATTTATGAGGTTAAATTAGCCGCACATTGATAATCATAAGACTATTATGGGATTATATATTTATATATTAGTTTTTTTTAAAATAATTTTGAATACTCCTAGGTAAATAATAATTTTGATTGGTGATTAAAAACATTTCATAAAATTTTGTAAATTTACGTGAATTTCCTTGAAACTCAACTCCAAATTAATCATTTTTAACTCTAGTTGTTTTTATCTCAACTTTAAATCCAAATATTCAAGATTAATGTTCTAATTTTAGGGTTTAATGTATACTTCTCTTGCATTATACTTGGGTTTGAGAATCAAGTTTGCTTCATGCTATATTTTGTGAGATGCTTTTTAGGATTCCAATGTTCAACTGTGATGGAGAGGATTTCTTTCAAACCATCCATGAAAAATTAGAGGATATTTATAGCCTGCCTAACTAACCTTCTCATAATAGAAGCATCTTGTGGGTCCCCACATCTCATAACTACTTGACATGAATTCTTAAATGCATAATTCATTTGTCATGCTAGGCCTTTTTTTTCCTTGGGATTGTATGTCTATATAAATATTATGGATTTGAAGTGAAGAAGTCATGTGAGTTTTTAATTTTTATGTGATATAAAAATGTATGTAAAGTAAAATTTTAGGACATTTACAATGCATCAAAATACTATTTGTCCGTGCATATCAAATCCATTGAAATTTGATGCATTTTGTTTTCACTCGGACTCGGACTCTCTCAGACATCCTGGTCTTTCTCCATCTTCTCTATTTCGAGTAGCCTCACTTTGAACTCCATTATGTGTGGTCGTCAATACCCATTCATTACTTCTTACCATGATTTTGTTATTGGCTTCTACTCCGCTTTGCCATTGACAGCCACCACTGTCGCCTACTCCTGCTCCGTCTTCAACAACTCCGCCTCCTGTTTTGGTGAACCTCGCTCCTATTCCACCACCTCCACCAACTCCCATTCCCCCACCCCCTTCCACTCCTACTTCGTCCATCCCACTTTGCTCCACGATCTCTTCACCCCCTTCTACTAACCATCCTCTAGGTTTATTTTCTTTTGTTGCAAACATGAAAGATAAATAAGCAATGACTTTCGTATTTCTTTGATGTAACCAAATAGTTGAAATAAGTGAAAAGATCATTATTATTATTTACTTTTGATTTTCTTTTTTAAAACACATGTTCATACTAGAGGTAAGAAAATTGATACCCTAGACTCAACATCTGTACTAACCTTCGACGTAGGAAAATTGACCCTAGACTCAACATCTATGCTAACGTTTGACGTAGGAAAATTGATATTGGCTTTAGTGGAGTGAGTGGATTGTGCCCATACACAATCTAAAAGGGGGTACGTCCCGCTGTTTAACTCTTAGACCTATTGTAGCCAAGTTTAGCTTGGGCTTGAATCGAATTCCATTGCTTAATATTTTTTCTTATAAAGCAAATCTGACTGTTCTTTAGATGTCTATTCCCCACTTTTGTCTGATCGTTTATCTGCGGATGAGGTGAATTAAAGTCTAGCATCAAGTTTTTCCTACATGGTTTTCCAAAAGTGACTTGAAAACTTAACATCTCTATCAGTTGTTATGGTCCTAGGTATTCATGCAGCTTCTCAGTCTCCCTAATTTATAAGTCGGTGACATGCAATGCATCCAAAGTTCGATGACACTACACGAAATGAACTATCTTCGAGAACCTTTCAACCATGACAATAACTAATTTTTTGCTCCACTACAACTTCGGAAATCTCACCATGAAATCCATACTAACGTAAAGCCAAGGAGCTTCTGGTTCCAATAATGGTTTGTATAGCCATGTATTCTACCATCTTGTCTTAGCTAAGTGAAGAACTCTACACTATCGGACAAATCGCTCCACATCTCTCCTCAATCTAGGCCAAAAGAAAATTTCCTTCACCAGTGTGAGGGTCTTATCTTTGCCAACGTGATCTGCTAGTCCCTCATTATAACTCTCCTAAATGATGGATTCCCTCAGCGTGCATTTGGGTATACACAACCTACTCTAGCAGAATAGGTAACCATCTGCTCTGTGGTATGATCCTATGGGCCTCTCCTAACACGATTTCCAAATTTCCCCAAAATCCTCACCCACCTCGTACAACTCCTTCACCACCTCCAATCCCACAACTCTGAACTTTATGGAGTTGATCAGCAAATGGCAAAGGCTTAAGGCATCTGCTACCCGAATTTGACTTCCTGCCTTGTGCTTAAGAATGGATTGTGACGATGCCAAAAACTCAACCCAGGAAGCGTGTTTTTCCTTGAACTTCCTCCGATTGTTCAAGAACCTCAGAGTCTCGTGATCTGTGAATAGTGTGAACTCACTCGTTAGCATGTAGTGACTCTAGTGGTGAAGAGCTCTCACCATGACATATAACTCCTTATCTTATGTCAAATAATTTATTCGACTCATTTAACTTTTCACTAAAGAATGCTATGGGGTATTCTCCTTAGCTCAATAATGCTTTGATCTCCATGTTAGAAGTGTCGCATTCCACCTTGAACAGTTAATTGAAGTTTAGTAAAGCTAACTCTGGGGCATATCTCACCTTCTCATTCAGAATGTCAAAGCTGAATCGGGCTGCCTTTGTCCATTGAAGCTTCTCTCCTTTCAAGAGCTCTATCAGAGGCATTGTAATGATGCTGAATCTCTTGATGAATCTTCTATAAAAGGATGCTAACCCCAAAAACTTTCTCAGCTCAATAAAATATTGTAGTGATGTCCAACTCACGATCACCTCTATCTTCATAGTATTCATCTGAATACTTGCATTGGTTACTACAGAACCCAAAAAATATACATGCGCCCCCATGTATTGACACTTCTTTTTATGGGTATATTGTATTTTTGCTCATTGAATATCAAAGACTAGTCCTAGATGCTGAAAATGCTCCTCCTTTAACATGTTGTAGACGAGGATATTGTCAAAATAAACAACCACAAACTTCTTAATTTAAACCCGAAACACCTGGTTCATCAGCCTCACGAATGTGTTAGGCATATTGGACAACCCAAAGGCCATGATTGTCCACTCGTACAACCCATCTCTTGTTTTGAAGATCATCTTTCTCTCATCACAGTGTCTCATCCTAATCTGGTGATACTCGTTGTGTAGGTTGATTTTGGTAAAGGTAATGACGCGATACAATTGGTCCAATAAATTATTCAGGTAAGGTACATGGAACCTGTGCTTGATGGTGATTTTATCGATAACTCGACTATCAATGCACATCCTCTATGATCCACCCTCCTTGGGCACCATCAAAGCAAGAATATCATATGGGTTGGTGCTCTCTCTCACCAATCCCCTCATGATGAGATCTTGCACTTGTCGTTGCAACGTCTCATACTCTATCGATCTTAGTTTACGGACAGGCCTGTTTGGTAACACCGATTCCAGAATAAGGTCAATGACATGTTGAATATCTCTAACAAGGGAAAACCCTCTAGCTTTTATACTGCGTTGTTCACGTCCTGAAATTCGGCTAGCAGAGATTGGATCATTTATGGTGGCTCTATCTCCTTGGTACCTTTTAAGACAACCAAGGCGATTGCCACTGCGGCTTCCTATGATGACATGAGGGTGGTGCGTGGAATCACAAGCTTCTCAATGACATGCATATCTTCTTCTCCAGAATCCTTGATGGGCAAGAGAACCATGTGCTTCCCCTCCTTTGTGAACGAAAAGTATTCTTAAACCCATCATGCTGAGACTTGCAATCAAACTGCCACAATCTTCCCAACAGGATGTGATAGGCATCCATGCACACTACATCACACCACACATGATCCTATAGCTGGTTTCTAATGGAAAGCTTTACTAGACACTGCTGATCCACTTGTATCTCGGTACCCTTCATCAACCAAGTCAGAAATAAGTTGGGTGTGTTTCTGTGTAGTCAGGTTCAACTTCAGCATAACGACAGAGATCACATTCTCTCTGCTTCCTCCGTCAATAATAAGACTACACACCTTCTCTCTCATGGTACTTCTGGTGCAGAAGATGCCATGCCTCAACCTCGAGTGCTCCTTCTGGGGTTTAGTCTGCACCTCACAACGAGCATCTCACCGTCATCTCCCTGGAGTTGGTACTCACCCTGTTTTTTAGCTATCTCCTTATCGCTCACTTCATCCATGACACCCTACTTGGTGAAGGACGGATGCTACAAACCCTAGAATAAGATACAATATATGCAACTCAAGTTGAAATGGTCATGGAGACTCACGACAACAAGGAAGGCGGCTGGAAAGGGGTGGCAACAAGGTGCGAGGGGTTTGAGATGGTAGCAAAATGGGAGGGGTTGGGTGGTAGACGGCTACTTGAAAGCAACAATGGGACTATTTTTTGGGTGGCTGCAACAAACACAATGATAGTGACAATGGAGAGATGGCTGCGAGAAGCAGGGAATTGTAGATAAACACAAGCTCAGAACGAGTTACAACCAGAACACTTTCTTACATTTGGATACAACCCTAGGAGGGAGAACTGAAGATGTCAACGACTGTCCCAACAAAAAAATAGATAAGAGATTGAAAATCTAAGACAAGGAAATACTTATATTAGCCATAGATAACTAAGAATAGATCCCCCTATAGAAGTGAGGCGGAAGCCCATAGCGGAAGGGCCGATCGGTTCAGACAAAGGAAACGTGGGATATTTCCAACCGCTCCCTATTAAGCTTGTGCCTAGATCATGTATACCTAAATCGAGTTTAATGTACCTAGGGAATTGACATCCATCAATAATAAAAAGTTTTAAGTTGGCGAGTAAGGCCTCTTATTACTATATTAGAAACGAAACCTTTTTTTTTGTGGCATTTTATACATATAACTCAATTCTTTTATATTTTAATATCTAACCCCCCAAATTTTCAATTTTTTATTTATACCACCCACTCTTTTGTATCACATAAAAAATATAACCATTTTAACTTTTTAAACATGAAATACACCTTTTTCATGCATATGTAAGGTGTTAATGCATATAAAAATTAATATTTAGGTGTTAGATATGTAAATACATATGAATTAAATGGTATGTATGTAAAACTTCATTTATTTCTCACTTCTTTTGAGTTATTCTACACCCACATTGACATTAAAAGGCTAATTATTGAGCTCATTTATTATTTGATCATCATCCCTAGATGGTTCCTAAAAAATCCAATATTGTCCCTGTATATTAGGAACACGTCAACACAAATTTCGAGAAGATCAAACGAATCAGGAGACAGAAAAGTGCAGCTAAGGAGGGCTAATTGGCGGAAGACTAAAAGGACCCACTTGATGAGATGCAACCCCCTAAATTAGTTTTGGAGGCCGATCAAAACTACACAACAAAGGACTAAGGCTAATCAATCTTCCTGTCTCCGCAACCTGACTCAAGGAAAGAGTTCAATATCACATGTCATCTCACAGACACCCTTGAAATTCCTAATCAGGGGCAAAAAATTGACAATAACATAACCAATGAGCATCTTGAAGGACTCTCTCATCAATGAATTAGCTATCTATCGGATTATTGTAAGTCACCCTCTACCCAATAGCTTAGTCTCATTTTGCGAAAGGAGCTCCTCATATAGGAATCAATAATTGATAAACATACTAGAATAATTGACCAGCAAAACCAAGCTGACCGAGCAGTCCCGCCGACCCAAGAGCTTTCAAAGGTCGACCGACAACCTCGATTCAGCATACTCAGATAAGCAAATTCTGTCAAGCCAAGGCCATTGATTTTAGCTTATCGAGTCAGAGGGTAGTTAAGCTATAGGCCCATACATGTAAAATACCTAAAATATCATGTACCTCCCCCATTAGCGCAAAGACAAATATATAATTTCATATAATAAATAGTAAAATTATTTTATGAGAATGGGCTAATCAACAATTCATATTACTGTTCATTACTGTGCATTCTTCTCTCTCTCTCTCTCATGTCTTACGCTCTATTCCTTGAATACGATTCATGTAAAAATAAAAAATGCAAATGCCTATCTTGTAAAACGAGCCCTCCATGGATTGTCCATGAAGGAAGTGAAGATTACGCTTTGTTTGGATGCAGGATTAAAATATAGGACATACAACAACATCCCAATTAATTATTTGTTGGTTGATTGTGAATCTGCAGCAGTTCACTGAGTTTTCCTACCATTTTTAATTTCTTTCGAAAAAATATTGTTTTCATTTTTATTTTTATTTTTATATATCTATTTATTTTGTCACAGGCTGCCATTGCTGCAATTGCTGCTTTCTTTGGGTTGATACAGCAAGCTGCTAGATGGTAACTAGCTACGAGCGTTATAACGCATTGCTTGTATAAATGCATAATTTAACCCTAATATTTGAATTTTATATGAACTTCTTTCATAATCATGATTTATTTTACTATTTTAGATGTGATGTTTATTAAACAGCGGTCTGAATTTTCTTGACATATTCTTTGCTGTAATCCTGTTCATTTTGGACATACTAGCAAAATCTCAAATTTGGAATTACGTTAGTGAAGGCTTTATAATGTCATTGTTGGTGTCAATGAATTTAAGGGTCATTTAGGTACATTATCGCAATTCCTCTCTATTTACATATCGAACAGCTATATTTTGATTTTATATTTATAACAATTAAATCATTAATATCATAAAAAAAATATCACTAATGCTAAAATTTTAAAATAAAAATATGTTTTTCTACGTATAGATAAAATGTTATAAGTATAAAAATCAATGTTTAGATGTTAAATATATAAATAAGGAAGAATTTGTATAAAATCTTTAATTCAAGGGTACTCACAATTCAATTCTTATGTATTTAGCTATTTCAACAAAGGTCAAAATGACCGGATCGGCAAGACAAACTAAATGATAACAACATTGGTCCAATCAACATCTAACCAAGCCCTCGATCAAGTCATTGACCACATTTGAAGGCTTTGAGTAGTTAATCGTAAGGTCAAATGAACTCTAAACTAGATATACCTATAGTCAAAAGTAGTGTCTCAACAAGAGGAATGCAATGAACAGGAGATCACTCGATTCTGTGATCATTAGGATCATTAGATTATAAGAAAATCTCTTATGATTAAGAGAATTTAACGTGGGTCATTCATGCTAAATAGTCACTCTTTTGCCACAAATCTTTTGGCATTCAATAGTTTGATGTCATATGTGGGAACCGAAGTTCTGTTGGATATAGTCTTGAAGTCTAGGATGCCAAGCTCATGTTTTGTTTTCTAGTGATACACATTACCTTGCTGGTGAAGGATTGTCAAAGACTCCTCTCGCTATTATGGGATTCATCAAAGTGAAAGTCACTAAAAGATAATTTTTTAAGCATTCTCTGATGAGGGTGGCAACATTCACTACAGTCTCGAAAGATTATTCACATTAATGTTATGGGTACGATTTTGGTGGGGTGGTTTTCCTTCGTCTCATTCAAACTTCAACTCATGACAGGAAAGGGAGGGGGGCTTCACTATAGTCATGTAAGGTTTTACAAGATGCCTTTAAACTGAGGTTTTAGCTTCACTATAGTCAAAAGTAGTGTCACCAATGATGCCTTTAAACTGAGGTTTTTTCCCTTTTTCTTAAGATACAAAGCTAAGGTATGACTTAACTCCCTGCCTCAGGATCAATCATGACATGGAATGACTTGTCACAAAAGATTTTAGCCAAATATTTTCCTCCATCCAAAACTGCAAAACTTAGGAACGATATCACATCATTTACCCAAATTGATAGGGAATCTATTTATGAGGCTTGACAGAGATTCAATGAATTACTTAGGAGGTGCCAACATCATGCCCTACCTGACTGCTGATAATTCAAATTGTTTATAATAGCTTGGTAGGCTCCTTGAGAATCATTATAAATGTTGCTTTAAGAGGATCCTTAATGTCTAAATCATTTCAAGAAGCCTACCAACTTATAGAAGAAATGACCAATAAATTTCAATAGCCTGTTGAGAGAGTGACTCCCCAGAAAATAGCCAATGTTCATGAGTTTGAGATATTAGCTATCCTGACAACCTAAATAGTGAAACTTTCTAAGAAATTAAACAATTTGAAGATTAATCTGATGCATGGACTTCCACCCAATGATGGGTTGATCCATGGATCGGTGGTAGATCCTAGGATATCTACTTTAGAGATTGTTAATGTCATAAGAAATAATGGCCATAACCTATTTTCCAATACCAACAAACCCAACCGGGCTGCTTACCCAAACTCTAATTGGAGCATCAATGACATTAGTGTAGAAAATCAACATTGAGAGAGCACCCAACTCGATCATGCAATAAGTAAAAATAACCAGGATAGTGACAACTTTGAAGAAAATGAGTATTTGGAGTAATTAGTGATAAACCTGTGGAACGAGTTACAAAGCCAAGCTGATGCCCTTAGAAGCATAAAAAAATCAATATGGACAGTTAGCTAACCTTTTAATCAATAAACTCCAATGGCTATCAAGGTAGTTAATAGTCAAGTTTCATAATCAAATGATTTAAACCCTAGAGAACAAGATGTCTTGGATGATTTTTGTTGGACAATGACTGAGGAAGAATTTGTTATTCTTTTCAAGGCACTCCCTTGTATTGTGAAGGAGATAGTTGAGTCTTTAGTATCACCCATAGAAGTGCCCCAAGAGGAAGAGTTTGAAGATAGTTATAGGCAGGAGAGTGACCAAGTAGAATTAGATCTAGAACCTGAAAAACTTTCGGCAGACCCAACCCAAAATTCAGGAAACCTTGAATTATCTTAGAAGAACTCATTTCTTGTAACTTGTGACGAAAACACTAATATGCGAAGAGGGGAATTAATTCAGAGAATTTTGGATTTAGAAAATACCCTTAGGAGCGATAATCTGAACATACTCTCTAGAAAGTTGTTATCGAACTAAGAGGGAAAACTTGCAAGAACAAATAAATTTTGAGAAATTAGTAAAAACTCCAAAACCAACAAAAGATTTGGAGATTGATCGGGGATTACTAAATGAGAATTTTGATCATGGAAGAAGCCTTTTTCGTCATACTGGGGACATTAAACTGAGTGTTATTTTGGGATGCAGCCCAAGCGTTATCTGTTAAATATGTTTTTTACTTTCTGCACTTGTTTTGAAATTTACTTTGAAATTTGTTTTAAAGTTTCATGTGGATTTTTACCTCTCTTGATTTATGAATTGTTACATGTTTTACATATTTGTATTCTAAGACTATTGTGAATGCTCATGTATTTATTTTTTCCTGCATTCACTTGATTTACCCATGATTACTTTTATTTGTATGTTACATATGTTTCGTGGTAAGTTTTGGCGAGTCATGAGTGCATGTATGTATGGATGGATGGATGTATCTACATATGGATTTATGTATGTATGGATGTATGTATGTATGGGTAGATAGATCTATGTTTGGATGTATGTATGTATGTATGTACGTACATATGTATGTAGGTATGTATGTATATATGTACGTACGTACTTATGTATGTATGTATGTATGATACGTATGTATGTAAGTATGTAGGTACATACGTACGTACGTACATATGTATGTAAAAATAAAATTTTAAGTTTTTTACATTTTATGTGATTGATATGTTCCCGGAGTTGTTGGGCCATTTCCATCTTCTTACGCAGGAAACATGTGCAGAGAGGGACTATGTTTGAGGCTGATTAATTAGAAATTTAATTTCATGTTGATAATTAGCGAAGATTTATTTTTTTAAAAAAAGGTACAGGCTGAATGTAAATTTGTGGCCTCTATTCTATCACTGTGTTGTGATAGCTCTATAATTGTTCGGTCTTGAAATGCTGTATCGTTGCATTTATTGTTTCTTTGTTCGGGTCCTCTAAAGTCTTTACCTGCAGTCTGCAGCAGTTAATCCATGATGTTAATATTAGGAATTTATGATGCACTATATTATATTTAAGTAAAATAAGAACTAGCTGAGGAGTGTGAATCAAAGAAAAGTATTGAGAGTATTTGCTGCTCGGCTGTTCAAAATGGTGGCGAGTAATCAAGTTAGCAATTGGTGATTAACATTCTAATGGGTGAAGTAATTACCCATTCTGAGATTTGAGATATTCTTTTATAAATTAGAAGTTTTTTTTTATAGAATTTAGGTAATTTAATCATTTATTCCCTTTAATAATTTTTTTTTCTATTGTGCAATAAAATTAAGATTTAAATACATACAAATTGAGTGGTAACTTAATAATGGTATTTTTTGTGTGATATAAAGTAGTTGAATGGTTTAAATATAAAAAGCAACTTTATTGTGCAGAAGAATGCGAAAAACAAAGTCACATAACAAACAAACTGTCAAACACAATGTGAATTAAGTGGTTTGGCGCAGATCTGTCTACATTCATTGGGAGAGATTATNTCATTAGATTATAAGAAAATCTCTTATGATTAAGAGAAGTTAACGTGGGTCGTTCATGCTAAATAGTCACTCTTTTGCCACAAATCTTTTGGCATTCAATAGTTTGATGTCATATGTGGGAACCGAAGTTCTGTTGGATATAGTCTTGAAGTCTAGGATGCCAAGCTGATGTTTTGTTTTCTAGTGATACACATTACCTTGCTGGTGAAGGATTGTCAAAGACTCCTCTCGCTATTATGGGATTCATCAAAGTGAAAGTCACTAAAGGATAATTTTTGAAGCATTCTCTGATGAGGGGGGCAACATTAACTACAATCTCGAAAGATTATTCACATTAACGTTATGGGCAAGATTTTGGTGGGGTGGTTTTCTTGCATCTCATTCAAACTTCAACTCATGACAGGAAAGGGAGGGGGGCTTCACTATAGTCTTGTAAGGTCGTTTTAACTTCCTGAGCAGGATTATGGTACGGTAGTCTTCACGCACCCCATTTAGATATTAAGTCAGTGAGAACTAATTACAGCCTCGGCGAAAACCTTCACTGTAGTTTTGAAATATCATTCACTTTAACGTCTTGGGCACGATTTTGGAAGGGTAATCTTCACGCATCCCATTCAGACATTAAGTCAGCAAGCACCAATTCCAGGTTCTAGGGCAACCTAACTCCAGTATCGGAAAGTCGTTCACATCAACGTCCTGGGAATGATGGTGGGGCAGTCTTCCTGTATGTCATTCAATCATCAATTCTATGAGAACCACTTACAGGTTGAGAGGCAATTTTCATCACAACTTTAAGAGAACACTCATGTCAACATCTTAACATAATAATAAGATCAACCATTGACTGAAGATGCCAACTAGAAAGTGCTTTCAGTGCCCCCTCATCTTACTGGAGTTTTTCTGGACCTCATCAATAATGGATATGTGGGCTGACCTCATCTTAAAAAATAGGCTATGATTGTCAAGCATAAGGTCTTACTACCAACCTAGGATAACTCAAAAATCATTGGTGGATTTCCTCTGACCTCTTCAAAAATAGGCTACAGTTTTAAGCAGAAGCTTCCACTAACAGCTTAAAATATTTTAAACATTATTGGTGGATTGTATTGGACTTTATCCATAATAGGTTAATGTCGTTGAGCACTTCCAATTATACAACCTAGGATGCATCTTACATCATTGGTGGATCTTGTTGATTTTGTCCATAAGGGGTTAATGCTCTCGAGCATCTCCGACGGTACAACCTTAAATGGTTCTTACTTTCATAGGTGGATTTCATTCAACTTTGTCCATAGCAAGTTAACGTCTACAATCTAGAATGTGTTTTATATTCTTGGTGAATTTCATTCAACTTTATCCATAATAGATTAACACTTATGTTTGGTTGTACAACCTAAGACGAGTTTAAAATCCTTAGTGGATTACAATTGACTTATTTCATTACAGACTATGGACTTGGAATGGATGCTTCGACTGAGCAGTATAAAAAAGATCACTCATTCTTAATGGTAAACACGGTCTCCGCTCATGCCCTTCGAAGACACGTACATGAGGCAGTATCAATGGGAAGCTAGCAGTGGACACAATCCTCACTAGAAATACCCCTTGAGGGCAAGCGGTACACACAATCATTACTTATTACCACTAGAAGACATGCCCATGAGGTAGTCTCGATGGGAAGCTAGTAGTGGACACATTTCTTGCTAGAAAGATTTCCTGAGGGAAAGTAGTAGAAAATATCTTCACTCATACCTCTAGAAGGCATGCCCATGGGGTAGCCTCAATAGTGGACAAGGTTCTTGCTAGAATAACTTCATAAGAGCAAATGGTTGATAGAGTCTGCATTCAAAAATTCTCAGAAGGCTATAAGCTTCTGAATATATATGTACATCAAAAAATTTCATATGACTATAAGCATCAGAAAGTATAAGTTGTGTTGACCTCACTTTTGGTTGAGGTCTAGTTTCCTCCTTAGCAACCTAGGGTCTAGTCATAGGATTTTTCTGTTTGACTATTACTAGAGGACTAGAAAATGAACATTCACCATTGGAAATTCTAAACTCTTTTGTGCTCGACTTGAAGTTCCATATACTGGTCATAACCTCTAGCACTTAGTAGGTGGGACCACTATAGGGGAGGTTAAGGAGACTTCTTATAGGACTGCTTGACCGTAGGGTTGACCCTGGATGTTGTTCTGGAGCTAGTTCACTCACTTGCACCCACTCGCACTCACTATCATTCACTTTCACCCCCATTCACTGACAACCCTAAACTCAACTTGTTAACTTTGATCCCTCGATCTTTTGGGAGACTCATGTTGATGATCCCCTAGACCCACTAGCTCTATGCTAGGGTTTAGATAAGACCAGTACATGAAGGACCCAAAGTAGAGTATTCTGTTGGTCCATGGCTCAAATCGAGTGGTTTGCACCTCAATTTCTTCAAAATACCGAACTCAGTATTTTGTCCGCGAAACCAATTTGGACTCTTCAATTGAACTCAATTTGATCCCAATTTTCCCCAAATTCAATTCTAAACTCAAATTCATCGTGATTAAACTCAATTCAAACCAAGTCCAAGCCCAATTAACTCACATTTGAATCTAATTTTAATCCAAATCCAAAACCTCCAATTTTGCCTCAATTTAGCCATGTCTCCAAATGTCACTTAACCCCAAAATTGACACCCAATTAATGCTGAGAACACTTCATGACATTCTCCTAAACCATTTTCAACCATCAATTTGGACTTAACCCAACTCTAGCCCAACCTAAACCCAAGTCTAACCCAACTTCTCCAAATTGACTAAATGCCCAAATTCCTTCAAATTGACCCACCAAATCAATTCAAAATCACTCTAAATCTTTTCTAGACCTCTCATGACAACTATCCACATAATCATGATCAATCAATTGAGCTCGAACCAAAATTTTGACGGAAATCGAATTCGACGCGTTTTTGACCCGATCGTCGACGAGGTTGTCCGAATGACCTTAGATGACAAAATGGACTGCGTCGGCGCGTTCACAACATCGATTTTACCTATGAGGATGTTCATTTTGCTGTGAGGCCATGCCCAAACGAAAAATATGAGAAGGATAATTATATTTTATCATTATTGTTATATAACAATAATAATATAATATAAAAATAGAAATACTATATCATATCCCTATTTTATTTCTCACGCATACAACTGACGTCTCCTCTGTGCCCTATCAGATCACACGCAATGCTCCTAGGTGTACGATCTTATCGCGAGAGATCGCTTGCTCCTTTGTATTCTCTCAAGCCGCAAACTCGCTCCCTGCCTCGCTAACTGAAGACTGAGCGCTCCTGCTCCTTCACTCTCACTCGTCCCATCCTTCTTCTCTGTCGCGATCCTTATCTCCTGCTTCTCTACTGACCGACGAATTTATATATGCTTAAAAATATAATATAAATATGGACATAATAAATATTCAATAATTGTAAAGTCACATTTATCAATGCAAGTATACGTATCGCTCAAGTAATATAGGACTCTAATGGAGTCCTAGATATTGATCCCACAAGGAGTGGTTTAGAACTGCGAACTAAGATTTTAGAAAAGCAATACTTTAATCGCAACAACGAAGTTCAATTTGTTTATCTGTCACTAATAGGCAATTGAAATAAATATATAATTTTAATAACTAATAAATAACTAATGATACTAATGAAGGTTTAAATATGATATTCAATATATAAGAAAACATTATTCTCCTTATCAAGAAATTATAGTGAATGGATAAAATGAATTGGTTCAAATTATATTGTGTCAAATAGGAGCATACCTATTCTTTATCCTTTGGTCCAGGCATAAATAACATTGACTAATCATACGCTTGTTTACTGAATCTGTGGCTAGGCTGGGAGGATACCAGCTCTCACTTCGGAGCTCCCACATTCTCCTCGCCTGAGGGATAACATCTACACTTTATCACCCAAACGATAGGACCGAATTGGGGATTTTAGTCTGTCACTCTAAAATCTCCAATTCTACGCCCGATAATATTATGTCCTTATTTATTTGCACCCAACTTCCAAGGGCTTTGACTTCCCTGAATCTTGGATGTAATCTTCACTTTAGTTGTAAAACTGAACATATTTTAACAAATCAATTGGCCATATTGAAAGTAAATTAAGATCGAAGTGAAAAGATCATCACAATTTCCTAAACATTTTAATGGTTTCACCAATTCAAATCACCATTTCACAAATCTCGAGACAAGGAGAAAGACAGGGAAAACTACTCAGATCTCATGGGGAAAACACAACAAAACTCGGAATTCATCTATAAAATCAAAATCATACAAACTACAACAAGTAAATAACTTATCTCTAATTTCTCCCCAAGAACACTCCTCGAAATTCCTCTGAATTTCTTCCTTTCTTTACAACCCATAGAATTCCTCTTCGAAGTAGCATAGAGTAAGGAATCTCTCATTTTCCCTCCACTCTTACAATCTTTTGAATAATTTCTCACACTTTTTACACTCTAACAAACACTAATAGAACATTTCTAACCTCCAGGAACTCTAGACTCTCTTCCATTCCCTTTCTTCTCCATCAATTTTTGGCCAAAATAGTCTTTTAAAGTTGTAAAATCAGTTTTCCCAAGAGTTGCCAAAGCATCCCTTTAAAATTTGGTCTTATCCAAAGCTTGAGTAGACATAACCGACGAGCTCGCCGTTGGCCGCCTCGAGGGCGTCGGCGGCCTCGAGGGCGTCGGCGGCCTCGAGGGCGTCATCGGTGGACTTCTGGAGAATTTTTTCTTGTAGCCTCGGGAAAAACTCGCCTTCAGCGGCGTCCTTAGTTCAAATCTCCACATATTGGTCCTTTTCACTCCAAATTCGCTCCTTGCATATTTTTGCTTCATTGACCCTAATTCATCATTTCTGCAACAAAATATCAAAAATATCTTTCTTTAATGTGCAATATCATTAAAAATAGTATAAAATAGGTATGAAAATCTCAACATATTTTTCTTTGGTCAAAATCCCCCAAACTTAACTATTACTTGTCCTCAAGTAATTTTAGTACTATATAAAAGTTATGATCTACTGCAATAAAGTTTTAATTCAGAAATACTATAAGTTTAATTTAAATAAATATCATATCATAGTGAGATTTTCAGAAAAAAATTCAAGTAATTGAATTAACTCTGTAGCCACAAGATTATCTAGTCATCAAGTTTAAGAGTTCTTGTTTTCTATTCATTTCAAGAATAACTATATGTTGCAATATTAAGTCACTTAGAATATTCAAAAGATAGGAACTTCCTGAGATCTCTACCAGTAAAAGACCTATTTTATAAATATAAGTTCAGGAATGTATTTAAGTTTTCTCTTTAGATATGTCCAGTGAAGCCAATTTTTTATTAGGCATATCCTCAAGCTTCTCCTCACTTTCATATTTTTTTCTTTCTTTTCTTCTCTCTTTTTCATTTGGAATGCTTTCAATCTTATGTATTTTTCTTTTATTTTCAGGGATTATTGTCAATCATTTCTTTTTTCCTTTTTCAAGTGAGGATTACTATATCTGGATAGCCTTTAATGATTTTGAACATCACTTTTCTTTCCCTAAGTTTGAAACTCAAAGCATTCCTTTACCTTATAAATATTTCATAGTTTTTACATTATTGAGCCACAATCTTTTCTTCTCAAATGAATTTCCAGATTCTTAACACTTCAAAATATAGTTTCATTTACTTTAAATAGTTAACTATAGTCTTA